>CM062820.1:1043492310-1043813585 GCA_031772625.1 Pinus tabuliformis | reverse complement strand
TACATAACCCTGGATTAGAACATAGTCGTATTCCCTTGACTGGATCTACAAAATATCATGGCCAGAAAACCATGTGCAAAACCCGTGCACAAAACCATGGGTAGGTCCGCCAACCA
Source organism: Pinus tabuliformis (assembly GCA_031772625.1). NCBI lineage: Eukaryota > Viridiplantae > Streptophyta > Pinopsida > Pinales > Pinaceae > Pinus > Pinus tabuliformis. Next base: position 1,043,813,469 of record CM062820.1, on the reverse strand, counting down.
TCTTTGGGTCCACCCCCATCCTTGCGTCCTCCAAACTATTATTCGGTCCGCATAAAAAAAATCAAGGGAAAGAATACAACACACACCTAACAACGGATGAAGCGAAACTTGATCTCAATGTGCTTTGACCTATCATGGAAAAATTGATTCCCTGTCAGCTTCACACAGATTTGGATATCACAATATATCACAGTCGGTTCTAGCACATGATCAAACAATCCCGCGAGTAACTTTTGAAGCTACGTTGCTTCACAACTCGCCAAGCTAACTGCAATATATTCTCCCTCAACAGTACCTAGTGCAACATATGTTTGCTTCCTACTCATCCACGAAATCATATCAGAGCCCAAACTAAAGCAACCTCTGGGCGTACTCGTGTTCCCTGCCCAATCTACATTTGTATAGCCCTATAATTGCACGTCATTGTTTCATACATATCTCAAACCATAGTCGACCGTACCACGCAAATATCTCAATATGTGTTTTGCTGCAATCCAATGATCATGTCTCGATTCCCCCTCAAGCTTGTTCAACGTGTTTAATGCAAAGCAAATGTTTGGCCTAGTATTAACAAAATATATCAGTGAGCCTCTTAGCTTCAAGTACATGGATAGATCTACCAAATCAAACTCAGAGTCTCTCAACTTTCTCATATTTGTCACCATGGGAGTCGGCATCGCCTCACAATCCATCATTCCAAACTTCTGCAGGATCTTGATAATATATTTTCCTTGACCAAGAAAGACTTCACCAGGAATTTGCCACACTTCTAACCCCAAATAGTAGCGCATCAATCCAATATCTTTCATATCAAATCTAGAAGCCCTCTTACACTAAATAATTAGATGCTCCAAACATGTCAAAAATAAGTCATCAACATTCAATAACAGAATCACAAGTTCATTCTTCTTGACCTTGAAGTACAAGTTTGGATCAGCATCGCTCTTAGAGAAACCAAGTCTTGTTATATAATTGTCAATTCGTGTATACCAAGTTCTCAATGCTTGCTTAAGTCCATACAAGGCTTTATTCAATCTACATATGTGAGACTCTCTTCCATGGACCTCAAAACCTTAAGGTTGCTCTATGTATCCTTCTTCCTCAATCATGCCATTAAGAAAAGCAGTTTTTACGACCATCTTACTTAAATTCCAACCCATACAAGAAGCAATAGAAATAATAGATCTAATGGTAGTGTACCTGGTCACCTGAGCAAAAGTCTCGTCATAGTCTTCTCCCTATTTCTAGGAGAACCCACTAGCCACAAATCTTGCCTTGTATTTATCAATAATGCCATCCACTGCATGCTTGATCTTGTATATCCATTCGGAGGACACCACTGATTTTCCTTCAGGTCATGGCACAATCTCCCATACATCATTTGTCATAACCAATTGGTATTCTTCTAGCATAGCATCCTTCCATACTTGTTGGCTAGTTGCTTCTTCATAGGTGGAAGGATCAACATCAATCAAATTAGTCATTAAAGTTGCATAACCAAAATACCTTTTTGGTCTCTTACTTTCAGCCGAGTGGTGTTGCATTTCCTTCTACTTCCTGTAAGGTGGATCTAAGACATGTTGGTCTCTTCCAATTTTGAGGAACAATCAAATCCACTAGTTCGATTAGCCCTTTTGCTATTCTAGAAGATCTTCAAGTTGTTCTGCAGTATTGGATGGACTAGTAACTTCTTCTTTAGGAGCTTCACATTCTTCGCCACCATCAAAATCCACGGAGACTTCTTTAGATTTCCAATAAGCAATATTTTCATCAAAGATCACGTCCCTTCTAACTTCAACTTGTTTTTGACTCGGAACATAGATTCTATAGGCCTTTGATGACTCATTATATCCAACAAATATTCCTTTCATGAAGGCTCGAGCTTCCTTCTCTTATCTTTAAGTACATGGATATAACAAAACAACCAAAAATTCTGAAATGACCAACCTAGGGTTTTTGTCCGGTGAACGCATCTTTAGGAGTCTTGGCCAAGATTCAATGAGGACTTCTATTTTGAATGTAGACGGCAGTCATAGATGATTCACTCCATAGAAACATAGGGAGGTCTTGAAGGTGCATCATTGCCTTCACAGATTCTTCAATGGTTTTGTTATTTCTTTCAAGAACTTTATTTTGTTGTGGATTGTAAGGGACTATCAACTCCCTCTTAACCCAGCTTCTTTACAAAAGGCAACGAGCTCCCTGGTGGTATATTCTCCTCCATTATCAGATCTCAGGATCTTGATCTTCTTTCCCTTCAAGTTTTCTACTTCAACCTTGAATTCCTAGAACTTGTCAACAACTTTATCTTTTGTCTTCATGAAATAAATCCATGTCTTGCAAGAGAGGTCATCAATAAATGTTACATAATACAAGGTGTTAGTGTCAGTCTTTCCAGCCTTCCTCCATGATCAAACATGCTCTTACAAAGTGATTTTAAGGTGTCAAGGTCAAATTTTATCATTTCAGTGAGTCTTCAAGTAAAATTTGGTCACTAGGCATTAAGTCTAGGGTTTACTTTCACTACTTTCAAAGTTGTCCAAATGTCGGTCCATGTCACCATTCAAATGAGTGTGCCATCATTCAGAGGGTTGTCATCATCATGTCAGGTTCCAATGGGTCATTTTACACCTTATTCATGCTTTAGTTGCGCCTAGGTAAGGTCATTTCCCTCTCCTAGGGTTTTGAAGGCAATTTCTCTTGGACGGTCAAATCATCAGCAAAATTTGTATCATGATGTTCATACACCTTCCCCTATCCTTAATGTACCTTATTAAACATTTCCCATCACTGAGATCCCCCAAATTCTTCATTTTCGCACAAACCTAGTTTCTTGCTACAACCTGGCAATTTGCTAGGCTAGGCCCGTGTTTTGCCCTTTTGGACCCCTTCCCCTCACTCAATTTCAGAGATTACAGTTTCCCCTACTCCCCAAAATTTCCTCAAGAATTTAGAAGCTCCTTATCCCCTTCATTTCACTTCATTTCGACAAATCTCTTGTTCCACACATCAGGGTAGGTTTTACTCAAATAATGTTTCTGAGCAAGGAAAGATGAATTTGGAAAAACTGAGAGAGGTTTTTGTCCACAACAGGCCAAGGAAGAAAAACCTCCTTCACTTTTTACACAGGTGTCATGGTTTTAGAGAAATGTCAAAAATACAATTGCCTCGGGAGAATTGATGCACCTCTGAAGTGACCTTGGGAAAATCAAGTTTTCTCCTAGCTTGGTTGGCCAAATGACTTGCTTGATAAGTCAAATGATAGCTAGACACAAAGAGCTTTCCAATGAGCTATCATGAGCTCAATTTGGAGTTGAGGAAAGCATTCAAAAGTTGACTGCAACAGCACTCTGCTTTGAGGCAACCTCATTTGGCACATTTTGACCAGTCTCGGGAGATTTGACTTTTGACAGGGCAAATGAACTCCAAATTGAAAAATTCCAATTGGGTTGGAAAGTAGACTCAAAGAACTTTCCAACGAGCTATCCTGCACCCAATTTGGACACCAGGAAGGCCTCCAAAAGTCACCTGGAAAAAGGCGCGGCGCATTGGGCAGTAATTTCCAGTGTAAATTTACATTGTCGCAGCGCACTGGGCTAAAAAGCCTGATTTCTCTAAAAACTCCCTCAAATTGCCAAAATCACTCAACTCTTCTAGTGTGCAAGTAATTTAAGCCCTCTTCTTTGCTAGTGAAGGAGTTTTTCATGCAATTTATAGTGGTTGTGTAAAAGAAAATTCAAACCCTAATACCTTGCAATTTGTGCTCACAAACAAGTGCTTAGGGTTTGTAGTTGGTGTTTTGTTGCCAAATTCCATTCTCTCACTTCCAAACTCTTTGTTTCCCACATTCATTTTCTAGTTTCATCCCCATATCCCTAAATTCACTAGCCCTATATTCCTAAACTCCCACTATCCCAAACCCTAGTTGTTATCCCTAAAGCTCCCTCATTCACTCCTAAGCCCCTTTTTCCTATCCCTAACTCACATCATTCCCTATCATTCCTATTTCCCCATCTCATTTGTAAAATCCCAAGTTACTCCACATTCAGTGGTTGTCCCCTCCTCCAAAGTTTGTCAAATTGTCAAAGGGCAAACTACCACTTGGCAAGACTTCATTGTTCCCACTGTCCCATTTTTGCCACAGTCCCTCATTTCCTTTGCACACATTTGGCATTGAAACAAGACACCAAGTTCTCATTTCTCATTCTCAACAAACCAAACATACACTTGGCATAGACTTTCAACACCATGGAGGCGAGCACCGATACATTATATGACCAAGACAGTGACTTTACAACTGAAACTGCATGCACCAGGAGGTCACTAAAACGCCATAAAAGGGAGGATAGACTCTGAATCTTGGCCGAAACCTCTTTCGCTGAGCATGATGCTTGATGAGGCACCTTCAGTCCAAATTTCAAGAAATTTGGAGCAATTTTTGTATTTGAAAATTTTTTGCACAAAAAACAGGGTTTTTCTCCTTGTGCGCCGCGCCACGTGGCGCGCGCTTTTGCTAGGGAGCTCCAAATTGCAAAAAGTTTACATTTTTGGATTTGTCATGAAAAATCATGAATGTTGGTGCATGGCCAAGAAGTTTGGGCAAGTTTTGAGTCCCAAGGAGGTCAAAAACACTCAAAAAATGACCTCACTGCCCCTATTTTGACACACAAGAAGCAGTCTTGGGAGATTGAAGTTTTGGAGGGGCAAATGGACACCAAATTCAGAAATTCCACTTGGGTTGGAAAGTAGACAGGCAAGGCTTTCCAACAAGCACACTTGGGCTCAATTTGGACTTCAGGAAGTGCCTCAAACTCAGCTTCAAAGTGGCGCGACGCATACAGATTTTGGTGCGGCGCATAGAGAATTTTTGCTCAATTTTTCACCTTCCAACTAAGAAATTCGGCCAGTTTGACTAGTTTTGCTTTGAGATGTAATTTTTTATCTATTTTGATGTAATTGGATAAACATGATGTAATTTTGGCACTTATTTACTTGTTCTAGAGGATTCATTCACTAAAAAGTAAAAATTTAATGAATGAATCAGTTTCCTACCTTATAGAAATTGTTTTGATTGCCTAGATTTTAGTGCTTTGTTTAGAATTGGTTGAAACAACTCCTAGAATGATGAGTTCGACCCCTAGAGGCAAGGGAATGGGTTGGACTAGTCTATATCATGTAATTCCTAAGTCATTTTTAGGGTTGGACACTTGGGATTGCTTTGGCATATCATTGTACATTCTATCTCTGCATTTTTTGCTAAGACCAGGGTTTTGCAACACTGTTTGGGATCCATGTGGCTTTATGTTTTCGATGGTGTGCTTCTCTAAGTAATTGTAAGTTCATTAATGTTATGTGTATCATTTTCTTGTCTTTTCTTCTGAATTTGAACAAATGATTAAGGTGGAATCCATTAACTGTTATGCTCTACCTTTGAATTTGTTTAAATTTCCATGTTTACATCTGTTTAAGGAGAATTCTTGAGACTCTCTTGCTCTCCTTAGCTCCTCACCAGTCTGATCTATCCATTCACTCACTCTAAAGCATCAAAACGATTGCCTTCCTTGCCCCAATCAAAACTCTGCAGAAACCGTGCCTCATCCCCGAGCCCAATTTGTCTTTCCCTGTTTCTAACACAAAACCCCCAAAAAACTCAAATCAAACCCTTGTACTTCATACCTAGCCTAAAATCAGCTTTTATTTCAGTCATCTCGAGCTCCATCGATTATCTTTTGCCGAGATTGACCCGGAAAGAGCCCTCTCCTGTCCTTGTAGGGCTAGCTACGAGGCTGAGCGTGGTTTGATGTGGACCTAAAACCTTGTCTTTTCAACCTGAGGCAAATCTAGGCTCTAACACAAGGAACCTCCAAAAGATTTTACGTGCATCAGACCACAAACATTAGAATGGACTAGATCTAAGATATCCTTGGATCTACTATGGCTACTTGGAAGGGCTTCTTGACATTTTTCCCAATTCTACTTGTAACTCTATAACACTACAACCATCTGCTTTAAGGATGGAAAAGCTCTATAGTGAAGGTGAGCATATCTTTTATGCCAAAGCTCGCATCAATTAATATCATTATGTACAAGTGCTTGAGTAGGTTGTTTCAAAAGTCTATACAACCTTCCTTCACAAACTCCAATCACTATAGTGGAATCTATAGTAGAGCCTTTGGGCGAAATAAGAATTTTGCCATCAACAAATGCTACTCTATGGAGGACTACAAACCCATGTCTACACCTATGATCACTAACTGGAAGAAGCTTCAAGCTTCTAATTCCGAGTTGGTGGATCCTACTCTATACAGACAACTGATTGGTTGTTCGATGTATTTGGTCAACACTTGACCAGATATATGTTTTGCAATTAACACTATGAGTCAGTTCATGTGTGAGCCTAGGAGAGTGCACTGGGTCGCTGCAAACACATCCTTTGTTACTTGCAGGGGACTGTGGATTTTGGTCTAGATTATAGACAGGGTGATGGAGTGAAACTGACAAGGTACACAAATTCAGATTGGGCAGGTTGTGCTTCAGATAGGAGTACTTTCGGGTGTTGTTTTGGGTTGGGTTTGGCAATTGTGTCATGGATCAGCAGGAAACAACAGTCAGTTGCATTGAGCTCAGCTGAGGCAAAGTATATGGCTACTAGTTTGGCTAGTTGCGAGGCCATATGACTTCGCAAGATGTTGTTTGGTCTATTTGGTCAGGCATTGAGACCTTCAGTAATTTATTGTGATAATCAGAGTTGCATAAAACTCACGGAGAATCCAGTTTTTCATGACAGGTCCAAACATATTGAGATTGAGTATCACTTCATTAGAGACTATGTCCAAAAGGGAGTTGTCAAGCTTGAGTACATCTCCACAAATGAGCAGGTAGCAGACATTTTCACCAAAGCCTTACCACAGAGCAAGCATGTCCATTTCAGAGACAAGATGGGGGTGGTGAGGAAGACTTTCCTCGGTAAGAGGGAGTGTTAAAATTTGGGTACCAAAGGACAAGTGGTTCCCTAAGGCTTTGATCTTTGCTCTAGAGAAAAGTGTCCAAATTTATTTGTACTTTTCTCCTAAAGTGACTTTATAAGTGGTAAAGTCAATTTTTTTTAAAAGTGACTTATAAATGGTAAAGTTACATTCTAATTTAAAAGTGACTTTATAAGTGGTAAAGTTACATTCTAATTTAAAGGTGACTTTATTAAACTCAATGAAGAATTAGAAAGTGAAAAAGTGACTATGGAAATAAAAGGCTAGGTGGGTCTTTATTTAAGTGGGTAAGTTAAAAAATAGAAGGTGAGAACTAAATGCACATTTATTCTCATCCCTAGATCTAAATGAATCTCAGCCATTAGATCTTAGGGTTACCCAAGAGGTCATTTAGAGAGTATAAGGAAAAGAGAAGAGGAAAAGATCAATCATTTTTTCGTGAGCATTTGAAAGAAAGAGAAGAGAGAACAAGGAGAAAATTTCTTAGCAGTGAGGAAGTGAAGGAGAGCAGCAAGAAGACATTTCAGCGAATCTGAGCAGCAGCATTTATTGGCACGCATCCCAAGGCAAAAACGTACAGCAAGAGAAAGGCACAGATATTGAGGAAGAGGGACAGCACAAAAATTGAGGAAGAGGGACAATAGCAAGGGCATGAATTTAGAGGCATATTTGGGCACGATTTTCGAGGCAACCGTACTACTAAAATCTGTACAATCTGTACAAGTTCTGCACACGTTTTTGAGGCAGATCATATAGCATTTAACGTTGTTTTATTGCTAGAAAAAAAATGTTTTAGTTGTTTACTGATTGGCACAATTTTCGAGGCGGAGTGCAAGCACGAAAATCGAGATAAGTTGTAATTTGTAGTTGCTAAAATTTTCATTGTGTATTTCAGTTTCTCTGTAAAAGCATTTTCAAAAATAAAGAAGAGCTCTCAAACTGGTTTTCCCCAAGAGTTGTAGGGGGTTTTCCAGGGTCACATTGACCAAAAATCACTGTGTTATTTTCTGTGTGGCTGTCATAATTTTGTCGTGTTTTATTTCTGTAATTTCAGCAGTTGTGAAATCTCTAAATTTGTGTTTTCAGAAAATATTGTCATTTCTAGATTTTAGAATTTTTATCATGCTTGGATTTAAATGCATGGAGTGGGGGTTGAAATCTCTTCAAATTTATTCAAGGGAGCTCTACATCAACATGTCTCCAAAAGCATATGGAAGCAAATAATATAATAGCACAAGTAGAAAGAAATAAGAACATTGATCAAATAATCATACCATACTCGAGGAGGAAGAATATCCAATCAGTGAACCCCAAAGTCATTATTGCATTGATGAATGAAAGTACAAAAAGGAGCAAAACTTCTGCAAACACAAGAGCTCGTATCAAGAATACAAAATGAGAGCCAAAGGCTCATATAAATAGGAATATAGGAGCCAATCCCAATGATGAATGGTGGCAATCCCAATGTAGAGGCTCATGCAAATCGAATCCCCAATTGGCAACTCGAATCTTCCAACAACGCCTACGCATTCCTTGATGAGGAACTCGTGGTAGATGAGGAAGGACACGTGTAAAGGAGTAGCGTGGTAGGAGACTACTTCTCCACTCTATCTCCATGAAATCAAACAATATCCCCAGTTAACTCTTAATCACTCCTTGAAACTTGAGTTCCCTACACAAAAAATGTGATTTGTCTTTGGAACTCGTGGTCTTCTCCTCAAGGAATTTGATTTCCTTGATTCTTGTCTTAGGTGGAGTCCACATCACTTTAGAACTTGACTTTGACCTCTTGATACATTTCCACCTCATTTCCACATCATTTGTCATGTGTAGATATTTATTTTCTCCTATTTATTTATTTGTTGGCTAATTTATTGCCACATTTTCCCCTAGACTTAAGAAAAGTGGGTTTTGGGGGCTTATAATTTACTTTTTACCCCTCAAAGTGTGTCTTAGTAGAAAATTGAGGAGAGGTCCAATTTTGACCACCTACACTCCATACAAATTCTCTAGACATCACTTATTACAAATTACGTAGAAAAATTATTAAAATTCTCGTCCTGCGGGAAACTTTTAAAAATTTAAAAATTAACCCTTAGACTTGTTCATATTCTACGAAATTTTACAAGTGATCTAACATGGTAATATACAATGACTCTAAACACTAGGACTCACTCAAGGCCTTTCCATCAAGCCGCACTCCCGCTTTCGGGTTATATCTGGGAGAAAAACCTCAATTATTTATTATGCGCTGAAAAGCACAAATAATTAACCAAGTAAAAAAAACTCCCCAAAGTGAACTCAATTGACGACAAAGTCCCAAGCTACCTAGGCCTATTACATGACTCTATTTCATCATGCCAGCATTACGACATACCCGTAGGGCTTGCAAAATCTTAGTACAATAGAGAAGAAGAGGAAGAAAGAGCTTAAAAGTCTGATGATATCTTAACTCTATAGGTACAATGATTTTCTGACATATCTTTGGGCATGGAGTCCTCAAGTAATCTTCAATGGTCAACAATGGTCATCTAGGTAAAAGCATGTTCTTCATGCTTCTAGGGTTTGTCATGTCAAAAGAATATTTTTCTTAAGAGAATCATTATATTTTGTATAAGACCCTACTGGGCAAGTTGTAACATGTAAAAATTAATGATTTTGAGTCTAAAAAGTCCCATGGTCCTCCAACTACAAGTCGGCCCCAGTGAAGGACAAGCCGGCCTAGAGAGAGCTATTCGACCTCTTGGAAAGGCTATATATAGAAGGAATTTCGACCTCATTTGACACTCACCCACTCACAAGTTCGATCTGCAATAATGAGGGCAAAATAAGAGCAAAGAAGACAAGGATAGAAGGAGAAAAGCAAGGCAAAGAAGGAAGACTGTTTTTGGGCTAATTCTCTCTCACACATGCAAGTTAGAGTTTTTGTCTTGCTGCAGAAAGGCCGAAATTCTGAAGCTACTGCAGGTCTGAATTTCTGAACTAGAGGGCCGAAATCTGTGATTGAAGCAAGATTGAAGAGGGTTGACTCTTGTTGACTAGAAGCTGATTTTGTCATCTTGAAAGGGCTTTGTTGGAGGGCTGACTTGGTACTTGGAGGAGGACTTGGTCTAGGGTTTGGGTCTTGGTTTTCTCATCTTAAGCAGATTCTATAAAGAAGAGGAGATTTTCTAGGTTTCCCCTTGGAGGAGTTTTCCCCTGGCTTGGAGCCTAATTTCTGTGTCCATTGTCTTTACTATTTTGCACTTGATAATTGTTTGATGAAAAAAATCTAATAAAAATACACAAGAAGGTAATTGAAGTTCACAAGCAATTATTAATATTAAGGAGAAATTGAATTAATACCTGCCATATTGCATTTTCCAACAATAATTCCCTGTGAATTTTTCTGTGGGTCTGCCCCATATTTTCTAGGTCAATAAAATTTTCAGAAGAGTTTTGTGAGTGAATTTTTCTGCTGTCCCTGTCATTGATTTCTCACTTATTTCCGCTGCAAATTTACATGTTAATTATAAACGTATTTAATTTTCAGCAGTTCTGAAATTAATTTGGTAAAATATTTTTCTAAGTATTGTTAAATTTCTGAGTGAAATTAAATCAGGACTGATAAGAATCTAAATTAACACTAACCTCCTGGGACCTCCATTTAGAATCTAAATTAACACTAACATATCTATTCTATTCAAAAAGGTTAGGGTAGGACCCTAACAGGCACTAACAATTGGACTGAATTACACAGACTGTTGTCTATGCTGAAGATGGCACTGGTAAAATATTTAGTCAACCTTCAAGTGCTCGGAGGTTCTAGATTGGAGATTGAGTGGATAAAAGGTACTTACAGGCTTCAAGTAGCCTTCAACACATAGCTCTGAGAGCTTTTATTGGATCAGGTTAGAACAGTTGCTGAGCAGTTCACAGATATTGTTTTGAATCAGCTGAGAAGAAACCACGATAAAGAGGGAGATAATTAAAAAGCAAGCAGTCTCAGGTCAGATTTGTTTTCCACAACTGGAGTAGCCCTGGGACGAGGGTGGGTTTTGACTCTTGAGTGGGTGGAGCCACAGGTCCCTGACTTACCTTATTTTATGGCGCAAACTCATTTTCTGTTTGGTTTCTCAACTTACGAAGATGACTATGATGCAGAAGTGAACAGCTACTTACGATGCTATGGATGAAAATTTTTTATTCTTTTTGATATTAATGCAATTTTCAAAGACATGGACTTTTGTTTTGACTGTATGTCACACACCACTACCGTTTGCTGATAGTATAGGTGATAGAAGATATATAGTTTCAAAGACTTTTAATCAGACCATATTTTTGGGTTTGGTGGTTATAGCACAATCGAAATGTAATTTCTTTTTGGAAATAATAGATAGGATCTCCTAGATTTAACAAATTAACATAACATTAATACTACCAGCCTATATCCATCTTAACTCCTGATCTACCAAGCGCCGAGAGGAATCAAATCTCTTTCAAGAGATTGGATCCCTCTCGGTGCTTGGTAGATCTGGAGGAAGGAGATTTGATCCATCTCGGCGCTTGGTAGCTCTGAAGTTAAGATGGATCGAGGTTGGTTTTATTTTTAAAATGAAATAATTTATTAATATAAACTTATTTATTATTTTAATCATTTTAATCAAATTATTTTAAATTAAATATATTTATAAATTTAAATAAAAATTAATTTGAAAAAATATAAAAGAATTTAATTTAATTTAACTTCTCCTCTTGCTATTTTAATTTTATAAAATTTAAATTTGAAAATTTAATAAAATATCAATTTGAAATTACAATTCGATTGGAACTATATCCCATATTACAAATAAATTTAAACAATGGAAAATTTCATAAAAAATAAATTCAGCCCAAGAAAATGAAAATGTTATTGGAGATGATTTTGGAATAGACATTTGCCATCACTCTGATTTATATTTATCATCCATTTTCACCGTATAATGTTATTTCCAAAGTTTTCATGGACATGCAGACCCGCTAATGGACTTATCAATTGTGGTGTTGGCAGTCAATGATATTTCAACACAAAAATCAAATTATTCTTATATTTTTTTAAATTGTATTTTGCATGATATATACATTATATGTAAAATGAAACTTTAAAAATAACTAATTTTCAATTTTTTTTCAAAAATATATCCGTAAGTATCATACGGGGCATACCGATGAGCACACATCGAAGCAAAGTTCATGCTTCACCTTAACACAGAGAAAATTAAACTATACGGAACTGTATGCTTCTTAAATAGGCTACATTAGAGAATAATTATAATACCATGGAAAAATCCCTGGATTACGAATACTATGGGTTGTCAAAACCTGGAGCTAAAAAATCACGAATGGTAAATTGACTAATTTACTTCAATTTTATTTTTGTTTTTATATAATTTGACCTAGTCAAAAAGTTTAACAGTACAGAATACGACATTACAACATCTTTATGTATTTTGACCAAGTCAAAATGTTTAACAGGATGGGATAGGACATTACAACATCTCTTCCATACTGGGTTGGAGAGCGCCTCTCAGCGCAATAAGAAGAGAAGGGGATCGATGACCCCAACCATCCGTCCAATCAACAAGTTCTTCATTCAATGGTCAAGCAGGGATGGCGATTTTATTTCCACCGGGGTTCAGATCCCCATAGATATGTTTTAACTCTCATGGGTTGTTTTACCCCTGCATGAGAGCTTCTAAAAGTAGATGGGGCCCAGTGCAAGTCTTGGGTCAATTTGTTGGAAAAGATGCCCCTCCAACCCACAACTTTAGCCAAACGGATCTTTCAAGAGTGTTGAAAGCAAGCTACAGTCCACTGTCAATTCTCCCAAATTACAGACGGACCTGCTTGCTGCGAAAGGATATTGACAGGCATCTTGTCCAAAGAACTGACACCCAGAAAAACATCTATCCATAAAACAAATACATGTACAATGTGTGGCTCAGTTTCTCAAATTTAAATTACTGGCAGTGACTTCTATTAAATCGATCCAAGTAGAGAGGATAATACTAAGTAAAAATCCTAGGACATGTGCATGAGAAATATGATACCAAGACCTTCTCATAACCATTCATAGATTATAGTGAACTATGAAGAATATTTACATTTCTTCGAAAGAATAACATTCTTTAGCAACACCCAACGGAGGGCGCCAAGGAGTGGGTACTCCACCCACTCTTCGCCCCTTCCCACCCCGATGTGATATTATGAAAACTCGAATACAAAGGAGCTACAGCTCCCATAATACTTGCCATTTTTCAGGTGTTCAAGTCAAATCATATGCTATGGCTCACACTTGGCACCAAACTAAGTGTCATTTGCGAGAGGTGGCCAGAACCATAAGTATAGGATATCTTGGTGGATTATTGCAGCGGCTCTCTACCACGCTCGATCCATCACAAGAATGCCAATGGCTCTGGATTCAAATCCTCATTCAATACATGGGACTGTAACCATGGGGACTTACTCCACTTTGCTTTATGGTATCCAGAACTCAAACAAAATTCAATCCCACTACGAGTATCAGCGCCAACCACTCTCGAGTCTCTTGGCAATGCAATTACTGCTTTTGGCCTCCGAATCATCAGCCTGACACTATTCAAATTTTTGGCCTTGGCAACTGTATGCAATCCAACACATGCACAGTGCTAAACACTAATCATGCTAAGAATTGTTGGTTCTGCACTTGTTGAATCTCCTAATACCATCCCAGATTTATTTTCTCGCAACAATTTTTATTCCCATCAACTTTTTTATTTTACCAAATAAATTTTGAAACATTCAAAAATACAACCACAAGTATTCTTAACTCTAGAAAATTAAATATGTGGTGGAAAGGAAACAAAGATATCAATCACACATTACAACAATTCTCCTTCATCTGTTAATCTGGAAAATCAGGGTTTCGACCCACAAAGACTTTACAAAGAAAAATATAGTGACTGGGACCTGCACCTCGGCCCTACTGGGATAATCCGGCCCACAGAAATTCAGCCATTTGAAAACTAGCCACTAAAGCAATTTGGCCTAGAGAAAACTAGCCCACCTCTCACCAGTAAATCAGACCCTACGCCTTGTCCTCCCTCAACCTATGTGCACTCACAAAGCAGCCCTAGCAAATCGGCCTCCCCAGCAACTGTGCCTCCTCGTTTCAGCAATTCGACCTCTCCGATCTATAGCGAATCAACCGGGAAACACTCCCAGAATTATCCTTGTATTCTCCTTCCTTCTCCTCAATCTAGCTGAGCCTCTCGCTCCAGAGAATTTGCTCTCTCCTTCTTGAGAAAAATCACTTTCCCAAAAATATTGCAGTTGTCTCTCTTCTCTCTATGTGTCTTCACTTCTCCCTTGACATTCATTTATAATCTCCATTAAGCCCAAATCCCCAACCCTAATCTCCCTTCTAGAAGATCTAGGAGATAAATGGTTGAGATTATTAATAAGTCACTTGAATAAATTTATTATTTATCCTCAAAAAATGACCTAATAATCCACAATAAGTAATTAACTTTAGTTATTGTACTTTTCCTTAGTTAGATTTAGGAAGGAAATAAATCATTTCCTACATGCCAAGACACCAAGCCTATGCAGAAGACCTTCCAAAGCTACCACTAGCTTCAACACTCCCTGTTAGCAAGGAAGGGATTCGCCACTATCCCTGACTTATCTTGGTACTTCACAAACTTCCCTTTCGCTAGAGGTTTAGTGAGAATATTTGCCAGCTGCTCCTCTGTGGAAATCAATTGCAATCTCACAACACCTCTCTAGACTCTGTCTTTGATGAAGTGATATATAATCTCAATGTGCTTGGACCGATCATGAAACACTGGATTCTTAGAGAGCTTAATGCAGCGCTGATTGTCACAATGAATAATTGTTGGCCCCACCTCTAGATCAAATAGTCCTCAAGCATCTTGCGAAGCCACACTACTTTATAACTTGCCATACTCGCTGCCATGTAATCTGCCTCTGCTAAACTAAGTGCCACTGACTGTGGCTTCCTACTGTACCACAAGATCACTTTGCGTACTCTTGCAGCTTCACTCCACCAACTCCACCATATCTGAGCCCAAAGTCCATTGTAACAGTGAACCTGTCTCAGCTCCATCACGAACTAGCTAAGTGTGTTTACAGCAAAACAAATATCTGGCAAAGTGTTGCCCAGATACATCAAGGATCTTATTAGTTGCCTATACAGTGTGGGATCCACCAACTCCCCTCAGAAGGGCTCAACTTCTTCAAGTTAGTGGATCATTAGTGTAGACATTGGCCTGCAATCCTCCATCCTAAACCTCCTTAAGACCTCAACTGTTATGAATAAAATATTCATAAAAATATTAAATATATAAATAATATTAAAATGATAATTAATTAAATAATTAATTAAGTAATTATTAAGCATTATTTCGTATGAAGAGGTAAATAGTCAAAAAGACATGACTATTCACCCTTTGCAACAAGTCACTGCCTATTTAGGCAAACCACCACGAAGGTATTGTACACCATTCAGATTTTATCAATAATAAAAAATACTTATTACACTTACCTAAAGATTCTACACTCAATCACATTCATGAGTCCTGGTTTCTTCTCTACATCAACTACTTACTTGCCCTACCCAAGAAAAATCTCTCTTGGTTGTTGCCATACCTATAATCCCAAAAAGTAATTCATCAAGCCAATGTTCTTCATCTCAAACTCTGAAGCAAGTTCCTCCTTGCAAATCCCTATGAGCATCTCTGGCCCTATCAAGATCAGTGGTTCACCCTCAATGAGTACATAGTATAGATTGGGGTCTGCCTCACTCTTGGTGAAGCCCAAACCAAGAAGATATCCATCGATCCTCGGATACCATGTGTGTGGAGCCTGTTTCAGCCCATAAAGGGCCTTCTTCAACCTACACACACAAGAATCTCTCCCATGTACCTCAAAGCCCTGAGGTTGCTTAATATACACCTCGTCAATCACCTTGTTGAGGAATGTAGTCTTCACATCCATCTGATATCCTCCACCCCATCACTGAAGTAAATGAAATTACTGCTTTAATGGATGCATATTTGGCGACAGATGCAAATGTCACCTCCTAATCTACTTCCTCCTCCAAGGATAACACTCTCGCCACGAACCTCGCTTTGCACTTCTCGACATTGCCATCAACTGCATGTTTAATCTTAAATATATATCGAGAAGCGACCGCGTATTTTCCCTCTAGCCTCGGAACTACGTCCCATGCATCATTCTTCATGATGGAAATATACTCCACCATGGCATCCCTCCAAACCTGCACATTTGGAGCCTCCTCAAATGTAGAAGGCTCAGAATCATTGACGTTGATCATCAAGGCCATGTAACTAGAAAATCTCGTTGGTGGTCTACTCTACCTAAAATTGTTGTTAGGAAACTCCACATTGTCCTCAGCATCCCTCAAAGTCTACTCTGCCCATCTCAACCTCCTCCTAATAGAGCTCGAAGGAACATCTTGCTCCTCCTCTTGGATCTACAGGTTGCATCCTTGTTGTTGGTCCATACTCAGCCTTAAGAGACTCTCCCTCTGGATCCTCTACCCCTATTGGCTCTCTCTCTCTCATGAGATCTTCGAAAGGACCTGCCCTCCTCGAATCTGACATCCCAACAGACTATCACCTTCCTCTATCTTAGGATGTAGATTCTATAGGCCTTTGGGACCTCCCTGTAACCAACAAATATCACCTTCTTTAATAGAGAGTTCTAGTGTAGTCCTCTTCTCTGTCAAAACATGGACATACACTACACTATCGAGATGCGCAAATGGCCCACATCAGGTTTCACTCTAGTAAACATCTTCTCGGGAATCACATCCTCCAATACCCTATGAGGACTCCTGTTCTACACATAAACAATTATATTGCGCGCCTCATCACATAAAAACATGGACAATTCTTGGTCATAAATCATTGCCCTTGCTGCCTCCATTATGGTCGTGTTCTTCCTCTCGGCAATCCCATTCTGTTGAGGGTTATAAGGCTCTGTGGGCTCCATCTTGATTCATGTTGCTTTGTAAAAATCCTTGAACACATTGGAGGTATATAGCCCCCATTCTTCGATCTCAGCACCCTAATCTTCTTCTCAACCTAGTTCTCCACAAGAGCTTTAAACTCTTGGAACCGACCTAAGACCCCACGCTTGGTCTTCATAAAGTAGACCCAAGTCTTCCTAGAAAAATCATTTATGAACGTTGCAAAGTACAAAGGCCTTGTGATTGGCTCCACAAACATAGGACCACAAATGTATCAGTGCACCAAGTCTAGCACTTCCTTAAACATGGTCTCAATGTGAGAAAACACGACCCTCGCCTGCTTGTCAAGCACACACCCTTTGCACACTCCTTCCTACTCCACCCTTACCTCCGAGAAACCTGTGACCGTTTTTTGCAACAAGGGAAGAGCCCCGTAGTGTAGGTGCCCCATCCTCCTATGCCAAGTCTTGCACTGACTATCACTCTCATGTATGAGAGCCTTCACCAGTTATCCTCTCAATAGATAGAGATTCTTCTCCCTCCTCTAAATAACTCGCCTTTCACTAGGATTTGCTCCTTTCAACCCAGCAGCCACTTCACCTCCCATGAAGTTGACTTCTAGTCCTCTCTTTTCTATGGCCAAAACTAAAAGGAGATTCTTCTCCAAACCCGATACATACAACACCTCGTTCACCTCCATGATACCTCTTGAGTCCATCTGAAACTCAATGCTACCACTGCCCTCTACTGCATACTTGGTATTATCACCAAGCTCTACATGTATATCTCTAGGCTCCTTGGTCATGTTGGTGAAAATGTCTCGAGATCCCATCATGTGACGAGATGCTCCATTGTCCACAAACCAAACACCTCTCATGATGGTTCTAGAAAGGCATAACACCAAGGCGAAGTTCTTCTCGAACTTTTCAGCAAACTTGTCCATTTGTCCAGCAGTTGTCGTGGTTGTTTTTCCTTTGCCCTTCTTCTTGTTTAAAAACTCACTGGCAAAATGCCCGAACTTATGACATGCAAATAAATTGACTTTGCTCATGTCCTTCTCCTTTTTAACCTGCGAAGATCCACCTCCACTTTGGTTCTACTTGGCCTCCCATTTGCCCTTTTTCACTTGTGCAACAAGAGCAAGCTCCTCTTTCTCCTCACCACTCCTTTGTTGTCTCATATTAATGAATTCTCCCAAATATCCTTATGTATGAAATCACCCCATAACCAGCCCCAATCAAGAAGTTCTTGCCTAGCCAGGAGTCCATCCACAAAGGTGGTCCAATGCAAATTGGCCTCCTAGAAACACTCCCCAGAATTATCCTTGTATTCTCCTTCCTTCTCCTCAGACTAACTGAGCTTCTCAATCCAAAGAAGTCGCTCTCTCCTTCTTGAGAAAATTGCTTTCTCAAAAATATTGTAGTTGCATCTCTTCTTTGTTTATGTCTTCACCTCTTCCTTAGGCTTTCATTTATAATCTTCAATAAGCCCAAATCCCCAACCCTAATCTCCCTTCTAAAAGATCAAGGAGTTCAATGATTGAGATTATTTCCAAGTCACTTAAATAATTTTATTATTTATTCTTAAAAAATGACTTAATAGTCCACCATAATTAATTGACTTTAATTATTGTACTTTTCCTTAGTTAGACTTAGGAAAGAAGATATGAATATCTAGAGAGACAATAAATCATCTCCTACATGCCAAGACACCAAGCTTATGCAGAAGACCTTCCAAAGCTACCACTAGCTTCAACAACACGTATATATACCAATTGCTCTTCAACTGTTTCCATCAAAGCTTTCTGAATTGGCCTCTCCATGGTCGTCTCACCACTCACGGTAAATGCTCTCTCCATATGGCTTTGTTACTTGTCTGTCCATTTTTGCTCAGGTTTGTTAAATTGTGGATTCACTGGGTTTTGGGTTCGCATCTCTCTCCTAGGTTTTGTGGTGAGGCTCTACCTTTGGCACCCTATTTTCTTTCGCTGACTCTCTCCACTCTTCAGCTCTCACCTTCCTCTACCTTGAACAATCACTCTATTTAGGCTGCTCATCTCTTTCCCCTCTTTGTTTTGCCTCGTCTTGTTGGATTCTTGGCCACCTCTTCCTGGCTGGCCCCGCCTCACCTCTGCTCTCCTTTCTTTTGAACGCCCTTTCATAACTCTCTTTGCTCCTGCATTGCTCTACATTTCCCTTTGGCCTTCATTCTATCTCTCTGTGTAGTCATGCCTCATGGGAGACCAGCCTCTGGCCATAGAGGAGGTCGGCGGAGGTATTCCTTTGTCTCTGGCATCTGCGCATATGGACCACCACGTTGCCTCCACTTCTCGACTCCGCACCCAAGCTAATACTCGTGACTCTATGGCTTCCTATCAGGAACTCATTCCCAAATTAGTCCAGCAGGAAATTGAGCATGTAGAAGCAGAGGTGTGCCATGATCGGCATTTCATTCCTGATCACCACCTTGATGCCGCCACATGGGACTGGATACCCGACACTGGGATCTCTACCTAGTAATGCTTCTCCCGGTACATGCAAGCTGCCAATGTTTATTAGCACACCAAAATCCTTATGGGTCTAGTACTCGCTATGGTTCATCGGTATTTTGATTACAGTGTTATCAGTTCCTTTTGTTTAGCTATGTTGTTGTATATCAAGGCCTGGAGTAGCTAGCCTGTTTATATGAGTTTTTA
The DNA here is from genome assembly GCA_031772625.1 of Pinus tabuliformis. Taxonomy (NCBI): domain Eukaryota; kingdom Viridiplantae; phylum Streptophyta; class Pinopsida; order Pinales; family Pinaceae; genus Pinus; species Pinus tabuliformis. Next base: position 1,043,793,776 of record CM062820.1, on the reverse strand, counting down.
TATCAGATGCTTGAGTTAGACAAAGTCTTAGCAATCTCAAAACATTGATATTATGCTATTGGTCTGGTTTCCCTTCGGACAAACCAGTAGCAGCAAATTTTGGTCTATGTAATTTTTTAACACCGTAATATCAAGTGCCTAGTTTCAAAAAAAAAGAAAAAAAACCTTCTCTAGCTACAGCTCTGGTATCCCACCTGTACATAAATTACACATTATGTTTCTTCGAAGGGATAACATTCTCTGGCTGCTGGCCACAACTATGGTATCCCACCTGTAAATAAATTACATAGGAGTCCCTGATGCAAAGAAAAGTGTGTATCTTTCAGGAACTAAATCTCCATTGGTGCTGTAGAAGTGAAAATAACCAGCTCTCCAATATAGAAATATTTTGAGAAAGTAATAATGAAGTTTGCTTAAGTCTTTTTGCCAAAACTTAATGGCAAATTTTCTCATATGTTTTTGCATCAGCGAACATTTTTTAATTTCACCATCACCAAATTCTAACATGATCATGAACCACGACTTAGATATAGAGTTTGAATCTTCAATAATATTTCAGTCCTTGATCCAACTTCTTCAATCACAAACTTGGCTCTCTGATCTTTTTACCCCTTCTGAGACCTGATTTCAGGAACTATGCTTCTAACATGGGCCCAGAATTGGTATCATGCTCTTATACTGTGAATAAATTGAAGATGCAAATACATGAAATGGAAAGAAAAGAAGAAATAGATTCTCTTATCAATGCCGCAACCAGTAAATCCCCCTCACACATTTATGTCATGTTTCATTCCAATCTATAACACCTCTAACTAGTTATGGTGAGTTAATCACCTAACCCTCCACCTCAACATTTAAATGTCACTCTATGTTACATGTCACTAACAGAGAGTGCATCCCCCTCACACATTTATGTCATGTTTCATTCCAATCTATAACACCTCTAACTAGTTATGGTGATTTAACCACCTAACCCTCCACCTCAACATTTAAATGTCACTCTATGTTACATGTCACTAACAGAGAGTGACCACTGTGCATAAATTTACAACTAACTTACTTCAACATCTCACGTACTAATTACTGTGTTGAGACAAGGCAAGTTAGTAGTGACACAAAGCGACAAAACTTAATTTTACAATCAAAATCATCAAACACCATGAGATTTATATGCACTAACTTATGTTGGCTAACATGGATTCAGTTCATGAATACAAGAGAAGAAAAACTACTGAACGTGCAAGACTGTCACAAGCCTTCGTTGCTGAAACCTGTGAGAAGAAAGGAGACATTATGTCACAAGGAGATGGACCTACAGACAAGTATAATGTCTCAAGAACATGATAGTTGAATAATCTATTGAAACAATAATAGAGGAATTTTGACCCTCAAAAACAACAGACTCTTCAACCTACTAAGTTGAAAGAAGCTAAAACATCAAGCTGAGGAGACCTTGAAAGAATAGTTCAGCTGTATAAGTACAATTTTAATAATCTAATGCAATTCATTAAGATGCAGAAAAAAAAAATGGTTAGACATCCAATTTCAATCCAGTTTAAATCTAATTTAAAATACAAGTGTGTAAAATATAGGAAGCCTGCAAAATGCAAATCTTGGAGAAATGAATAATAAAGCTTTATTTATAGCTGTGCCCACTGCCAAGTTAAAAAAAAAAAGACCCATTTAGAAAAGAATTAACAGGTGCAAAATTAGTTAAAATGTTACCAGAGAATCCCTCTTGTTTGGAGTGGACCGATTAGCAGTGGCACCCTTTTTCCCCTGTTGTCCTGAACTGCCTGATGATCGACCTCCTGGCCCAGCTCTTCCAGAAGTGGTTGCAGAATTACCCTTAGACCCACGCCCAGCAACTGCTCCCATACCCTTCATATCTCCCCTGGAAGAGCTGCGGGACCATGAAGCATCTTTTCTGGACTGAGCACCCATCTGGCCTGCCCTTGTTGGTCTCCTGCTACCATATTGTTGTTGAGCATCTCGGCTAGGTGGCCTCCAAACATCAGGATCATCCATATTACCACCTGAAAAAGGATATTCCTCTACCGGTTGAAACATAAATGCTTTTGAGGGAAGGCCTGGTGAAGTAGGTCTTACTGTTCCTGGAACCTCTTTGAAAGCTTGCCTTTCTGCATCCAACTGCTTTATAATCTCTATTTCTTCTGAAAGATCTTTCTTGCATTTCATCCATTTTGTACGAACTAAAGGATCATCCAATGTACTCAAATGTCTGGCCACATTATACATAGCAGATAGAAAATAGTTAAACAACCAATTAAATTAGCTCAAGCCATGACAAAATTAATTAGTCCATATTCAATAATATTAGATCATAGCACAGAACCCTTGTGCTATCGTCCTGCAGAAAGTATCTAATTCTCATTCATTTTACTGTTGGGAAATACTTCTGACCCTCAACTAGCCCCAAAAACCCTCAAAAAATCTGAAATCAATATTCTGTCTTCTCAAAGAAAGCACATGTTACTCGGAGGGCAAGAATTCCTGAATTTTCATAAATGGTTATGATAGATCCAGTTAGTTATAATAATGAACAACGAGATAGGAAATCAGAAATGGGGATGAAACAATTTCAATTCACAAACTTTGAATATGTCCCTCTAAATATTGTGTGTGATTTTGTACTTACTTACCAATATGTCATAATTCAGGCCTAGGTTACAAAGGGTATTGTACATTTATGCAGACTGGTTAGAGAGACGTTATATATAAGTTGCAACAGACAAGGAACATATGAAACAAATAATAAGAAAATACTGAAAAAGTAAGTTAAAACTAAATGTTGGTTTTTGGTGGGGAATGTATCAAACTATTTAGCTGTCTACATGCAAAGACATTTGCAGAGAAATAACAGTAAGATCATGATTCTAAAGTACTTTAATGCAGTGTTAATAACATCAGCGTTGGCAAAAAAAATTAAAAATAGCCAAAATCGCAACAAAAAAAAATTTAAAAAAATAGCAAAAAAAATCACAAATTTTGGGCACATTGCCAAAAAATCGACAATGTTATCAAGACTGCTTTAATGTCACGTTTAAAAATGATGTTCATTTAGACCATGTTTTATCAAAATAGCTACCTCCCAAATCTTTTGAAGAAAATTTACTACTGCATGCAATTATTATTGCAGACAAACCTCCATACACCTAAACAGTTCGATTTACAGTCACAAAATGTGAAACTTATCTAAAACTAGTTTTTCCATCCTAATGCTCTAAACTTCTGCATTTTTGGTCCAACATACTATCAAGATTCAGATATAATTAATTAGCTAATTTTGGGTAGTAATTTATGGTCTTGCCTTTTACAGAGAATGATGAGGAATGGGAAAGAGATTATGTAGAGAGGGATAATGAAGTGCCACACTTCAGTGAGACACTGTTGATTGTATGTAACACCACAACCTAATAAACTGCAAAAGAATGAAAAGATGAAGAGACATGCTTCACCCATAATGGCAGGAGTGTAGTAGATTATAGCCAGTGTTCAGCAGGAGACATTGAAAAAATCCAACAGTTTCCTATGATAAAATGCCATGAGGTTATGTTCTCAGATGACAAGCCTTTATTTGTAGAAATCAAAGGACAGGAAGATTGTGCTGCAAAGGAAAAACAGGCTAGGAAAACAACAAAAACAGTAGATCGGTTCACAGTAAAAATCAGCAGCAGGAACAAAGAAAAGTTTCAAACAGCAATAGAACAAAATATCTCCCAGCCCAACTTGATGAGGGCTGCTGGGACAGCAGAGTAGAAGTAGAAGGAACTTATGAGAAAAGGCACGGCCTAGAGAAGTGCACAAATCATACCAAAGGGAAGCTATGGCAACTATCAAACAGCTTTCCAGAAAACCCATGGTATGACAGAGCAAGCAAAAAGACAAAGAAGACCTACAAACTTGACCCCACCAGCATAAACCTAAAGCCTTACAAACAGATTTTAAGGACCCAAAAGGGCAAAGACATGAAAGAGACAAGAGGCACTGCTTAGCATTGGCCAAAAGAAACCCCGAGGTGTTCTGCAAATAGCTGCAAACCAAAAAACAATCTTCCACAAAGACTCCGAGACTGGGGGACGCGGGCGTGGGGAGATGCATAGAGGGTACGTGTGGGAGTACCCTCAAATTTTAGGAAAATTTATGGGTGATGGAGGGATGTCGGGGCATATAACTTTTTTGAATATATGTGTGTGTGTGTGTGATATACAAATTCATATTCAATAATGAAAATATAAATACATTCACCCATACATAATTGAATTAAATAATCAAATACACTGATCCATACTCATCATTCATACTGATGCATATATCATTCATCCATACACCACGAGATTCAATAATGATTTACATTGATCCATATTCATCATTCTAGAATCTAGATTGATTTAAAAATTAAATTCAGCATTCATCATTCTAGATTCTAAATTGATTTAAAATTCAAATTCACCATTCATCATTCTAGAATCCAATTAGTACTAAGCAAAATAGACTATAGTAGATACTAAAGGCTAAAGACTAGAATGGAAAATTGATATAACTAAAACTCAAAAATAGTAAAGAGTGACGAGTCAAAGGAACAATCTAAGGTCATCGATGTCTAGAGTCAAGATTGAAAAGGTAAAACTGAAAATTAGAAAAGGACAATGAGCATTGAAGGAGTGTCGCGGGGAGGAGAGGCAACAGTTCACTAGTTAGTCAAATAGCGCTGCATGGTAAGCCAATTAGAGGTAAGCTCGGTAAGTCGAATGAGTGAGTTATGGATTGCAAATTAGTTTAGGTTTTGATATTTGCTATGTATTTTTCTTTTTTCTTTTTTCTTTTTTCTTTTTTCTTTCTGTTTTCTTTTAAGGGTTATTAGACAAAATTGAGGGAGGCATGTCCCCCTCTCAAAAGAGGTGATTTTAGGCTTGGTGCTCTTGATTAAAAGCTAGTTCCTAAAATCCTGAAAATTTGTTGAATTTTGAATGGGGATATGAAATTCTATCTTCTCCATATGAAGTCCGATGAGGTTGCCACTCTCAAACATCCTGAGTTATTTCACAGTAATGTTAAAAATTTATGGTTGCTTTTATTTTAAGAATTTAACATTACCATTGATTAAATAGCATTAGTAGAGAGCCCTAGGGTTGAATATTAAGCTTCCCCACTCATAAATTATTGTTTTCAAACAAAATTAAGGGGAAACGCCTCGCCCTTTCGGAGGGGGGATGCCTAGACGCACCCTTTTTGGGAGTCGCATCCTCCACATTGGGGAAATGTCCACTCCTGCGTCTCCCTGCAACTCCCCACAAAGGGGATGTAAGGAAACATCTCCCCAGACATCTCCCCATCCCAAGTGCATGGGATGCGAGAAGTGCATGCAACCCACCCTAGGGGACGCATCCCCGTGGAACACTAAAAAACAAGTACAAGAGAATAACATTTCAAGGCTACAAAGGTTGGCACGCATAAAGCATCTTTATAAAAACATAACAGTGAGAGGTATGCAATCAAAAATCATCCTCGAGAGAATGTTTGACAAGACAAGAACTAGAAGAAGGTATAAAAAGGGTAGTCGCGGGGAAAGCAAAGGATATCAAATGCCTCCAAGCATAACACCTCAAATTGGGGCAAGAATATATCAGCCACACTTATCAGTGATACTCAATGAAATGCTTTGGGAAGGCCTTCCAAGTTCCAACACGCTGGACAACAAGTCTCAAAGGAAGAGAGAAGAACAACCCAGAGAACTACTAAACAATAATGATCAGCTTGGTGTTTGTGAAACTAATGGAAGGAATGATAGGAAGGAAACTTTATAAATAGGTAAAAGATGAAGGGAAAAGGGCCTGAAGTGTTAAATGCAAGGGAAATTTTTGCCCTAGATTTTCCTTTAAGTGACTAGGATTTCAATAAAATCTCATGTATTGTGTACAATCAAATAATTGCAACATATAAATATAGCAATACAACGAACTACAACAATTTATGAAATATAGCAACGTTCCAACAAAGAATAGTTCTACCTCTAACCTGTTAACCATATAATTCAATATACGCCTTCAGACAGCTCAATATTCCTTAAACCCTTCCTCAATATCTAGCCAAATTTTGTTTTCAATAATCTAGCGTCTAGACAGAGTCTCGAACGTAGCTCGTAGATTGATGAGTACTAAACAATTTCCTATCCACTTTAATACTAGATATGTTCTGGACTCACGCTTCTTCAATAGCCTCGACTTCGCCTATTTAAGACCTACACCTTCCTTAGGAGACCTTTCTTTGCTTAGCTTCACATTTGTTACCTGTCTCGGACCTAGTTGTTTATGACTAACGCATTTCTCAAGAAGATGTTTGTACTCTGTGCACGATCCGTCCTCTTCCAAGATTACTCATTTGTCATACGATCTCCACGAAATGACCTCAAAAAGAACTCGAAGCACTAAAAGCAATGCTCAACCTCGTGTATCCTTTGGATCACCAGTGATACTTGATTTGCCATGGTGTTGCTTTTGGAAAACTTGATCCAAGTACTTTGGAGTTACAAAATGATGGAATACTTAGATCCCAAACTATCGCTTGTCCTTAGAACAATCAACCTACTCCAGGAATAGACTTCACTTATCACAAGAATAATTTGCATGCCTCAACAGGCACATCTAACTCAAGGAAACCCTAGCTTCGAATTATGTCCCAAGAGGAGATTAATGATCTTAGCCAAGTTTACAACAACTTCCACAAGGAACCTCGTTGATTCTCCTATGATATTCATATGCCCTAAACAAAGATCAAATCCAGTAGAAATCTCAATGTTCTTCCAAAATGTATTCCTATGCCAGAACAAGAACCCACATATAATTTTGTTGCCTTCCAAATCGCTTTCCTGTGCCAAAACAGGATAAGAAAAATAGAAGATGTGTCAACTAGGGTGGAATCTTTCACATCCGAAATTGACAAGAAGAAAGGGGTTTTAAAACCCTCAAAGCTAACACTAAAGAAACAAATGAGCTGATCCACAATGATGATCCATATAGAATTCAATCCTCTTATATTTATAGATTCCCAAGAGGGGTCTCTTCTACTTAATTGATTGAGTAAATTTTACTCCAAACCCCAATTTTAGGTTTCTTTGCCCCCCTGCCCCAAAACTTGCCCAAAATTGGATATTTTGGGGTTTCCCCTTTATTGAGGATTGTAGCCTACCGGGATCGATAGGCTATTGCGCCCTTCATTTATCCTCAATTCGTAGAGGACATCACATGAAGACAAGCCACCTTCTGGCCCAAGCACTCCATTGTTGATCACTGCATCAGCTTAAGACACATGATAGAGAAAATCCGAGACTCCAAAGGTGAAGAATCTTAGTGTTGCTTCATGGATTTAGGAGTCGACATATAACAGGGGACATTAATAGGAGAGAAAGTGCTTGCCCATATATAACATGATAAGAAGATCATAGTGCTTGCCCCACATATGACTTGATAGGAAGATCACAGTGTTTTCAATCAAAGGTAGCATGTTACTAATGGAAAAAGCACATAGAGAAGCATTCACTTCCAAAGTCATTTAAGACAAACAAAATATGATGTACAAAGATTGTCTACACACTTCAACAGCTCTACCTATCCATTTGATACTTTACATAATTGGCATGCAACTTTAAAAGTATATGAATCTGTCTTTGTTTCTCCATCAAATTTGACATCTAATAAATTTCTTTTGTATTTAAAGCATCCTTCAATGCAAGCCCATGCATTGGAGCCTAATTAGTACTTACTATTTAGTCGCCTCCATACACAACTCTAGCACCCTAGGCAAGATAACTATTGTTCAAGATAGGATGTTTGCCACCAATTATGCCTTGGAAAATACAATTTTTGCTTAAGATAGGGTGTTTGCATATGTATTCCTTCTCGACATCATTAGTTTCTTTAAGATGGGAGTTTTTTATCTAATAAGGTTGTTCGAAGCTTCTTGTACCCAAATGGCTTGTATCATCCAAGTCATCAATGATAACCTGAGACCATTTGCTTAGGACGTTGAAAATAAACACGTAAAGGATTAGTCAATTTATTGTTATTATTTAGTCAATTTGACCAAATTAGATAAATTATAATTTATTGTCACTTTAACTAATCCTTTAATTTATTCTCCCTAATTTAATTATGTGTTAATTTTAGTAATTTCACCTTATAATTAAGGAGATTCATTCTATTTTGACCTCTCCCTCCATTATTTATAGCTATTAATAGATTGTTTTAATATTCAATTTCATTCATATCCCCCTAATGGCCCTTTATTAATTTATGGTCAATTTGACGAAATCTTTGAATTTTAATTTATTAATTTAATGCTAATTCTCCAAATTTATTCTTATTATTGATCTTATTTATTCTAATTTGACATTTCTCTCTAAAAATAATAATTATTGATAGATTGTTTTTAATGTTCATTTCTTTAATTCCCCTAACGGTCAAATTATTTATCTATTTATTCATGGCCTAGCACTCTTTGTATCGATTAGATAGCTTTAGATCCCTGAAGATGGGTTAAGTGTTCACCCAAAATATCGAACACCTCAACAATATTACACAGTATTCCAGAAGAAGCTCTCAGCATCAACATAAGAGAATTTATAAATTAATAGAAGAGCAAAAAACAGGTCATGGAAACATCAACATTCATACTATTCTTCATATGAAGAATTGCACCATGTCAACTCCATATCTCTTTCAATCACTAGGAACATAGAAAGGTAAAGTAGAAGAAGAAAATGCTTCTACAATAATTTAAGTGTTGAGCACTAAGCATATGTAAAGAGGTGGGACACTGTATCACACTTTAAAGCAAATGCACATCCATACAGACAAAATCGCCACAACAGCCCCACTATTTGACGAGATAAAACACACACTTAGCAGGAATTGAACTCTGGTTGGGGTGATATCACCATCCCCACTTAAGCAACCAATCAAACCCTTGGTGCGTTTTTAGTTTTTATATATGACAGAAATCATTTCCATTAATTCACATATAGAGTTGCCACAACACCAGAAAAAACCAAATTGAAGAATGAGTTAGAATACCCTAACTCTCTCCTCAACTCTTCCCCCTTGTTTCAACAAATGGCATGAACACCCGCAATTCACAATAGATACCTAACAAATGAACATTTTCTTATGAAATTGCCTTGAAAGGATTTGACATTGGACAAGATACATTAGTTAAACATACGTTATAACATTTCAAATTATCATATTAGATTTCTCTCATAGAAAAGAATACTTCGTGTCTCCCACCAAATGCACAATAAAAATGAAAAATGACGATGCCCAGTTTGATTCATATTAAAAAAAGACAATTTTGATAAAATTGAAAAATATTATAAAGCATCTTTACTTTTCTTTCCTTACTTCACTACTTTGAATCATCATCTTTTATTATTCTTGCCCTCTAACCTCTAAAGTGTCTTCAAGATCTTCTGAGTATCTCACCATTCTTTAAATTTAAAAATAATGTACTCGATTTTTTCCTCGCTCTCTTTATTTTCTTTTGCACATTGAATTTATACTCACTACCTTATAGCTTCTAGCTTTATCACAACCATAGGTCACAGGATCAAATCCAGTCAAATCCCTCAAAGTTAATAGCCACTCTTGCAGCTAGAGGTTTACATAGTCTATCCAAATATTACAAGAAAACAGGGGTTTATCTCAGGTGGTTGGGAGGAATGATTGTTATCCTCACCACTCAGTTTCAATTCCCACAAGTGACATGATGAGCTTTGTTGTAATGGCTTTGAGCCTTCTTGTTGAGTCTGAATAGTCCCTCGAGAACCAAACCATGTATAATCCTCTCATATGGAATATAAAGATATTTTGCATGGATATATATATATATATATATATAGAGAGAGAGAGAGAGAGAGAGAGAGAGAGAAATCTCTTAAACACAATGGCATTTGACTTTCAAATGCGAGATAAATAGGTTTTTTAGTAAAAATATGTTGGAATAGGGACTCTTAGTGCAAAGCCTGGTTATATGGCTCAAATACGTGAGAATGTAGAAGTGGAGAGGCAATGGTGGTTGAAGGTACCATGGAAGTTACCTTGTCCATTAAAAGTTAGAATATTTACGTGGCTAGAATCAGTAAATAAATTCTTAAAGTGGGACAATGGACAACGAAGGAATTGGTATTGGTCAAGGATGGTGTTCCTTGTGTAAAAATGACAATGAATCAGTAAAACATCTTTTTTTCCATTACTCTTTTTATAAAATTTCCTTGATTGCATTTACCAGAATTTATTCTTCTATCTTATGTAGATTATTTGTCTTTAGAAATTAATCACAACAAATACAAAATAAATCACTACTACAATTTTTACAAATAATAAGTTCATAACAGGAACTGAGAAATAATCCACACACACAAAATAATTAACACCAATATTTTTGGACAAATTGTCCCTGGAAAAACCCTAGTGTGGGGAAAACCAATTCTGCAAATGAGGGTTTTATTATTAATCTTCAACAAAAATTGAGAATTACAATTTGCTTGCTTCTCACTAGCAAAGTTGCGGTAAATTATCTTCTTTTGGACAAATCAACCTGGAAACCACAAAGTCTCCCTCTGCAAAAAATCTCGGCCTCTTTGAGCTATTCGCACTTCTTCCTAGCAACTCGCATTGGCTTACTGCAACTCGCACTGGCTACTCCAATAACTCGCACTAACTTCAGGAAAATGATCCTACAAGCAAATTTGCCTCTAGCAACCCGTCTGACCAACTCGCAGTTCCTCCAGGGAAAATCGTCTGGCAAATGGAAGCTAAATCAATCCCCTCTGTTACATGCACTGACAACCTAGCTACTCACACTCATGAATTTGGCCTCTCTTTTGTTGATGAATTCGACCTCCTTCCTCTCACTGGAAATAGGAAATCTTCCAAGAAAATTCCTCCAAAAAGTTTCCCCCCATTCTTCTTTATTAAAACCCTTATGTCGGTGTCTTCCTTGCTCAAAGTGTGCCATTGTTCTCACTGCAACTGAGTAATTCGAACTCCCTTGTGTGTCTCCAAAAGCTCAATCAATTTCCTTTTATAATCTCTTGTTGTGCAACAAACAGCCCCAATCTAATCACAATCAATGGCTAAAATCATCTTGACCCCATCAAATAGTTTTTCTAGAAGTAACTAGAGCAAAATAGATTTACCTCAATTAATATGATTTAATTAACTAATTTTCCTAAATTAGACTTAGGAAAATATTTAATAATTGCCTAATTAATCTAATTAAAACATTTTCCTTAGAATTTTTTTCTAAGTCTTGGAAATAATTATTATCTTGTATTCCCTAGCCTCATAGACACCAATAGAGACTAGAACACCTATCGGAGCTACTTAAAAACTAACACTTTTGCCAAAGATGTATGGAAGGATGTGTTTCAAATCTTTAATATCCAAAATGACTAGGACACTCCTACTCCCTTGGATTGCTTTGAAAGCTGGTTGCTCAATAAAAGTATCCATTCCTTTACGTTTCTGCCATGTTATGCTTTGTGGGGAATCTAACTCTCCAGATATCAATAGATCTTTGAAGGTCTGGAGCCGATTTTGGGCAGACTATCCCATCAGATTTGAGTTTCTTTTCATGAAGGAAAGAAGTCTGAAACAATGTTTTAAAACTTCAACTCCGACTCCGACTCGACCGAGGGTCAACTCCGATTCGGTATCGACTCAGCCGGCTCGATTTCAATGACTCGGTCATTGTAAAAAATACATTAAATATTTATTTTTTATAAAAACACATAATTTTAAAGATTTTCATTCATGTTTCCAAACACACAGCATTAGAATATAGACAGAAGACAACATATGATCAAAGTAGGCTCATGAATATATCCACTATATCAAAATGGCACCCAGTGCACTGTCCAATACATACACGATGATGATATAGAGATCAAAACAAAAACACATAACCAAGGAGGCTATAAATGGCCTCTACAACAAAAGTCTGTGACCATCTACTGGCTACTGCTAGAATTGCCAACATCATCTAGCTCAGTGTTACTTGGGAGCAGGAGCGAAAGTGGAGAGCGAAAGCGAAAACGGGAGCGGGAGCGACATTTTCAGAAGCTCCTGGTTTGGGAGCGAATCCTGGAGGAGTTCGACAACCAATGTCACTAACATCAAGGTACATAGAGGGATTGGTGCTCTTGATTAAATACGAGTTCCATACCCTAATACATGACAAAATTAAATGGAAACATTGCAATCCTCCAATCCTGAAAAACCGATAAGTCTGCTGGATTTTGAATGAAATCTAAAATTCTACTTTCTCCATATGAAATCCAATGAGGCCGGAACCACTCTCAAACATCCTGAGTCATTTCATGGTAATGTTAAAAATTTAAGTAAAAGGATGAATTTAACATTACCATGAAATTTGAATAGCATATCAATACTAGGAAAGGGGAATGGACCCCAAATAGCACTTAACCAATTTAGAAAACACCTTGGAGTCCCCAACAATCAGCTAAATGTTAAAAAAAAAAATCATTGTTTTTTTGGGGTGACTGGCCGGATTTAATGACTCGGCCGAGTAGATGTGGAAACAGCCAGGTTGACCGAGTCATGACTGACTCCGCTGAGTCATGCAATAACTCGGCCTAGTCAGTCATGACTCAGCCTCCCGAACTGGTTTTTCTGCCGGGTCATAAAATTCTTCAATGACTCGGATCAACTCGGCCGTTTCGGATTCTATTCGGCCGAATTTTAAAACAGTGGTCTGAGATGGTTGGTTTCAAGGCCTAGAGGCTAGCTTATGGGTATTTGATTTCTTCTTGAAATATCAATACAAAGAATTTATTTTTGCTTCTTCAGGAAAAAATACATGAAGATTTGAATTTTCTGAGCATTTAGATAATACTGAAATAGAACAACATCAACCACACATCAGGCCACATTTATGGACACATCATGACACATCTGCACACTTTTTTTTAGATGTTTTGTGCATTTTTTTGTTTTTCCCGCTGTTCGACACATCAGCACATGTGATGCCATGCCAGACACGTGTCACACAAATATCCACCACTCAAACATTGTGTGTCCACAGGTCCAACACGTGGCATACGAAACAAAAGGCTGAGACAATGTGATCCGTTTCAAAGACGGAAACCTGTAGTGGCTGTTACCGTGCCTGCTCTGGATAGATGGGGACCAACCCACAAGGACCATAAAGATCAGTTACCCCAGGGCCCATTCTAGGCTCCTCCCAACTGCTGTTTGATGCTCAGCTTACACTTTCTGGGCAAATGACCAACTGATGTTTTGTCTTGTCGTTGCAGTACTGTCTTGTACGGCCTAAGTTTAGTTAAGAGAGCTTTTTGGGTTTTTCCTAGTGCTCACAGGACTGCACCTGCAGGCCAGTATTTTGGGGTTTTTCTCCCTTTTTTCGTTTCGCTTTTTTTTTAAATAATAAAAATTAATGAAATGCCAATGTACAGTTCTTGTTCATATTAATAGTCAAAGGAAACATGCTATCAAAAATGATAACAATAACAATATCAAAAACTATTTCTCTTCTTTCCTTTTATATGACAGTGTCTAAACAAAGTCGACAGGAATTCTGAATAACTCCGGCCGTTTTGTAAATTACATCTACATGTCAACCGGACGTAGTATGCAGCGTGCATTCTTCGTATTATCAATATAAATTCTCGTTTAAGTTGAAGGAAGTACTCCGTATATTCGTTTTAGCTTCACATTTAGCTTTAGAAACTATTTTTAACTGAACCTCTGTTCCATTGAAAACGAGGGTTTCAATACTCTTGAAAAATTGCCCTTCTAACAGTCGACGAAAGCAAGTGGTATTAAAAACTGCATCTGCAGCAAACAATGCTCACGACCTACAATGTCGAGGATCTGTGAAGATTATAAATAGAAAAACCGGGGACCATAAATGCTTTTGAGTTTGGGTTTCGAGTTCCAATTCTACGCAAAGTTAAATACAGCAGGATCTATGGATTTAAGCTGACATTGCAGCTAAGATCCAAATAAACAGAACAACAAGAGGAGAGAACAGAATTTACTTGTTGATTTGCGCAATGGCGCCGTCGAAAAAGATGACTGAGGAGTCATAGAGGCCCTCTAGAGCGTACTCCCGTGCCAATTTGAGATGCTCCTGCAACCCTGCTACTGCTCCTACCATTGTCTCTTTTCGTCATATAACAATCAACACCTCTGGCCTTCAAATTTGGATCATTGAATCAAAATCACAAACTCGCGATCTCTGCCAGTTTATATAAGCAAATGAAAATGTGAAAAACATATTGGAGAAGTCAGACCGCAAATTCATCTATAAGCCCCTTCCGCTCCGGAGAGTTCGTGAGCATCACTCTTTAATCAACCACCTGTTTTGAACCCCATTTAATGGGGCAGTCCTTTATTGCTTTATTATATTGAAAATTAAACTTTCAATCCAACTAAAAAGATCTTTATCCAAATTTTAATAGTAAAAAAATGGACCCAACTAAAAAGATCTTCATCCAAATTTTAATAGTAAAAAAATGGAGTTGGTTTTAGTTAGATTTTTTTTGAAGTTTTTTTTATGGGTTTTTAGAGTCAATTTTCTTTAAAATTTGGTAGCAATTTATTGAAATCACAAGCGTGATGGGTAATCCCTGCACAATCAAAACGTCTTAGAGTTTTTCAGGGTGTTGAATCCAAATATGTAATTAAAAACCCAATATAAATAACACACATGGAGATTTAACCTCAAATTCTCCGCCATAAAAAATCCAAAAAATCACACTAAAAACAATTATTTTTTAATTATGTTCAAATTTTACTTTATCATATTTAATTCACATGATTTTAATTCTACTCAAATCTTAGTTATTTATATTTAACTTGCTTATGAAATTAAGTTCTAGTATATTTTTAAATATAAAAAGTTAATAATTACTTATCAAGTGATTTTGTATTTTTCTATGAAATTAGTGATTTGTCAAATTAGTTTATTTTGTATTTTATGAAATTGGTTGATTTTATATTTTTATGAAATTGGTGATTTGTCAAATTGGTTGATTATGTATTTTTTTTTTATATCTTATGAAATTGGTGATTTGTCAAATTAGTTTGGGTTGGGTTGGTTTTGGTTCACAATTATAATCACTAATAACCATTATAAAAATATATTTAACACTTTGAAGTTAAATATACTAATAACTTGTATTCTAGCAAGGATTAAGATGTCTAAAAACACTCTCATGAAGAGGGTCTCACTCATGGAAGAGATCTACCTTTATAACTTTATCACGTGAATCAAATGTGTCATCAAGAATCAAACCTAAGTGGAAAACGTGCAAGATGTGCATGTTAACCATTCTCTTGTACATGGGGTATATGAAAGAAAACCCACATAGATGAATATTTGCATGTTGACTATTATCATCATCCATTAAAATCAACATATTGAACATTTATCACTAAAATGGTTAGAATCATAGATATTGAACATATTGATCCCTCTTGAGGCTTGGTAGATGAGGAGTTCAAATAGATAAGATTGGTTTAATTATTAATTATAACTATAATTATTAAATTATTTTATTTTATAAATTTTATTTTTTTTAATCTAATTTAAACAAATTAAAATTTTTACGGGACATGACATTACAACGGCTCTTCCACATTAACTAGAGAACACCTCTCCACCTAATAAAAATTTAATAAATTTTATTAATAAACAATATATACACAGATATAAAAATCAATTTAATCATATAAATTAAAATAATGGTTCACATTGATTCATATTTGTAAATATTATATTTTAGTATTTTATATTTAAATTTAATTAATGCACATATAAAAATTATATGTATAAAGGTTTTAATAAAAATTATATATAAAGGTTTTAATAAAATTAAAAATTAAAATATTTTTATATATAGAGGTGAAATTTATATAGATATAAATAATATTATTAAGAATTAGCATAGATTTATTTTAACTCTATATCTACTAAGCCCTAAGAAGTATCAAATTTCTCTAGATGCAAATATGTTCTTACATTTTATACTAAAAAGGAATTTTATATTTTAAGAGATTTGATCCCTATGTGTGTTTAGTAGATACAGAGTTAAAATTGAACATTACAATTTCTCCACCCGGTTTTTTTATAAATTATATCTCCATGATTGATCTATAAAAGTTATTTAATTAATCAATCTACTCATCTCATATTAATCGAGACATTAAATATATTTATAAGTTATCATTATTTATTCCTTGAAATGTCATTCTCCTTATCATAAACTCGACTGTTGTAAAGAATATGAAAATTTTCCCTTTGATTTCTCAAGTGGCCATTGGCTTTCCTCTACAAAACTAAGTCTGAAAGGAGAGTTTGCTTCTAAATGGGACCGATTTGTTCTTAATTTGTATCTCAATGGTATCAGCATATCTAGAGAGAAAGATAGCCTCATGTGGGCTTGGGGTAATTCTTCAGAAGGGCTTACAACCAAGTCAGTCCGTGCAGCATCACCTCATCCCATTATCAGTCGAGCATTCTCTAGTGGTTCTCTTTAATTTGGCAATGGAATATCCCCTCAAAATTAAAAACTTTTCTATGGCTTGTCCTAAAGAACAAGATTCTAACGTGGAATGATTTACAAAAGAGGGGTTTTCAAGGGCCCAATATTTGTGTCCTTTGCAGATCTAACGAGGAAAGTATTGATCACCTCTTCCTCGGGTGTGAATTGGCTAAACCCTCATGGTCCTCGGTGTTAGGTTTTCTAGGCATCAAGTTGAATGACTAATTCAATTCCTTTTTAGATTGTCTTCATTATTAGCATTCCAATATAAAATCCACTCTATTCCTATATTTATTACCTAGAAAATTTTGGGAATCAGAAACGAGATGATCTTTGAGAATATCAAACCGAATGTGATGTTGGCTTCAGCAAAAGCCATTGCTTTCTGAAGGAAGTATCCTCCCAACAATAAAGTTTATCCTGAAAGGAAGGTCATTAACCCAACTATTAGTTTTCAGTACCCCGTGGCTTTTTTTTATAGTGCAGCTTAGCATGGGAAATGTGAAGGCAAATTTATCATCCTATTTGACAAAAAACATGTCATTAAAGCTAAAATGGGTTTTTCTTTGGGTACAAACATGAAAGTTGAGCTCTTGGCTACTTGGGCAATAATGTCATTAGCAGAGTCATTTAAATGCCTCTAACATAATGATTGGTGGTGACTCCAAAATTATCATTGATTGGTTGTCTGGGAAGTCAAACTTACAGGTTTTGAATCTTTCTTATTGGAAGGCCAAAGTGGAAGAGCTTTGCATTACGTTCCAGTCCATTTCCTTTTTTCATGTCTATAGAGAATTCAACATGCGGGCTGATTAGTTGTCAAAAAATGGACTTTTGATGTAGCCTAGTACCATTTTTCTGGAAGAAAATTATGTTGGCAAAAGCATTCACATTGGGTTCTTCCAGTTGTTTTGATATTCTTCATAGTATATTTTGTGACATCTTTTGCGCCTTGTTTTTTGTCCCAATGAGGTCGGTTTTGTTGCCTGCTATTTGATATATTTGTCTGACCTCTTTTTTAGATGTCATGATATGTTTTTTTCAAGAGCCATGTTTGTAGGTTCAGAATTATAGTTGTATAGGTTCGGTCTGGTTTGTATCCGGTTTCAAGATGATGCTTTTATAGTTGAATGAGTTTTTGTAATTATCTTTGATTCACCTTAATGAATAGTAAGATATTATGTTAAAAAAATGAAAATTTTACATAATTTTCTATATAATCTCTTTAATATCTCATACGTATGAAACCCTAAACAAGTTCATTCAATTTATTACCTCTCAACACCTTTTCTGTAATTTGTTATATGTTATGATCTAAATCAATTAAACACTCATTTTAGTTTTAGGAGGGATTGCTCTACTACCTAATTGTGAGATGTTTTATATTACTATGAAGAAAATAAATTATATGAATAGTAATCTTTGTAGTTGTAAATTTATTGTAGGGTAATATAATGTGAAACATAAGATTGCATACTTACATTTACTCATATGTTTCAATTGCAATGCCTTATATTACAAGTTTAAATTTTTTTAAAAATTGTCAATTGGATTTATCTAAGGTGGTTGTAAGGAATGACTGGGATTCTCCCTACCCAAGTTCAATTATCACAAGTGACATGATAAGCTTTGATGTAATGGATAGTTCCTCAGGGACTAGAACATGTGTGTTCCTCATATGAAATATAAAAGTAATTTATATTGAAAAAAAGAAAAAAAAAAACAAACAAACAAACAAAAACCAAATTGTAAAGACTCATTAAAACAATGCAATATAAGAAGCCTAAATTCTAAACACTTAACAAGGCAATGCAATCACAAGAGATTTGAGAGTCACAAGCTTGTCTTAGGGAGGCTCATATAAGTATGTAATTTCATGAGATATGAGTAACTTTGTTTTGTAAAGTTTAATAAATGCAATATAATAATAAAGGATCGAGATTTTGTAAAGATTGATTATAAACAACAATAATTACATTCATAGGCTTGATTATGTCAGAGAGAGGATGCTAGACTATAGAGTTTTTTTTATTACAAATATGATGTGTATGTTGGAGATGTTGGAAATAATACTGAGAGGGGGGGGCGGCGAATTAGTAATAGCAATTTAACAATATTTCATTTCCATAAATAGATTTATATATGCTACTTCTGTTAATGAAACCTGCGTGTATACGCAACTGTGTTTAGAGCAACCAGCGTATACCTTGCAATCTTATAATTTAGTTAGTTGATCTTTAATCTATGTATCATAACCATATAACCAGTAATCAGATGTAGTAAACAGAATAGGCAATCACACACATGAACACAAGATATAAGGTGGAAACCCAATGTGGGTGAAAACCACCTGCTGCAATCGTCTCAATCTTTCTTTAATAAGAAACTTCTTTTACAAATTTTGTACTGGTGTAGCCTTATAGCAGTACGCATGCTTCTACCTGCAGAAGGCTACAACCTTCTCTCATTCTCCAGCATTTCTTGGAAGGAAGCTACAACCCCCTTAGCTCTTGTACTAGCTGATGTGTTTTCTAGTACGTAGGTGCAGACCTACAGAAGGCTACAACCTTCTCTTTTCTTCCAGTGACCACGTTTCATAAATTTTTAGACTAGATCCATCAATAACATCAATCCAACATCAAATATATATGTATCAATCAATCTCCTTTGCACCAACCAAAACTGAATCAAACAATCACTTTTCTGAATGTTGTAACCAGAACACAATAAAAGTAACTAGAACCCAATGTAGAACCCAAAACACTATAACAACAAACAGAAGTAGCTAAAACATATTTTATGAGACGTACACTACTTCAATGTGTCGAACATGCGTTCATACGTTGTTATCTGAAGGCAGACCTGCATATACGCTGTTTTTAAATGCCGAACCAGCATGTATACGCGCCTTTGCTATATTGAACCTACATATAGATCTGTAAAAGATGATTTAACCTTTACAACTATTCAGACATCAGTTATACCTAGATCATCAGATTTACAGATTACGACATGCGCCAATTATAAAAGATCAAAACCACACAAAGATACTTCTCTTCAAGCTTAAAGATCTTGACCCATCAATAGAACTTTATCCTTCTTCAAGCGCTCAGGTTCCTCCTTGATTCAGATCCAGTTGTGCACCATAACCCAAAGACCAATGTTCTAGATCTTGCTCTTCATTAGATATTCAATACTTGAGTGCCTTTGCCTAATAATCTCCTCCTCCTTTTATAGTCTTAGGCCTTACTCAATACCATGGTCCAAAACCACTTTAGAATCAATACCTTGGAGTCAATACTTCAGACAAGATACCTTGGACCAATACCATGGGTCAAAATACCAAGGACCAAATACCACAGTCCAAAACCAAGTTTTCCAACATGTACGCGCTTTTCCTTGCATGAAAGTGCATGTATACGCATACGCGCCTTTTGATCTGCGAACCCACATGTATATGCAGTTTGGTTAAGGGGAACCTGTGTATGCCTCGTTTTCCTTCATTCTGAGATCGTGAACTGTGATCTGTCATCTTAGTGAGTTGCCATCAAGGACAACACCTATGTCATAGCGCCAAACCTGTGTCATAATGCCAACAATCTCCCCCTTTGGACTTGACCTAGGGTCAATACTTCGGACAAGATACCTTGGACCGATACCATGGGTCAAAATACCAAGGACCAAATACCACGGACCAAAACCAAGTTTCCCAACATGTACACACTTTTCCTTGCGTGAAAGTGTGTGTATACGCATACGTGCCTTTTGGTCTGCGAACTCGCGTGTATGCGTGGTTTGGTTAAGGGGAACCTATGTATAACTCTTTTTCCTTCATTCTGAGATCCTGAACTATGATCTATCATCTCAGTGAGTTGCCATCAAGGACAACACCTGTGTCATAGCGCCAAACTTGTGTCATAATGCCAACAATCTCCCCCTTTGGACTTGACCTGGGGTCAATACTTCGGACAAGATATCTTGGACCAATACCAAGGACCAAATACCATGGACCAAAACCAAGTTTTCCAACATGTACATGATTTTCCTTGCGTGAAAGTGCATGTATACGCATACGCACCTTTTAGTCTGCGAACCTGCATGTATACGTGGTTTGGTCAAGGGGAACCTGTGTATACCTCTTTTTCCTTCATTCTGAGATCCTGAACTATGATCTGTCATCTAAGTGAGTTTCCATCAAGGACAACACCTGTGTCATAGCGCCAAACCTGTGTCATAATGCCAACAATCTCCCCCTTTGGACTTGATGGCAACCCCAATTCATTCTCCCCCTTTGTCATCAAGGGCAAAGGGTTATGCTCCCCCTGAGTACATGTTGAATTCTCTGATATGTTGAAGTGTGCTATTCATGCTCCCCCTGACTGTAAGCAAGGTCTGCAAAAAGATGTTCTACAAGAAGAACATGACTCTATACATCATAAATGACCTTCCTATCACCAAAGACTCATACATACATCCATCTCCCAACCAAGTGGGGATATACCAAGATTTACTCATCCACCCAACCAAGTGGGGATATACCAAGATTTACTCATCCACCCAACCAAGTGGGGATACATCAAAAGTTTATACATGATAAAACAAGAACATTACATCATCCATCCCAGGCATAGTGGGGAAACAAAATAGGTCGTTACATGACCTTGATAATAAAATTTATACATAACATAGAGACAAAATATCTAAAACAAGACTATGATAGTCATCAGCAACTATCATCAACAACATCTGTCAATCACCATCCAAACCAACAACCATGATCTCCCTCTGCACCTGTTCCACCTGAATAAAAACAACTGTGAAATTGTACCAAGATCTTCTAAGGTAATGCCAACAATGATAATGCATTATTAGAAGTATATGCTCCCCCTAAACCTGTGCCAAATGATCCTTGTTAGACCTGTTAGCGCTTGAAATTTCACCTCAGGCTGAAAAAGGTAAACCTCAAGGCAACATCAAACCATTTAGCCTCGTAGTTAGCCCTACGGGGCAGGAGAAGGCTCTCTCCGGTCTATCTCGGTAAAATCTTCAATAGATGAGATGACCAATAAGGTAACACTGATATTAGGCTAGTAAACTGATCAAAAGGGTTGATTTGGGGTTTTTTAAGGTTTTTGGTGGCAAATTGAGGACAGGGCAATTTTGGGTGCGGGGATTGGACACAGTTTCTGCAGGGGGTTCCTTGGGGCGAGGTAGGAGACAGTGTTGATGCCTTTAACTGAGGTGGATGGTCAGGAAAGAAAGATGAAGAGCTAAAGAGAGCAAACAATAACTTTGAATTCTCTTTAGACAGTAGAAAACATTGAAATTAAACAAACTTAAAAGCAGAGCATGGCAAGCATGAATTCTTACTTTAACACTTCATTTGTTTAATGTGCAGAAGTAAAAGAAAGGAAATGAATCACATAACAAGCTTACAAGTACATTGAGAAACACACCATCAACACATGAGTCCACAAGAATCCCAAAGAGGACTGCAAAACCCTGGTCTTCCTTAGCCAAAAATTGCAGAGATACAGTGAATAATACAATGATAGCTTCTCCCTCAAGAGTCCAACCTTCCAACCTCTGAAAATGATTAAGAAAATACATAATATAGGCAAGCCAACCTCTTCCCTTGCCTCTAGGGGTCGAGCTCACTATCCTAGGAGCTGTTTCAACCACTTCTAAACTAAGCACTACAAACTAGGCAGTCAAAACAACTTGCCTCTATAAGCTAGGAAACCAATTCATTCATTTAATATTTACCCTTTTCATGAATGAATCTTCTAGAAGTGTTACATAAGAGTAAAAGTGTCTTAAAAGTACAATAATTACATCAAAGAGAATCATAATTCACCCCAAAAAGTCAAACTGGGTCAAACTAAGTTTTTCTGAGCTGTACAGTGCATTTTGGAAAAATCTGACTGACGGGTCGCGCGCCCCTGCCTGACGGGTCATGCGCCTTTGGGACCACATTTGGGGCACTTGCAGGTGTCAAAATTGATCAAGAGTATGCTTGTTGGAAAGGTCTATGAGTCTACTTTCCAACCCAACTGGAATTTTTGAATTTGGTGGTCATTTGCCCCTCCAAAATTGCAATATCCCAAGACTGCTTTCTGCAACTCAAAAATGTGGCAGAAAGTCAATTTTTGATTTTTTTTTTACTTTCTGGAGGCCCAAAACTTCATAAAATCTAAAGTCCATTTATGAGCATATGTAATTTCTTATGAAAAATCTGGAAATGCTGAGTTTTTGCAAAATGGAGTTGCCATGATGAAGGGTCACGCGGGGGGTGAGACCCTTTAATGGAGAAAACCTGTGTTTGGCATAAAAAATTCACAAATGACAAAATTTTCTCCAAATTTCTTGAAATTTGGGCTGGGAGTCCCCAATAAAGTACCATGCTCAGTCAAAGAGGCTTTGGCCAAAATTTGGAGTGGATCGGGCGTTTTCCTTCGTTTTTGTGCTTTGGCCAACCGTCCTTGGAGCACCTTCGTTCTCGCCGGTATTTTTAACATTTCTTTAAAACCATGACACCTGTGCAAAAAGTGAAGGAGGTTTTTCTTCTTTGGAATGTTGTGGAAAAAAACCTCTCTCATTTTTCCAAAATTCATCTTTTATTGCTCTGGAACATCATTTGAGTGTGACTTGTCCCGATGTGTGAAACAAGGAATTTTGTCGAAATGGAGCGAAATGAAGGGGATAGGGGCTTCTAAATTCTTGGGGAAATTTTTGGGAGTGGGGAGGGATGTTAGGAAGTAGGGGAAAGTGGAATCTCAGAGATTGAGTGAGGGGAAGGGGTCCAAAAGGGCAAAACACAGGCCCAACCTAGAAAATTGCCAGGTTGTAGCTAGAAACTAGGGTTTGTGCAAAAATGAGGAATTTGGCGGATCTAAGGAATGGAAAGTGTTTAATAAGGTACTTTAAGGATAGGGGAAGGTGTATGAACATCAGGAAACAAGTTTTGCCGGTGATTTGACCATCCAAGAGAAATTGCCTTCAAAACCCTAGGAGAGGGAAATGACCTTGCCTAGGCACAACTGAAGCATGAATAAGGTGTAACATGACCCAATGGAACCTAATATGATGATAGCAACCCTCTGAATGATGATAGGCTCAGCTGAATGATGACATGGACTGACATTTGGACAACTTTGAAAAGTGTGAAAGCAAACCCTAAACCTAATGCCTAGTGACCAAATTTTGCTTGAAGACTCACTGAAATGACAAAATTTGACCTTGACACTTCAAAATCACTTTGTAAGAGCATATTTGATCACTGGAGGAAGGCTGGAAAGACTGACACTAACATTGGCTCCAATGGGGATGGTAGCTCCTTGGAGGTGCCAAGAACCTTAGACCTCTGGGAGAGCAGACCAGTGCCTTACAATCATTGGGCAATGGAGTCATTATTTTGAACGGAGAACACAAAACCTTTGACACATTTATTGAATGAAAACTTGACTAAAAAGTGACTGAAACTTGACTCAAACCGACTCGATGACAAATTGAAATGATGGAAAAACTTGACTCTAACAAACTAACTCAAGACCTGAACTTAAAATTTAAAACTTGATGGCAGTACATAACCGCCTATGTTTCTTACAAGACAACCTACCATCAAACTATATCATAATGCCAATGCAACCAATCAAGAAGATGGCTTCTTGATTGATTCTCCTGATCAGATCTCATGATCAACAATAGATACTGGTAACTGGGCATCCAAAAACATAGTTGACCATGATCTCCTTCATCACTGAACATCGCAATAAACACTGTCACTGCTGGCTGCAACAAACTTGCTAGAGGATCGTGAAAAACATGAAGATTTGCCATTGCCACCTTCTGCTGAAAGAACAAGTAATCCTTTATTTCAAATTTTGATCTGCCTTCATCATGTGCTTCAGTAAAACTACGCTCATGGGCTTCAAAAGACTCTGAACAAATGGATGAGCAGATCTCTTCTTGGAAAGACATTTCAGCACATGAAACATATGAAGAATCTGAAAGGAAATCCTGAATGTTTTGATCTTCTATGGTGTGAATGTGTTGTAGGTCATTTGTATATGAGATGAGGGCCAGGTTATCATGTTCCTTATTACATTCATCAATCATAAGAGAAGAAACTTCAGATGGTCCTTGAAGCACAAGATGATCATTTATATCGTCTACCACAAATTCATGCAGAAAAACTTTTTCACTTGCTTGAGCAAAGATCTCACCTTGTTGTTCATGAGTTGACTGAATGACCTCCTCATGAAGATCTAGTTCCGGTGAGGTGGGAGCACTTAGATTTGTAACTTCGTTTTCTTCATGCCAGCTGATCTCAACAGTCGAGTTCTTCTTTATAGGATTCAACACAAGGTATTCTTGGTCACCATGATCTGAATTTTGATCTGAAATAGCTGAGTTGACTGCATTACATTCTAAAATTGAATCTTGGCTACCCTGCACGTTGTCTTCTTCTGTGGGCAGATCTGAAACAAGCTCTTCTCTTTCATCAATTACAGCCATATGGCCATCTTCAACCTGCTAATCTTGACAAGTATCCTCTAAGATTTCTATGTGCTGTTGAAACGGCTTTTCATACAGGGCTTCCATGATCTCTTCATCCATGAAATTATCATCTTCATAAAACTTCTCAAGGCTTTCAATAAAACTATAGGCATGCTTGCAACAGTCTTGAACTAAATTCAATGATGGATAAGAGTCCTTATATCTTTCAATGAACATAGCATGAAAATCCTTTAAACAGTAAATACAAGCAGGTGGCAAACTTTCATACCATGATTGGGCTTTACCTTCCAAAGTGGCCAAGAATATCTTCATCAAGCAATCTTCAGGAAAATCCACCTTCAACTTGCGAATATGCATATGAAATCTAACTAGATGTAAAGCAGCATCCTTCTTACCATCATCATTAAATGTAGGCAAATTCCTTGACCAATCTACCTTGGGAATCTTATTCAAAAAACCTGGAATGTGATCTCGGCTCAAGGGAGCGTATCTTCTTGCAATCCGATCCATCTTGAAAATCTCAAAGCTACTGATCTTCCTGCAGTGAAGTCACCATGAAGCATTGATCTCTGGAGTTTTCAGTGAAGGAGTCGCCAGTGAATGATTTCAGCCTTGTCAGTGTCTGATCGTTGTCCACTATCAACAATCAGATCTGAACTTGATACATGTACTGGGGTAAAATGCAAATGAAGTTTTGTATTCACAAGCTCACGGAGATTGACTGAAGCAGCGTTTATCTACTTCCGCTAATGCAAAGCAAAAGCGTTTCGAAGGCTACCTGGCATAACTTCAGGCTCCGTCTAAGACTTATGAAACAAACACATCAATCCACAAACAAGTTTGTTCTCCCCAGTATGGTCGCCAGTATGTTAGCGCTTGAAATTTCACCTCAGGCTGAAAAAGGTAAACCTCAAGGCAACATCAAACCATTTAGCCTCGTAGCTAGCCCTACGGGGCAGGAGAAGGCTCTCTCCGGTCTATCTCGGTAAAATCTTCAATAGATGAGATGACCAATAAGGTAACACTGATATTAGGCTAGTAAACTGATCAAAAGGGTCGATTTGGGGTTTTTTAGGGTTTTTGGTGGCAAATTGAGGAGAGGGCAATTTTGGGTGCGGGGATTGGACACAGTTTCTGCAGGGGGTTCCTTGGGGCGAGGTAGGAGACAGTGTTGATGCCTTTAACTGAGGTGGATGGTCAGGAAAGAAAGATGAAGAGCTAAAGAGAGCAAACAATAACTTTGAATTCTCTTTAGACAGTATAAAACATTGAAATTAAACAAACTTAAAAGTAGAGCATGGCAGACATGAATTCTTACTTTAACACTTCATTTGTTTAATGTGCAGAAGTAAAAGAAAGGAAATGAATCACATAACAAGCTTACAAGTACATTGAGAAACACACCATCAACACATGAGTCCACAAGAATCCCAAAGAGGACTGCAAAACCCTGGTCTTTCTTAGCCAAAAATTGCAGAGATACAGTGAATAATACAATGATAGCTTCTCCCTCAAGAGTCCAACCTTCCAACCTCTGAAAATGATTAAGAAAATACATAATATAGGCAAGCCAACCTCTTCCCTTGCCTCTATGGGTCGAGCTCACTATCCTAGGAGTTGTTTCAACCACTTCTAAACTAAGCACTACAAACTAGGCAGTCAAAACAACTTGCCTCTATAAGCTAGGAAACCAATTCATTCATTTAATATTTACCCTCTTCATGAATGAATCTTCTAGAAGTGTTACATAAGAGTAAAAGCGTCTTAAAAGTACAATAATTACATCAAAGAGAATCATAATTCACCCCAAAAAGTCAAACTGGGTCAAACTGCGTTTTTCTGAGCTGTACAGTGCATTTTGGAAAAATCTGCCTGACGGGTCGCGCGCCCCTGCCTGACGGGTCGCGCGCCTTTGGGACCACATTTGGGGCACTTGCAGGTGTCCAAATTGAGCAAGAGTAGGCTTGTTGGAAAGGTCTGTGAGTCTACTTTCCAACCCAACTGGAATTTTTGAATTTGGTGGTCATTTGCCCCTCCAAAATTGCAATCTCCCAAGATTGCTTTCTGCAACTCAAAAATGTGGCGGAAAGTCAATTTTTGCTTGTTTTTTGACTTTCTAGAGGCCCAAAACTTCATAAAATCTCAAGTCCATTGATGAGCATATGTAACTTCTTATGAAAAATCTGGAAATTCTGAGTTTTTGCAAAATGGAGTTGCCATGATGAAGGGTCGCGCGGGGGGTGAGACCCGTTAATGGAGAAAACCTGTGTTTGGCATAAAAAATTCACATATGACAAAATTTTCTCCAAATTTCTTGAAATTTGGGCTGGGAGTCCCCAATCAAGTACCATGCTCAGTCAAAGAGGCTTTGGCCAAAATTTGGAGTGGATCGGGCATTTTCCTTCGTTTTTGTGCTTTGGCCAACCGTCCTTGGAGCACCTTCGTTCTCGCCGGTATTTTTGACATTTCTTTAAAACCATGACACATGTGCAAAAAGTGAAGGAGGTTTTTCTTCTTTGGCATGTTGTGGACAAAAACCTCTCTCAGTTTTCCAAAATTCATCTTTTATTGCTCAGGAACATCATTTGAGTGCGACTTGTCCCGATGTGTGAAACAAGGAATTTTGTCGAAATGGAGCGAAATGAAGGGGATAGGGGGCTTCTAAATTCTTGGGGAAATTTTTGGGAGTGGGGAGGGATGTTAGGAAGCAGGGGAAAGTGGAATCTCATAGATTGAGTGAGGGGAAGGGGTCCAAAAGGGCAAAACACAGGCCCAACCTAGAAAATTGCCAGGTTGTAGCTAGAAACTAGGGTTTGTGCAAAAATGAGGAATTTGGCGGATCTAAGAGATGGGAAGTGTTTAATAAGGTACTTTAAGGATAGGGGAAGGTGTATGAACATCAGGAAACAATTTTTTCCAGTGATTTGACCATCCAAGAGAAATTGCCTTCAAAACCCTAGGAGAGGGAAATGACCTTGCCTAGGCACAACTGAAGCATGAATAAGGTGTAACATGACCCAATGGAACCTAATATGATGATAGCAACCCTCTGAATGATGATAGGCTCAGCTGAATGATGACATGGACTGACATTTGGACAACTTTGAAAAGTGTGAAAGCAAACCCTAGACCTAATGCCTAGTGACCAAATTTTGCTTGAAGACTCACTGAAATGACAAAATTTGACCTTGACACTTCAAAATCACTTTGTAAGAGCATATTTGATCACTGGTGGAAGGCTGGAAAGACTGACACTAACAAGACCCATATCAGAATATTTTCATCCTGAGTCTGGCCCACTGATTTCTTCAAACCAACATATACGCGGCTGTATCCACATAAACCAGAGTATGTACGCAGATACACTTCATGAAACTCACATACAACCACTGTTCTCTGAAACAGATAAGTGTCAATAGCAAGATGATGCATCAACTACTCCCAGCTTCTGTCTGAGGTATTCAAATGTCTCTCTAGGCAGTGGTTTGGTGAATATATCAACAACTTGTTCCTTGGAGGGAACATACTCCAACTTGACCTTTTGTTCAAGCACTTGTTCCCGGAGAAAATGATATTTGATAGGTATGTGCTTGGTCTTGGAATGCATGACTGGATTCTTTGAAATATTGATTGCACTTGTATTATCACATAGAATGGAGATGGGTGGAGTACATGTGATCTGAATGTCTTGCAATGTTTACATCATCCAAAGGAGTTGTGTGCAACAAGATGCAGCAGCCACATATTCTGCTTTAGCTGTAGATAATGCAATTGAACTTTGTTTCTTGTTGAACCAAGACACTAATCTGGAACCCATATAGAATGCACCACCACTAGTGCTTTTTCTATCATCCATGCTTCCTGCCCAATCTGCGTCTGTGTATGCATGAAGTGTAAGATTTGTGTCCCTAGGATACCATAAGCGAAAATTATGAATTTCGTAAAGATATTTGAAGATCCTTTTGATTGCCTACACATGTGATTCCTTTGGATTTTCTTGGAATCTTCCAACTATTCCCACTGCATTCATAATGTCTGGTCGGGTACCTGTTAAATAAAGCAGACTACAAATCATGGATCTGTAGGTTGGTTGATGTACTGCTGCTGATTCATCATTTGCGCTAAGGCTGCATCCTGTTACCATAGGGGTACATATTGGTTTAGAATCTTCCATGCCATATTTCTTCAAGATCTACTTGAGGTACTTGGTTTGTGATAAAAAATACCATCTTTATTTTGTTTAACTTGTAAGCCAAGAAAATATGTGAGCTCACCAAGCAGGGACATTTCAAATTCTTTCTGCATTACCAAGGCAAAGTTTTGACTCATGGCTTCTTCATTACTACCAAAAATGATATCATCAACATACACAACAAGTATTAGCAATTTATCATTATCAATTTTTATATATAGATTGCTATCAACTGATCCTTTTGAAAAACCTTATTGATGAAGGTATTTGTCAAGACAATAATACCAAGCCCTTGGAGCTTGTTTTAGACCATAGAGAGCCTTTCTAAGTTTGCATATGATCTTTTGATTATTTCCAAGGATGAATCTGTCTGGTTGCTCAATATACACTTCTTCTAGGTCTCCATTAAGAAAGGCACATTTCACATCCATTTGATATACTTTGAACTCCTGAAAACTAGAAAGAGCAAGAAACATTCTTATGGCTTCAACTCTAGCAACAAGTGCAAAAGTTTCTTCAAAGTCTAAACCTTCTTGTTGAGCATACCCTTTACAAACAAGTCTGACCTTATTTCCAATAACTTCTCCGTTTTCATTTAGCTTGTGTTTGAATATCCATTTGGTTCCTATGACGTTCTTATCATTAGGTCTAGGAACCAATTCCCAAGTATTATTCTTTTCAATTTGCTCAAGTTCTTCATTCATGGCCTTGACCCAACATTCATCTTTGCATGCTTCATTTACATTTTGCGGTTTAATGGAGGAAAGCAATGCTAGATAGCTTGAAGCTTCTATAATAGTTCTTCTTGTCTGCACTCCTGCCTCTTTCTGCCCCAAAATTTGAGTCTCTAGATGATTCTTCTGAACATACCTGGATGGAGTCTTTTCTTCTACCCTTATCTGTTCTTCTGGTGCCTCATTGGTTTCTTCTTCAGAATTTGTTTGATTTGATGTGGAAGGATAGTCCTCCTCTTCTTCATAATCTTCGGTTTTTACCTGCTTTGTATTTTTGCCTGCTTCATCAACCACAACATCAATACTTTCAACAATTTTCCCAAGTATTTTATTATAAAACTTGTAGCCTTTACTTCGGGAAGAGTAACCAAGGAGAATGCCTTCATCTGCTCTAGGTTCAAACTTGCCAAGTTTTTCATCAATCCTTTTGATCTAACATTTGCTTCCAAAAACTTTGAAGTATTTTACAGTAGGAGTCTTACCATACCAAAGTTTATGTGGAGTTTGAGTGTTGTTTACCCATACGTTTGTTTTGTTGGGAATAATGACGACAGCAAATGCAGCTTCTCCCCAGAAGGTTCCAAGAGTTCCAGACTCATCTAGCATAGCACGAGCCATTTGTTGAACAGTTCTGTTCATCCTTTCTACCACTCCATTTTGCTGAGGAGTTCTTGTTGTAGAGAATTCCCTTTTTATTCCATGTTCTTCACAGAAGTCGAAGAATTCATCCGAGGTAAATTCCCCTCCTCGATCAAACCTGAGGCATTTGATTTTGCGATCTGATTCATTTTCAACCAAGGCTTTGAAGGCTTTGAACTTTTCGAAAGCTTCATCTTTATGCTTTAGAAGTCCTATCCAACACATTATGGAAAAGTCGTCAATGAACACTATAAAGTATTATTCTCCACGAGGTGACTTTTTCCTATATGGACCACATAAATCAGTGTGAACAAGTTCAAGAGGCTTACTACCTGATCCTTCCTTCTCAGGGAAATGTGCTCTGGTTTGCATACCAAATTGACATGATTTGCATATTGTGTTTTATGGAATGTTGATATCAGGAAGATCACGAATAATCTTGTATCTGCATGCTTTTCTTATTTGAGGGAAGCTTAGATGCCCCAATCTTCTATGCCATGGCCAATGTTCATCATTTTTGCGTAGCTAGCACTGTTGTTGTCTCCCCTTGAGTATGTACAGGTTGTTTGGAGTTCTTACACCTTTGATCATTGTTTCTTCTGTATCAAGCTCATGAACAACACATCCATTTGATCAAAATACTACCTCATTTCCTTGATCACACATTTTACTGACACTCAATGGATTGTGCTTTAGACCATCTACATACATAACATTCCCAGCTTTAACCTTTTCTTTTAAGAGAACAGAGCCTTTACCTTTATGAGTGCAAGAGTGTCAGTACGAAATGAGACCTTCTTTTCCTTTTCTAAGGCATTATATGACTGAATTTTTTCTTTATCACCTGTCATGTGTTTCGAGCATCCACTGTCGATATACCACTGATTTTCTTGTCCTTCTGCATATAAGGCTATTCCACATCTTTCTGTTTGCGGTTCTTTCTTTCTCCATGTTTTGGGACCCAATGAAGCTTGCTCTTTGTGAGATGTTTGCCGAAATTTACTCTTGCATTCAAAATCTTCATGACCGAAGTTGTTACAGATAGAGCATTCTATTTCATTTTCAAGAGCAGAAAAGTTATTATAGGTCCTTTTCACGATCCCAGTCACATTCCTTTGATTTCGTGCTTCTCTAGTCACGATGATCTTGTAAGCAACACATTAAGAAACTTTGTGTCCAAAGTTATGACATGAAAACAATTGGTCATTAAAGAAATTCCTGCGATTATCAAATCTACTAACCTGATGATTGTAGTTCCCATTGACATTTATTCTTGAAGCAAATTGAGACTGATTTACCTGTGGTTGGTTATAGCTTCTATTCGTCCTTGAAGTAGATTGAACCCGATTTAGCTGATGATCTGCTTTATGCCTTTGTTGATGATTGTCAACCTGTTCACTTCTCCTTGTTGCATCAAGATAGCTTTTGGAGGTTGATGGCTTCTGTGCTTGAGATGCTTCTTCTGTATATCCAAGACCTGTCTTTATCAGAGGAGAACGTTGCACTTTGATAATTTCATCCAAAATTTCTGAACCTTTAGCAAATCTAAGATTGAGATTTTATGTTTTCTCAAATCTTTTCTTAGACCCGCAATTTCACATTCTAACTTTTCATTGTGTTTTTCCCTTTCAGCAAGTTGGAATGTTAGAGTATCTATAATCATACTCTTTTCTTCTAAACAGATTTTAAGTTGAGAAATTTCTTCATAGAGACCATCTTCATCTAAAGCATCTGAGAAATCATCATCTTCAAAAGCCATCAAAAGTCTACAATCATTACCATGTTCATCTTGATCACTATTTGATAAACCATCGCTATCTTCATGTGTATAGTAGCTCTTCTTACTTACATTCTATTTTCTATTCCATTTTGCCGGTTCCTTACCTTTATCCAGCTTATCTTTATGAGGACATTTGGCTACATAATGACCGACTCTTCCACAAGCAAAGCATTTGAAAGGTAGTTTACCTCTGAATCTTCCAAAACCCCGTTGAAGGTTCTTGACAAAGTTTGCTTCTTCCTCTCCTTCTGAAATGTGTCCCGATTCATTGAGCTCTTCTCTTCCCGAAGCCTTGAATGCGGCTTCTCTCATATCTGATGGACCCCCTTTTCTCATTTCGAAAGCAGTTAGGATTTCGTGCAGCTGTGTCATAGTAATACTTTGAAGATTCTGCTTTTCTTCTATGGCAGAAACTTTTGATTCAAACTTAGAAGACAGGGATCTCAAAACCTTTTCAACTACAGTAACTTCTTTTATCTCTTCACCCAAGTTTTTCATGCGATTAACAATCTCATCTATATGTAAGAAGTAATTAGCTATACTTTCATCATTGTGCATTTTGAGAGTTTCATATTGAATTTTGAGAGATTGTAGTTTTGCACATTTTACCTGATCGTCTCCTTCATAGCTTAGAACGATCTTGTCCCATATTTCTTTGGCGGTTTTGAGCTGCATAACCTTGACAAATTCTGATTGTGACAGACTCCCCAATAGTGTGTTGACAGCCTTGGCATTTGTTTCATACTACTTTTTACCTGCAGTATCTGTAGGAATTTCTGATGGAAATGTGTATCCTCCTTCCACGATTTCCCAAACTTCTGTTCCAAGAGATTGAAGATACGATGTGGTTCTTACCTTTCAATAGATGAAGTTGCTCCCATCGAAGATTGGTGGTCTAATGGATCCCTTTCTTTCGTAGGTACTCATGACGATAGATCTTCCTTCAAGCGATCAAGCTTTTTCTGAAGTACATGCTTTGATACCAATTGTTGGAAATAATATTGAGAGGGGGGTGGGGTGGGTGAATCAGTATTAGAAATTTAACAATATTTCATTTCCATAAACAGATTTATATACTGTACTTCTATTAATGAAACCTACGTGTATACGTCACTGTGTTTAGAGTAACTAGCGTATACCTTGCAATCTTATAATTTAGTTAGCTGATCTTTAATCTATGTATCAGAAGCAGATAACCAGTAATCGGATGCAGTAAACAGAACAGGAAATCACACACATGAACACAAGATATAAGGTGGAAACCCAATGTGGGTGAAAACCACCTATTGCAATCGTCTCAATCTTTCTTTAATAAGAAACTTCTTTTACAAATTTTGTATTGGTGCAGCCTTATACTAGTACGCAGGCTTCTACCTGCAGAAGGCTACAACCTTCTCTCGTTCTCTAGCTTTTCCTGGAAGGGAGCTACAACCCCCTTAGCTCTTGTACTAGCTGATGTGTTTTATAGTACGTAGATGCTGACCTACAGAAGGCTACAACCTTCTCTTTTCTTTCAGGGACCATGTTTCATAAATTTTCCGACTGGATCCATCAATAACATCAATCAAACATCAAATATATCTATATCAATCAATCTCCTTTGCACCAACCAAAACTGAATCAAACAATCACTTTTCTGAATGATGTAACTAGAACACAGTAACAGTAACCAAAACCCAATGCAAAACCTAGAACACTGCAACAGCAAACAAAAGTAGCTAAAACATATTTTATGAGACGTATGCTACTTCAATGTGTCGAACCTGCATTCATACGCTATTATCTGAAGGCAAACCTGCGTATATGCTGTTTTTAAATGTCAAACCAGTGTGTATACGCGCCTTTGCTATATTGAACCTGCATACAGATCTGTAAAAGATGATTTAACCTTTACAACTATTCAGACATCAGTTATACCCAGATCATCAAATTTACAGATTACAACATGCGCCAATTATAAAAGATCAAAACCACACAAAGATACTTCTCTTCAAGCCTAAAGATCTTGACCCATCAATAGAACTTATCCTTCTTCAAGTGCTCAGGTTCCTCCTTAATTCAAATCCAGCTGTGCACCATAACCCAAAGACCAGTATTCTAGATCTTGCTCTTCATTAGATATTCAATACTTGAGTGCCTTTGCCTAATGATCTCCTCCTCCTTTTATAGTCTTAGGCCTTACTCAATACCATGGTCCAAAACCACTTTAGAATCAATACCTTGGACCAAATACTTGGGGTCAATACTTCGGACAAGATACCTTGGACCAATACCATGGGTCAAAATACCAAGGACCAAATACCACGAACCAAAACCAAGTTTTCCAACATGTACGCGCTTTTCCTTGTGTGAAAGTGTGTGTATACGCATACGTGCCTTTTGGTCTGCGAACCCGCATGTATACGCGGTTTGGTCAAGGGGAACCTATGTATACCTCTTTTTCCTTCATTCTAAGATCCTGAACTGTGATCTGTCATCTGAGGGAGTTGCCATCAAGGACAACACCTGTGTCATTGCGCCAAACCTGTGTCATAATGCCAACAGGAGATGTTATAAAAGAAAAAAAAAAGTATCTTCCTCATATGAAATATAAAGGTATTTTCCACATGAAAAAAAAAAAAAAGAAAAAAAGAAAAAAAGAAAAAAGAAAAAGAAGATGAAGATGAAAATGGAAAAAATGTCATTATGATATGAAAAAGTCAAGACTCAACAGTTATGAAAACTAATAGAAACTAGGAAAGCGGAAAACAAAGTGGCAAGTTTCCTGGAAGTGTTAGGGTTTGCAGAAGTTCGCGGGAGTTTCCATGGAAGCGCGCAGGGGAGGGAGCTCCACTCCCTCCTATAGGCAGGTAGTGGCTAGTCGTGGAAAGAAACCATTAGAGAGTGTCAGAGGTCCTTCAAGTGAGGGGACAAGGATTATAGAAGAGGAACAAGATTCAAACAAGACAAAGGAGAATAACAACAATAAGGAAAATGAGCAAGAAGACAAGGAACAGGGAGTGAATAACAAAGCACAAAAAGGGCCATGTAAACCCAAAGCTGAGGTCACTCCCAGAGTAGTTTTAAATGATCCTACTCTGCAGGCGCATAGAGACCACATGAGGACATATGCTATCATTTGTAAATTCATGGGAGTATGGCCCACTGAAAAAGCTTTACAATCATGGATTAAATATAACTGGAAACCAAAAGGAAGCATTGACCTTCATCTTGGTTCTAAGGGTTTCTTTATGGTAGTCTTCACAAATATTGAGGACAAAGACAAAGTGTTTGAAGGAGAGCCCTACTTCTATGCAGCAACAGGCCTTTATATGCGATCGTGGATGATGAATTTTGTCCCTGAGAGAGAAACATTCACTTTTGTCCCGGTTTGGGTAAGACTGTACTTGTTACCCCTTGATTACTAGCAAACGGAATCGTTATTTGCTATAAGAAACAAGTTAGGGTGTTTTGTCAAAACTTTTGAAGCCACCAAGAAGGGTAAGTACACTTCCTTCGCAAGAATATGCGTGGAGATGGATCTCTTTGGAGATCTTCCGGATGAGGTCATTTTAGAAGTTTTGGATGAAGAATGGGTGCAAACAGTTGACTATGAACATATTCCTTTCAAATGCCGAAAATGCCATGAGCATGGGCACCTATTTAGAGACTGCCCTCTCAGCAAAATAGAGAACAGAAGTAAGGCGAACACAATGAAAGATACTGAAGGCTTTCACAAAGTGGTTCATAAAGGAAAAGGGGGCAAGAGGGGGCCAAAGCAGCAGCAAACAGAAGGACCACAGACTAATCTGAATAGGTTCCAAGTTATCAAAGAAGAAGAAGTTATGACAAAGATAGATCAGGTAATGGAAGGAAGCCCAGCGGAAAAGGAGAAAGAGGAAGATACAACTCAAACACGGGATAGTATCAAACAGAAAGAGACTATGATGAGTGATGCAGAACCGAAGATGGACCAAGAAATGACCCAGAGTGAGATGGAAACGGAAGATCATGAACTATAGGAGATTCTTGACAGGGAGCACCTAGATCTGGAAGGATTCTTGAAACGGGGGACCATGAGTGGGGTAGACTCTTTACTGCCAGAAGAATTTAATAGGGTACAACAGTTGTTCCTATGGAAAACTCAAGCTATAGGGTTGGACAGACAAGGAAAAAGTGAAAGACAGGGCAACGAAGGTGTGAAAACCATGAAAAACACACCGGGATTAGCTCCCAGAATTCCAGGAAAGAAAAGAGGCAGGAAAAAGCAGAATGAGTTATTGATGGAATGTGGAAAGCTAATGATAGATTCAGGTAAGATGAAAGATCTAACCAGCTACTCCTTTACAAATCTTTAATAATGAAGTTTACATCTTGGAATATTAGAGGTCTAGGTAGCAAGAGAAAACAAAGAATTCTTAGTAATAGAATGAAACAAGAAGCTTCAGATATGATCTTTATCCAGGAAACTAAATGTTCCATACAAAAAGTAAGAGAAATTCACAACAAATGGCTCAATCGATTTGAGTTTCTAGAAGTTAAAGCAGATAATACAGCAGGGGGCATACTCACTCTTTGGAACCCCCAAAAGATTGGTATTATTGATGCTGAGGCATCTAGAAATTATTTATCAGTGGTCATTCAGCCGGTGGGAGATAGGGAGACCTATCTGGTCACAAATGTATATGGCCCTCAAAGAATGGATGACAAAATCAGGTTTCTCGATTCTCTTATGGAGCTCAGAGACAGACATGTAGATGTACCATGGATCTTGTGTGGGGACTTCAACATGATCAAATCACTTTCAGAGAAAAAAGGAGGAACTAGAACTTTAAGTAGAGACTCCATAGCTTTTCAAACCTTTATAGATAGTATGAAACTAGTTGACACTGACATGAGTAATGG
Source organism: Pinus tabuliformis (assembly GCA_031772625.1). NCBI lineage: Eukaryota > Viridiplantae > Streptophyta > Pinopsida > Pinales > Pinaceae > Pinus > Pinus tabuliformis. The sequence goes on along the minus strand of CM062820.1, from coordinate 1,043,756,421 downwards.
TCGCTTTACTTGGAACAATAAAAGAGGAGGGGAGTCTCAAGTAGCCTCAAAGTTAGATAGATTCATAATCTCAGAAGATCTCATGCTCACCAACAAGGAAATGATAGCGAGAATTCTACCCTTTGGAGGCTCAAATCATTGGCTTGTTCAACTGGAAGTTCAGGGCATTGGTACCCCCAGAAATAGACCTTTTAGATTTGAGAATATCTGGCTCTCCCACCCGGACTTCATCAACAACATTTCAAAATGGTGGACAGAAGACCTACATATTCAAGGTACAAGTATGTTCCTGCTTCACAAAAGACTTAGGCACATCAAGCTCAAACTTAAAGATTGGAACAAGAATGTATTTGGGAATATTTTTATAGCAAAAAAAGCTATGGAGGATAAAATGCAGGAACTCAATCAAAAACTTATCACAGATGGCTTTGATATTGAGAGAAATGACCAAGTCACCAAACACCATCAAGAATGGGAGATTTTATGTCAACAGGAGGAGATATTTTGGAGGCAAAAATCCAGAGTTCAATGGCTGAAAGAAGGGGAGCGTAACACCAGATTTTTCCACAGATCTACCATAGCGAACAGATCTCATAACAGAATCTCCTTGATCAAGGACGAAGGTGGTAATCTGCATAATTCCCATGAAGAAATAGAAGAAGTGCTAGTCCAACACTTTCATGGAATAACACAGGAAACTATTTCAGACAAAGAGAATTTAATCAGGGATTTAATAGGGCATATTCCTAGACTGGTATCAAGAGAGGATAGTTTTAATCTCAATAGGCTAGTAGCAGAAGAAGAGGTTAATGAGGTCATCAAAGAGATGCAGAATGGTAAAGTGCCAGGCCCAAATGGTTTCAATGTGGATTTCTTCAAAGCATGTTGGAATATAATTAAACAAAATATTTTAAACGTTATGGAAGACTCCAGGGTGAATAGAACTATTTTGAAGGCATTCAACACTTCCTTCATTGCACTGATCCCTAAACAGGATAATGCTCAGACTCCTGACAGGTATAGACCCATAGCCTTGTGCAATGTGGTTTACAAGATAATATCCAAGGTTGTTGCCAATAGACTCAAACCACTTCTACCTTCGCTAGTCTATGTGGAGCAATCTGGATATGTGGAGGGCAAGGAAATTCTCAATAACACCATTCAGGCACATGAGGTGGTGCACTCTTTGACTGGTAATAGGAAGGCTAGTATGATAATGCAATTGGATCTGGCCAAAGCTTATGATAAGATGAATTGGACCTATATTAGGAAGGTCCTTATTGCTTCTAGGTTTGATCATAACTGGCTTAGATGGGTCATGGCCCTAGTAACTTCTTCCAGCTTCTCAATTCTAGTCAATGGTTCTCCTTCCAAAACCTTCTCTCCTTCCAGAGGCCTCAGGCAAGTGATCCTCTCTCACCCTTTCTCTTCATCCTCATGATGGAAGGGCTGGGTCGGTTTATCAAGCATGCCAAAGAGGTTGGTAATATCAAAGGCCTCCAACTTTCAGAGAATGGTCAGGCTTTGACCCATCAACAATTTGTTGATGATACTATGCTGCAAGGAATCCCCACAGTTAAAGAAACTTTAGCGTACAAGCATATCCTATCTGTCTTATGGAAGTTAATCTTTCCAAATCTAAGATTTTTTTCTTTAATACCAATATTGCTATTCAAAAAAAATATCTCCGGGATTCTAGGCTTTCAAAGGGATGTCCTCCCATCCAAATATTTGGGAGTTCCTCTTACTGATAAGCCTCTGAAGAAGGGCATCTGGGAACCAGTGATCAATAAGATGCAAGATAAAATCATAAAATGGACCTATAGATCTTTGAACCTGGCTCGTCGGTTGGTGCTTACAAAAGTTGTTCTCCAAGCAATTCTTGCCTTTATGTTATCTGCCCTTCCAGCACCAAAAGGAGTGTTGCATCATTTTAGAAACATTCAAAGAGATTATCTTTGGGGCAAGGGGGAGGAAAGAAAGAAGTGGGCCTTGGTAGCCTGGGAGAAGATCTGCATACCTAAAAAATATGGGGGTCTTGGACTGGATGATCTAGAAGCACTGAGTAAAGTTTTAGGGGTGAAGTTATGGTGGCACTGGGTAAAAGAACCAAAGGCACAGTGGGCTAGAATATGGAAAGAAAAATATGCTAGCAATTGGCAAGATATTGATCTAATAAGAATGTCTGGCATCATTAAGGGCTCACATATCTGGAACAAAGCCTGGGGAAATAGAGAGTTAGTACAAAAAAACAGCTTCTGGGAAATTAGAGATGGTGAGCTTGCTTTGTTCTGGGAGGACAAATGGCAACAAGAACCTACACTGTTGAGAGAGAACCTAATGGACCTCAAGGAAGATACAGACACCAAAAGATTATTTAAGGTAAAAGATTTCTGGGATCAAACCAACAATGAAGGAAAATGGAGAACCTGGAAAAAGCTGGAATATAGGGAAGATAGCCCACTGAAAGCCAAAGCGGAGGAAGGAAGATTTTAGTGACAGGGGGGCAAGACCTACTCAGATGGGGAAATAATGTTTCAGGTACCTTTAATCTCAAGGACTCAAAACACATACTCCTTGAGCTAGATTCCAATGAACAGGATAGGGTTTGGCAGAACATATGGAGACATCAAGGATGGATGAAGATTACGCTCTTCATGTGGTTGGTGCATCATAGGAAAATTCTGACTTGGGACAACATTCGGAAGAGGGGTGTTATGGGCCCCTCCAGATGCTGGCTATGTGAAGCCCAAGAGGAAACAATGGAGCACCTTCTTAATAATTGTATTTTCACCTCTTGGGTGTGGGATGCTTTTGCCACTATCTTCCAATAGACAGATAGGGACAAAGGAAGCATCATTAAGACCCTAATCAATTGGAGACACAACTTCTCTGATTTGGAACTTCTAGGCTCAGCCTGGGCTTTAACGCCAAGTTTCATAATATGGACAGTCTGGAAAGAAAGGAATAATAGAATCTTCAAAAATGTAAAAAGTTCCTCTCAATGCCTACTCGAACAAATCTTAAGACAACTTAAGGAGATTGTAAGCACCATTGTGCGTACAGTGCCTAAGAATCCTCCTTCTGTAGCTGAAATGCATATTCTTCTTAAGTTAGGTATGCAGGGGTTTATTCCACAAGGCCTAGATAGAAAGGTTTTGAGGATGGATTCTAAACTGGATTATTGGTATCCCCCCCTCAGGGTTTTCTGAAATTCAACATTGATGGGGCTTCCAAAGATAACCCGGGTATTGCTGGCTGTGGCGGGGTACTTAGGGATGATAATGGCAGTCTCCTTTACATTTTCCATTGCCATTTGGGAAGAGCCACTAACAATATGGCGGAACTTCTGGCTCTTGAGCAATGTTTAGAAATTTTGAAGCAGGATAATCTACAGAATGTTATAGTCGAGGCGGACTCTGAGTTAATCATAAACTCGGTCAAAAGAATAAGCTATGGCACAGAGTCAGAAAAAGTCTCTAAACAATGGAGATTGCTACAGGTCTTTTAGATAATCCAGCTTCATCTCCAGGGAGTCCGTACAATGAGTTTTAACCATGTGAGAAGAACGGCTAACAAATTGGCAAACATTTTAGCTAACCAAGGAGTACTCAGTACTAAAAGTAAGGTGGTGCTGAAGTGGCCTGAGTTGCCTCTGTCTAGATTGAAGACACAATGTCACGACCAGGCAGACGAGGATATAATGGTGTTTCGATACAAAGACACGGGGGCGATGTCTTGTTGATTCGGTATATTTATGCAATTTTTTCTCCGGAACAGGATCATTATGGGGATGAAGGTTACTGTCGGCCTCCCCAGCCTTCGACAGTACAGTCTCAGAAGTGTCAGATGGAAGCTGAAGTGCAGATACAGTTCCACGGACGGTGGGCCAAATAGTTGGGTTCTCATTAGTCACCAGTTTCTTAGCCCGCGGAGGAGGGATGATGAAAGGGACCGGATCTCCGACTTTCCCGGCAGCTTGTATCCCCCCGTTTTCCTTTTGGCGGTTTCAATTCAGCCCGGGAGGTGGTTTGGCGTCCATCGCACGCCCTTAGTGCAGGAAGCGGTATTGTGGAGTTGAGAGCGATTCCACTCACCGCGCTACACGTGGCAGGGTACGGAGTTGGAATACCGCCTCATCGCGCGTTATTCTTCAGTGGGTTAGGCCCGTGCGATATGGTCCTTGGCCGTCGGATCTTGCAGGATAGATCTATGGTCAGGAACAAGCGGGCTTGTTTGTGGGTCCAGGGTGGCCACCGTGTGAGTATCCTGTGGGCTACTTGGCAGTGCGATATTATCCTCCGCCATAGGATCTGGCAGGGAGGATCAATGGTCAAAGATAGTTGTGCAGATCAGGATAAAATATCTTTCGGGCAGGTTATGTGTTTGGATGGAAATCGGAGGCGTCCGCGAGCTCCGGATGCTCAAGAGTTATCACCCCCTTCTGGACCTGAAATCCGTTTAGGGGTTTCCCTATTTCATCACCGGGTCCGTCTCCTAATTTTATGGGTTAATTTGTTTACTTTTTGTGGACTTAATAGTTTTGTGGACAATGTAGGTTAAGCCTTTAGCTCGGGGCCATCGGCTAGTAGAGGTTGATTGTTCTATGGCCCACAGTTCCCTTTGGAAAGGTGTATACTATGTAAGATATTTTAAGTTTTAATGGAATAGAAGGATCGACTCTTGCTTCAACAAAAAAAGAAAAGAAAATGAAAATGAAAATGTCTGAATTGTAAAGGCTTATTAAAACAATGCAACAAAATAGCCCAAATTCTAAACACCTAACTAGGTGATGCAATCACAAGATTTAAGAGTCACAAGCTTGTCTTATGGAGACACGTATAGGGATGTAGCTACATGACATATGACTGACTTTGTTTTGTAAAGTTTAATAAATGCAATATAATGATAAAGGATTGAGAAGTTGTAAAGATAGATTATAAATAACATTAATTACATTCATATACTTGTTTATATAAGAGAAAGGGTGCTAGACATTAGAGCTTTTTTATTACAAATAGTATTATGTGTATGTTGAAGAATTTATTAAAAAAAAGAATATTCTTTGTTGTCACATGTTAATGAAAGGTTCTAGTTTAATTTATTAAGTTACTTTCATTTTATAAATGAGGATTTATGATTATTTGTATTATTAAAGGTCTTTTAGCCTTGTAACCGATTTCGAACTTTATGATTTCAATTCTTGTGAACCTTGTTGCCATGATTGTCTTTATTACTTGCATCAATGTTATTAGCTTATCGATGTTCATCAACCATTCAACTTACGACTCGACTAACACTATAATCAACTAAAAGGAAATGCAAGTTAAAAAGTGATTAAAATTTTGTGCAAGTATTAATAACACTTTAATTTAATTTAATTCAATGAAATTAAATGTTTTATGAATTTAAAGTTGTTTTAACTACCACCAATAAAATCTATTATGAAAATTATAATTTTGAATTTCATGAAATTATTATTTTTAATATAAAACTAAATTCAACGCCCTCAAATATGCAATGGGATTATGAAATGTCAACATTTAATATTTGAAATTCCATGGACTTAACCTGATCCTTACTAAATTTCAAGTTTAAAAACAAGTTTCCTTTCTTATTATTTTAAATAGGAAAAACAGAAAAGCTTAAAACATTTAGATTATGGCTTTCATAACAACAACAAAAAAACATTTAGATCATGGCTTTCATAATAACAAAATAGTCATGTATGAAATGGCTTTTTTATCTATATGATTATCATTAAGTGGATTAAGATACATAGTTTCAATAAAGAATAAGTAGTCATCATTCAATTTGTTTAATGGATAATTATTTAAGGCAAGTGTCCATGTATTTTATGAAGATGAAGAAACCCATCAAAATTTAATTGACAATTGGGAGTGAGAGATGCCATTATTGGTTGTTATTTGTGACTGCAAATTTATTCATTATCATTATTTAAAGAAAGCCACACCACCTTAAATGGCCCATTGGTGGTATGTAAGAGAGTAGATTTTCAATCTTTCCAAATGCCTCTAAATCTTGGGTCATTAACCTATTTCCTTGCATCTAAGGAAGAAGAGCCCCTAGCCAATTAGAGGCAGTTTTAAGTCTTACTCAAGGACCAAAAAGATAGCTCCAACCTACATATTATCTGTAAGAAACCCAACATCCCGATAACCGTCACTAAAGTTACATATGGTGAGATCATATATTTTTTTAACAACATGTAGTTTCAATCCCTCATATGAAAACTAAAACTACTCATTATAATTTAACTTCTTACCCCATAACATGTGCTTCCTCTTTCCCCGTAGTGGGTGGCAAATCGTGCACCTCACCCAGCCTCAAGATTAGAGTCGCTGCAAACACAAGGGAGTAGCATGTTTGGTTTCTTGGTCTTTCCCCCTTGGAATTTTGTTTCGATCTTGAATTCTCTCGTTAGTGGTTTTCATTATTTCATAGGTTTTATTGGCTTCTGTTTTTTTTCTCCCCTTGTTGGGTTTAATCCTATTAATGTGTTTATCTATGACTTAGTTTTCTCTCTCAATCCCTCACGTTGTTCTCATCTACTACTCCTTCTCTAGTCTCTTCCATTGTCTCTTTGGTCAACTTTTTCGTCACCCCTCACATCCCCATGTTCTTCTCTTCCCCTGGTATTCCTCCTCCCTCTCATTGCTTTAGTTTTGTTCCCCTCCTTGTGTTATGCCTCATGGCTCCTCTCTTGCCCTCCTCTTTTTCATTCCCCCCTTCCTAGTTATCCTCCCTCGTCACTCTCCTCTTCCACCCAACCCCTATCTACCTTCTCCATAGCATGGTCATACAGTTATCAAGGTCGCCTCACAAAGGAAAGCGAGATCAATTTGACCATTCCTCTCATCAACACTTCAGTCCTCACTCCATTCGTGGTGCTTGTGAGAAATAAGATGGCAAAGAAGTAATGGAAAGATGCAGAGATATCATCCCTGCAATTGTTTGGAGAGTTATCTCTAACGTGCAAGAACAATTCAAGCAATCCCATAGGTTTATTCCTAACATGCACGTGGAGTAGGAATCTAGAGAGTAGATCACAGATATTGTGGACTCAACCAAAGCCAGAGCCTCCTCCTATATGCATACCATCAACTTATATTAGCACATAAAAACTCCAGTGGGAAGATTCCTCACAAACAAAGTAGACACATAATAAGGAATCATCATGTGCATCACAAAGCTTCTAAAGAAAGTCGACAAAATCAATGGAAGGTCGCATTATTAACTAAGAGTCTAACAAACATGGACCCTTCCACATCAAACTCTAATAGAGAGCCACAACCACTTTGCCCAGAGGACACCCTTGCAAAATGAAGATCAACAAGACACCACAATGTAATATATGTTTAATTTCCAATAGTGTTTTTTTTTTTTTTTTTCCTAAGTGTAACATTATATGTAGTGATTTTGTTATTAGACTTTCAAGTTAAAAGCAACATGAACAATAAAAAATTATGTGCCTATACTGCTAGTTTCGTGATCCAGGTGGATATTGGTGGCCACCCGCCTATTCCACTTCAACCCCCACTGTTGTTTCTTTCTAATTTCCTTAATTGTAGCACAACTTACTATTTTGGCAACTTTTTGAGTCCTAAACTTACGACGTTGTTTTGAGGGACTAAAAGACGTTTTTAGGGAAACGGAGCGACCAGAAAAGTCTCCAACTCATTTACCCTTTTATTTTCAGCTTCCTCTTTCAAGGTATTATGATAGTCAAATAGATATCGTATGCAAAAGTTACTACTCCGGGAAGTTGATGTACCAATTTACCAAAACGGGGCCCACAATTATGGCGCTTCATCTCCTAGGGTTAGGTTTTTGGATGTTTAGGGTTTTCCGTTGTTTCTCAATAATAAATAGGCCTTTGAGCTTCACTGTAACGCAATTCAGAGGCATGCAGTCCACACATCTCTTCTCATAGATAAGCTACTGTCGCTCGAGCTAGTTTATTTCCAATTATGTGTGTAAGCATATTTCAGCTCTTTGATATTAATGAAATGAAGTTTTATTTCTGTTGCATCTTTATGTTTATGTGTATATTTATATTTTGCTCCGTTTTTGCATAAGTCTGGATCCATGGTATCATAACGATATGCTCTTTCTTTTCATGTCCCCAACGAGGTCAGGGTATAAGGAGTTAGCTCGAACTAGTTGAACCTTTACAAGACCAGCCCCGCAAACCTCGACGACCTCCCATGGCAGAAGAAAAGAAAGACTAGGGGGCAGGTGATCCTTTCAAAATATTTCTCAAGGAAGCCCTTGAGCGACGAAGGAATGCGATGATGGATAAATTTTCCCAGATCCTTCAGTGGCTACCCACAGGCAATGCATATTCATTAACAACCACTATGGAGGCACCACTCCTTTTAAGGTATAAGTTAACTTTGACATTCCCATATTTGAAGGTTTGATAGATGTAGACGTTGTAGATAGATGGTTAAATATATTGGAAGGATAATTTTCAGTTCATAACTTTTCCAATAAGGAAAAAAATACTTTTGCACTCCTCAAAGTCGCCCTGCATGTCAAGGATTAGTGGGAAATCTACTACGAACAAAAGGGTGAGAGGGAATCCTCACTATTTTCAGCTGCCCCCCTTCAAATTCTTTTCAAGATGCATCATGGAGAAATTTACCCTATCGGGAGCTATGAAGATAAATACATAAAGTGGACCACGCTGTGGCGGGGAAGGGACCAAGATGTGTCAGAGTTTACAAATGTTGTCCATACCCTTTGCACGAAGCTGGGTATCAAGGATTCTGAGCGGCATTTGGTACTTAAGTACTGCAGTTTCCTACACAAGTACATCCAGGACAAGATGGAGTTCCTAGACATATCCTCCTTGGTCTCGTCTATCGATACGCTATCAAGATCGAGTAAACATTTAAACAGAAAAAGTGATACTTTGGATTTGTGAATTCGAAGCAAGGGAAAGGCGCCCCCAAATTGCAAACAAAGGAAAAATCCAAGGCGGGGTGACCCAAGACAACCTGCCGAAGCCACAAGCAAAGAACAACACCACGAAGACAAAGAAGAACATAGGGAAATGGTTCCATAAGAGCCCAACTCACAACACAAGTGAGTGTCGAGTCAAGCATTCATTGGTGGCCGAGTTGAAGGCTTCCAAATCAGATGCATGTTCTGACTCTAAGTTATAAATCGACGAGGGGAATGACAAAGGGAAGAAGATTATCGATGGAGAACCTAGTGCCACCATTGACACCACCAAGATCTAGAAGGATGAGCCTGAATATCTAGAGGAGGGGGAGCGACTCTTCCATTCACAGATGTGGGTGAAGGGTTCTCCGATGCAGTTCATTTTCGATGACAAGAGCCAAAAGAACCTCATTTCAGCAGAGGTCATGAAGCGATTGGGTCGACCGACCACATCACACCCGAGTTGTACACCATCGAGTGGCTTGATCAAGGGCGAGATCTCGACGTCAACCAACAATGTTGCCTTCCCTACAACATCGAGCCCTTCACATATGAGTTATTGTGTGATGTTGCTCCTCTTGAAGTTTGTGATGTATTATGAGGCCATCCATACTTGTGGAAGCGAAATGTTGTGTATGAGTGGAGGCCTCACACTATTATTATTATTTTGGGCAATAATTTGAACAAGATACCAAAGGTAGCACTACCTAGCGTCATTTCTTCGATCACTATGAAGCTACGCAGTAAGATAATTTCCCAGATCGAGAAATTTGTTTTCCTTATGATTTACACTCAGGGCAAGAAGAAGATTATGGCCACAACCCCTAAACAAGGATGCTTTGCACAACAACATCAGATGGACAAGGTTGTGGAGGAGTACACGAACATCTTCACCTCACCCATAGCAGTACCTCTACACTATCTGGTTAAGAACTCCATCGATCTAACCCCAAGCGCACCGCTACCCAATGGATCGATGTATCGATGTTTTGTTCTGGAGAACGACAAAATCAAGAGGCAAACTCACGAGGTGTTGCAGAAAGTGCACATCATACCAAGTTCATCGCCTTATGGGAGCTCGATCATATTGGTACAAAAGAAGGACATGACTTGGAGACTCTGTATTCACTATCGAGCGCTAAACAAGATCACTGTTCGGAATAGGTATCCAATTCCAAATATTGATGACCTTCTGGACCAACTTAAGGGGGCAAATATTGTAGCAAGATTGATGTGTAGTCTAGTTATCACCAAGTACTGATCAAACCCTCAAATGTGTGGAAGACTGCCTTCAAATCCAAGGAGGGCCTTTTTGAATGGTTGGTCATGGCTTTCGGGTTGACAAATGCCCTAGCAACCTTCATGAGGTTGATGGACGACATCTTACGACCCTTCACTAACTCATTCATGGTGGTGTATCTGGACGACATTCTGATCTTCAACCATAGTTGGGAAGAGCACCTCCACCATATTCGATGGTCCTGCAAACCTCGCGTTAACACAAGTTGTATGTCAATTTGGAGAAATGCATTTTTGGCATGACCCAGGTTAAATATCTGGGTTACATCATTGATAAGTGGGGTGTGCATGTGGATCCCAACCAAGATACAAGTCATTAGGGACTGGTCAGCCCCAACCACTCTAACAGAGCTTTGCAACTTTTTGGGTCTTGCCAACTTCTACCGCAGGTTCGTGTTGGGCTTCTATCATATCACTTAGCCTTTGATTCAAGTCACCAAGGGAGGAGCGAAAGCAAAGTTCTTTTGGTTTGAATCCCAACAGAAGGTGTTCTTCGAGTGGAACCATCGCCTTTGCTCTACACCAGTGCTCACATTACCAAACCTGCAACAACCATTTGAGATCGAGACAAATTCTTCCGACTATGTTATTCGTGCAATTCTTAGTCAGCAAGGGCATCCTCTCGCATATCATAGTGAGACACTTTCAGACATAGTCCAAATTATCCCACCTATGATAAAGAGATGTATTCCATTGCGCAAGCATACTAACAATGGAAGCATTACATTATGGGAAAGGAAACGGTCATCCACACAAACCACCGACCCCTGTAGTCCATACAGACACATTGGAAGTTTCAGAACGTTCGCCATCAGAAATGGTCCACATACCTCTAACAATTCCATTTGAACATTAAGTACAAGAAGGGTAGAACCAACAATGTTGCAGGCTACCTCAGCTGACCGTTGGTCTTGGCGTTGATAACTGTGCTCGACTCTTGTGGGCACGAGACTGCGGGGTGGCCACGTCTTTACAAGAGCGATCCAAAATTCGAAAACACATATGAGACACTCTTGGAAGGCAAGAAAGCTCCAAAAGTTCACCTCCAGGATGCACTGCTATGCCACCTAGGACACCTCTGTGTTCCTTCAAGCAAGTGTGCTAAGATGATTTGGGAGGCACACTATAGTTGAGTCACTGGACATTCAGGGTAGAGAAAACAGTGGCAGTATTGCAGAAATATTTTTATTGGCCGAACCTTCGATGGGATGTTGGGAAGTACATCATATCCTACATTGCCTATGCCATTTCAAAACCAACCATCAAGAAGCAAGGCTTATCTACTACTTTGCCTAGTCCTAGTCAACCTTGGGAATCCATCTCCATGGATTACATGTCGGGCCTTCCTTCTACTAAGCATGCCAATGACTACTTTTCGTGGTCGTTGACGGATTCTTTAAGATGGCCATTATGGCAATGTGCAAGAAGAGTATCACAACAAAAGCCACTGTTAAGCTCCTCTTTGAATGAGTGCGGGTACACTTTCGGATTCGACATTCCATTATCTCAGATCGGGACAATAGGTTCCTAAGTACATTTTGGTCAAGTCTCTGGTCGATGTTGGATACCAAGCTCACTAAGTCCACGACTTTCCACCCCCAAACTAATGGCCAAACAGAGGTCGTCAACAGGATGATTGTACACATTCTGCGTATGTCAAATGGCCACATCCCCTTTTAGGTGGGGTTGGAATTCCAACCACTATGTCCCATTGATGTGGCCATATTTGACTCTTGTCTAGTATGAAGCTGACACAGCTAACAACTTCATTGAGTGCATTCAGCAGATTCGCCAGCAGATCCATGACATATTGGACAGAGCCAATGCTAAGTACAAGCAGCGTCGTGATCAACATCGAGTGCCACACAAGTTCTAGTGGGCAAAAAAGTTTGGTTACATTTGTAGAAGGAGCGCCTTGTTGGGCCCCACCGTAAGCTTCGACCACTCCAATATGGGCCTTACACCATCACTGGGGTTGTAGGGGACAATGATTTCTAGCTCACCATTCAACCATTCCTTGGCCTGCACCTAGTCCTCAATGTGGATTGCCTTCGACCATACTTTCCACCATTACTAGACACATCAGACATTGCAAAACAATTCACACCAATAGAGTTAAACCCAGACTGCATGGAATAGGCCACAACTGATCAGATCATGGACACATAGTTCAAGAACACTTGCCAGCAAAAGATCCAACTGTATCAGGCTTTCAAAGCTAACCAACTCTTGCACCAAGCCAAGTGGCTCACGAGGGACCAAGTTCAACAGAAGTTTCCCCATCTCATGGAGGCACTCAACGCATTGGGGACCATTGTTTCCTAAGGGGGAGGACTAATCTAGGTAGATATTGGTGGCCACCCACCAATTCCACTCAGACCCCCACCATTGCTTCTTTCGGATTTTCAGTTTCCTTAATTGTAGCACAATTTACTATTTTTAGTAGTTTTTCGGGTCGTAAACTTCTGGAGTTGTTTTGAGGCCCTAAACAACGTTTTTTTGGAAATCTACCGTGAGCAAATTTTTTGTCTATAATTGTCTTTTTTAGTAGTAGTCCTCGGAGATATCTTTCCAACGGGATATGATGCGCGTCAAACGGAGATAATATGACCAAGTCACGACCCCTGGAAGTTGGTTGTCCAACTCACCCCAACGGGGCCCATAAACTCTTGGTGTTACATCTCCTCGGGTTGGGGTTTTGGTTGTTTAGGGTTTGTTCTTATTGTTCAATAATAAAAAGGCCCTTGAGCCTCATTTTCGTTCAGTTCAAAGGCATGTAGTCGCCACATCTCTTCTCAGAGATAAGCTACCATCGCCCTAGCTCGTTTATTTCCATTTCTGTTTGTAAGCATATTTCAATATTTTACATTAATGAAATGAAGTATTATTTTCACTGCATCTCTATGTTTATGGTTATATCTGTAATTTTTTGTGTTCCTGTTCAAATTCGGATCGCCACCCCCCTATTCCACTTGGACCCCTACTATTGTTTCTTTTAATTTTCCTTAATTGTAGCATGACTTACTATTTTTTTCAATTTTCAGGCCCTAAACTTCTGGAGATGTTTTGAGGGACTAACAGATGTTTTTAGTGAAAACTAAGAGACCTAAAAACTCTCGCATAGGATTATTAGTTTTTTTTTGCCTCCTCTTCAAGATCTTTGAAATGAGGTATTATGATAGCCAAACAAAGATCATATGCCAAAGTTACGACCCTAGGAAGTTGATGTACCAATTTACCCAAATAGGGCCCACAATTTTGGCTCTTCATTTATTAGGGTTAGGTTTTTGGATGTTTAGGGTTTTCCATTGTTTCTCAGTAATAAACAGGCCTTTGAGCCTCATTGTAACACAGTTCAAAGAGATTCATGTTGAACTAACACCAGGACGATTCGTGCGCGCTCCTCTGCTGCGATTAGGTCATAGATCGCTGCGTGCTGTGCCGCCGCCACCATGGGTGCTCCAGGGGGCAGAGAGTCCTCTCCCCCCCTCCAAACTCCTCCGCAAAGACATTTCGGAACCTTTTGTCTCAGAAAGGGAAAAAACGGCCATCTCCTGAAGTTCCGACGTTCATCAAAAAACTTGAAGAAATACCAGAGATTGCTCTGCCTGAAGAACAGCCGATCAAAATAGCTCTTGCCTTGGCTGACAGAGGTTTGGTCGGGCAATTTATGGGTCGATGGCCATCAAAAAAATCGACAGATGAATGGGTCCAACGAAATTGGAGGCCTTTGCTGACGAACAACGTGATCTGTTATGCTGTCGGTAGAGGATTCTTCATTTTCGAATTCACTACCAAGGAAGACCGTGACCTGGTGTTCAGAAATGGGCCGTATTTCATGGGAAATCAAGGCCTTTTCCTGAACAAATGGACCCCTGACTTCGACCCTTCAGTCGATGTTCCAAAGGAGGTTCCTGTTTGGGTCCGGCTCCCCAACCTGCCGATCCACTGCTGGAGTTACCAATCCCTACAAAAGATTGGAAACGGGCTGGGTCGATTCATTGACAAAGCTGACAACAGGGGCCAATACACCTGCGCAAGAATCTGCGTGGAAGTTGACTTGGAAGCTGGTCTGCCGGAAGCCGTTAAACTTACAGTTGGAGATTGGCATCACTACTAGAAACTGGACTACAAGCAACTGCCCTTTAAGTGCAGAACCTGTCATGAGCATGGTCACTTCCAACGAAACTATCCTAAAACCCCATCAAGGGACAAGGTGGAAGAAGAAGGATGGAAAGAGATAAAAAAAGGCAAGGTAGTCTCAAAGCCTGCTGTTCAGACAAAATCTGGAACAATGGGGAAACCCCACAGACCAAACCAATCACAAAAGAAGGCCCCCCCTTAGTTGAAAAGGTGAATGTAACAAAGAGTCACGAAGAAAATGAGGACCAATCGAATAAGCTGAAAGAAACTGAAGAAAATTCAACTGATCCTCTAGCTGCTGCTGATCAAAGGGGAACCGAAGGTACTAAAGAGCACATCAGTCTAGCCTCTGACTCGAGGGAAGAGTTAGAAGAGAGAGACACCGAATCAGATGGCTCACAAATCACTCCTATCAAGTCGGCTAGGGGTCGGAAATCCAAGAAGAAACAGAGAGAGGAGAAAACTTATCTGGACGTCCTACAAGGCTCCCAGAAAACTCTCAAAGGAATGATGAACACCAGATCTGGGCGCAAGCAGAGCAGAGCTCCAAAAGGAGCCACCACCTCCCAAATCAGTAAATAATGAAGTACGTCTCCTGGAACTGCAGAGGGTTAGGCAGCAAACTGAAAGAAGAAGCCCTGAAAGACATTGTTAGGATCCATTCGCCTGAAATCCTCCTCATCCAAGAGACAAAGATGGAGGATAATCCGCTCCTCCAAACTAGTAAGACATTCTGGCATAAAGGTCCCGGAAGAGCTGTCAGTGCTAGGGGCGCCTCTGGCAAGCTTGCCTCCTTCTGGGACAGCTCCAAATATGAATTGATTCAAGAATAAAACTGCTCTCATTGGATTTTCACCCAGCTCCTTCACAAAGACTCTGGTCAACAAGTAAGTATGTTCAATATTTATGCTCCGGTCCTTCCAACAGAGAAAAAACTTTGCTGGAACTCGATTCAGCCCTTTCTTTTATTGCAAAACCTAGAAAATATCATTATTGCAGGTGATCTGAATGTCACTCTAGCCATTGATGAGAAAAATGGGGGTTCCCCAGTAAGGGATCCAGCTAGAGAATGGGTGGAAGACATAATGCTAGACTGGGATCTTGAGGATATCAAGCCCTCTGCAGGGAAATATACCTGGACTAACAAAAGATTAGGGCCAAACCACATAGCAGCTCGCCTGGACAGATTCCTTGTCCAATCGTCTACCTTACATGTGGTCTAACAGCCTCTTCTAAAATCCTTCCAAACTGCACTTCTGATCATAAACCTATTAGCCTCGAGCTCTCCCTTGATAGAAACCTTGGTCTAATACCTTTTAGATTCAGTCCTATGTGGATTCAGCAAGATGGTTTCCATGAAGTGGTTTCTGAAGCTTGGAATCGGCAGATCCTGGGATCCCCATTCTATGTATGGGAAGAAAAATTGAGGGGCCTTAAAAGAAGACTTAAGGAGTGGGCTAAAACCCTGAAAACACCCATTGCCAAGAGAAAAGAATCCTTAGAAAACCTTGCTTCCCATCAATCTGCAATGGAGAATTATGTTGTTTCTCAAAGTCTGCTTCAAAAAGAAGTTGAGTTGCAAAAACCTCTCCATAGAGCTAGCAGGGATGAAGAGGAGTACTGGAGACAAAAATCCAGAAACTTATGGTTACAGGCCGGTGACAAGAATACCAGTTTTTTCCATAAGCAAGCTGAAGCTGGCAAGAAATTCAAATCTATTTCAGAAATTCGGTCCCATGATGCCGTGGTCAAAGATTCTGAAGGCATCAAAAGTGCTGCTTTCACCTTCTTCAAAGAGCTTTATATGGCTCCTGATAATCCTCCTTTAGACTCCCAAGCCTACCCCTTCAATCTAATCCCTCACTGTGTTCACGATTCTGTTAATGCTATGCTTACCGCTCCGATCAGCATGGATGAGCTCAAGAAGGCTTTGGTCTGCATGGAGTCGGATAAAGCTCTTGGGCCTGATGGGTTCAATGCCAGAATTTTTCAGACTTGCTGGCCTATAATTAATAAAGATCTTTTGAGAATGGTGAGGAAGTCGCAATCATGTTCCAAGATCGGAGGCAGCACCAACTCGGCCTTCCTTGCCCTGATTCCGAAAGAGAAAGGAGCTTTTGATTTTGGTAGATTTCGGCCCATTTCACTATGTAACATAAGTTATAAGCTGATCACCAAAACAATTGCCAATCGTCTCAAGAATGTTTTGCCGGAAATCATTCCGGAAAATCAAGGAGGTTTCATGAAAGGGCGAAAGATTATAGACAATATTGTGCTAGTGCAAGAAGCAGTTCATTCAAGTTGCCACCGAAAAGAGAAAGGAATGGTGATAAATCTCGATCTGGAAAATGCCTTTGACAGGGTGAAACATGATTTCCTCTATGCTGTTATGAAGAAACTGGGCTTCTCTATAACCTTCATTAATTGGGTGAAAGCCTGCATTGCCTCCCCTTGGATTGCGCCGCTGGTTAATGGCCGATCAACAAAGTTCTTCAATGCCTCAAGGGGCTTAAGACAAGGTTGCCCGCTGTCCCCGCTCCTCTACGCTATTCAAGCCTCTGTGCTCAGCGTCCAACTTGACTGCTGTCAACAAATCCAATCTCTGCCAGGACTCGGAATGGTTCCCAATGTTAAAGACATTAACCATGCCCAATTTGCCAATGATACTTTGTTGCTTGGAGGAGCGAGCATAAATTCTGCAAGATCCTTTAAGAAAGAGTTGGACACCTACAAGGAGGTCTCGGGCAGCAAGATAAACTATCTAAAAAGTACTATCTACGACTGGAACTGCTCGGTCAAGGAACTGGCTGATATTGCCAGGTTCCTAGAGATGAAAGGAATTCAGACCTGGGAGTTTTTTAAATATCTGGGGATTCCAATCTTCAAATCCATTCCTAAAGTTGCCCACTGGATGCCTCTGCTTGACAAACTAAAACTTAGAATTCAAGCTTGGGGAGCCACTTGGTTGAACAATGCTGGGAAGGTTATCCTGATGAAATCTGTTCTCATAAGTATGCCTCTTTATCAACATTCCATTCTGCTTGCTCCCAAAACCTTCCTCAGTAAATTGGACAGTCTGCTGAGAAGATTCCTCTGGGAAGGGGGGAAAAACAATGAAAAAAGACTTCATTTAGTTAAATGGGGCACTATTAAAAAGCCAATTCTGGAAGGAGGTCTTCAATTAAGAGATCTGGGTGCCCAGAATCTCTCCCTGGGCTCCAAAATTCTATGGAGTATTGTTGCTAGAAAGGCTAGCTGGAGTAAGAAAGTACTGTGGAAGAAATACTTCAATGGACAGCGGCTGAGGTGTTTGGACCAGCCCCCAAAAACCATTAAAGGCTCTCCGATTTTCAAACTTTGTCTTTCTGCTATGGAGCATTTCAGTCACAATCTTTACTGGATACCAGGTAATGGGAAAAAAATCAGAATTTGGGATGATCCAATCCTTGGTGAACAACCACTGAACCATGTTGAAGGTCTGACAAACATTAAAAACTGGCTACAGTCCAACAATCTGAATACCCTGTGGGACATCTCAACTTGGACGGATGATACTGGAAGACGATGGGCTAGTTGGAATCTGGGAGAGATTCCCCAAAGGCTGCAGGTTGAAGCTTCGTTACTGTTAGATAAGCTCCAAGGAAAATCTCCAATCAAAGCAACAGCCAAGGACAAAAGAGGGTGGGGCTCCCTCTCTGGCAATTTCACAGTCTCTGAAGGTTACAAAAGTATGACAATGATTCCTAATGTCCCCCCTGACCCTACTCAATGGAGATTTATTTGGGCCTTCCCTTCGCTTCCCAAAATTGACTTCTTCTGCTGGACGTTAGTTCATAACAACATTCTCACTAGAGATATCCTGAGAAAAAGTGGAATGGAAGGACCTTCCAGATGTCCTCTGTGTGTGTCAGAGGAAGAGTCCGCTAACCATCTGTTATTGCTTTGCCCTTTTGCCCATGATGTCTGGAGGGGGGTCCTGAGGTCAGGGGCTGACAAAGTTGAGATTCCTGGTAATATTCCTAACCTGCTTCACAACTGGGCCATATTATCTCCGTTCGACCTCTCTAAAAAATGCCTCCTCAAGACAGCCTGGATGTGGATCCCTAAATTCACCTGCTGGAAGCTGTGGTTGGAGAGGAACAATAGGCTTTTCAGGGATGAAAAATGTACTCCTGGCAAAATTATCACTAAAATCCAAGCTTTATTGGGAGAGACTCTGGATACCAAACCTGCAATAAGGAATGAAGCAGCTTTGGACAGCGAGGAGGAGCTATGGCTCAAAGATCTGGTTCCAAATTATGTTTTCAAGCCCTTGTCCCCTGCAATTCCCCAAGCGAATTGGGAAATCCGCCTAGAAGAACAGATGTTTATCAAATGGCGTTCTGCTTTGGAGGAACACTGCCTCTTCTTTGACGGGGCCTCTAAAGGCAACCCCGGAGCTGTGGGTGGAGGTGGGGTTCTTCTGAATCCGGATGGATCTACTGAGTTTCGGTATCAATGGGGGCTGGGCATCGAATCTAATAACAGAGCTGAGGCTTTGGCTCTGTGGCAAGGGCTTAATCTGGCCATCAAAAGGAACTTTCTGACTCTGTCAGTCTTTGGAGACTCCAGGCTGATCATCCAAGCGCTGAACCTCAACTCAAACCCCTCACAGATCCACTTAGCTTCCATTTTCAAGAAAATCAGGCTTACTCTGGCCCAGTTCCGAAAAATATCCTTTTTCCATATTCTGAGGCACCTGAACGATCAAGCTGACCTTGAAGCCAATCTGGGCTCTACCCGTAGCAGAAGATCCCTGTTAGTCAATTCTGATGAGACTAACTGCATCATTCCTTAATCCCCTTTTGGTCGACCTGCTCTCAAATTTGCTTTCAAAATCCAGACCTGTTCCTCCTCATGCAGTCAATGATCCCGGTCTCTATATGGTCAATAAGCCAACATCTATCTCGATAAGGGAAGTTCGATTCTCAGATAATTTAAATGGCTGAAGCAAATGAAATTGACGGTGATCATGTTACAGATCACTCAGATTCCCAAAGACTGCCTCATTGCACAGAACAAGAAGATGAATGCACTATTTTTCAGAACAACCTGTTGGTTTTCATGCTCCTGAAAGCGTTCTGTCCGCCGCTGCTCTGCTTACCGCTCGGAAGTTAATGCGCCGATTATAGATCTTAAAAGCAAGGGTTCCAATCTCTGATGATTCTTTGTATTGCGCATCCTCCTCATGAAATTTTGTATGATTCTACTTCGTTCCTTTTCTTTCAATTTCGCTGTGTTGAGTCTAGGCCTGGGTAGCTGAAGGACCTGTCCAGCCTCTCTATTGATGGAAGGAGGATCTGTGAAAGCATTAGGCGGACTCTGGTTAAATGGAGGTTCGCCACTATAACATGCCAGAGCAAGGAAGACGCAAAGGTTAAGCTGGACTAACAAGACCTCCACTGCAAGCACTGTGTATTTCAACTTTGATTTCAGACAGTACGAGGCTCGATTTCCTCTGTAAGTGTTTCAAAGAGCGAGATCCTCTACTGTGCAACAGGAAATTCAAACTCAGACTTTGTTGTAATGCTTCAGCCCGCGGCAGCTGGTTTGCCGCTCTTTAATACCATTAACCGTTACAGTATAAAAAAAAAAACACAATTCAAAGACATGTAGCCACCACATCTCTTCTCAAAGATAAGCTACCATCGCCTGAGCTAGTTTATTTCCATTTATGTATGTAAGCATATTCCAATTCTTTGATATAAATGAAATGAAGTTTTATTTCTGCTGCATCTTTGTGTTTATGCGTCTATATGTATTTTTTTGTGTTCTTGCATAAGTCTGGATCATCTGGTTTCCCAAGTGGTAGACCAATAAAGACAATTGTCGATGCATGTTAATATTTTTATAGCAATATAATTATTCTGATCTTACAAAAACAAAAAAGAAACATTTGTTTCCTCTTAAAAGTTCATACTACTAAACTAAAAATATATAAAATTATTTTTTGTAATTTTGATTTCACTCTAAAACCTTTTTAAATTGGGTTATTCCTTCAAATTTAGCATTTAATGCATCATTCATATCACATGTAAACTTATATATAATCTTTAGTTTTTTAACACACGCACATAATTTGGAGAAAAAAAATTATTAGTGTATATATTCGCGAGAGATGTGATGTTGCAATTGGTAGCAGCCTCTCCACTCCAATTGATGTGTGCCATGCATACGAGCTCTCGATCTTTGTTCTTGTCTCCTTATAATCCATTCACAACAACACCACCCATCAATGTGAGGAACATACTACTCCTTCGTTGTGCATCAATAGGGTATTTGGGTATTCAACATAGAATTAGTCTAAGATTACTAATTTAACCACCAGAAATGATGGTGAGGACTAGCAAACGATGGAGTAGCATGAGGAAAACTAGGTTTATATCTAATCTTGGAGGATCCAAGATACCTTAAAATTTAGTAGTCCCAAATTGAGATGAAAATTTTGCCATCCTAAACAACTCGACAAAAGCTTTCCAACACAACTTTAACAAGCTCAAAAAAACTTCGTACGAGAAAGTTATTGCGTTTTGAATTTTTGCAGAAATAGGTAAAAGGGAAAGACATGTGTAACACATGGTAGTCCTATAGGGTGACATGTGGTAGGACGTATGAAGGACACGTGGCAGGTCCTAAAAATGACACATGACATGCTATACGAAGGACACATGGTAGGTCATCCAAAAGGCACATGGCATAGGAGTTGACTGGGCAGATGATATGGCAAGTTGACTCATTAGGCTAACTTGACAGGGTTGATAAGACAAGGGGATTTTGCACCAAGTGGGCCAATAATAGACCACCACATGGCAACATTTGAAATCCCAAGAAGGTTAGAGGCTTATTGAATGAATTGGGTTTTGGTGGATCGAGCCCACGACGTTTGGATTCTAGATGGCATAAACTTTGGTGGACAGGTCTAATAACATATTCAAAATGAATACATGTGGAGCCAATGGGGTTTGACCCTGTAACCCACAAAACCATAAACAATATGTGCCACCAATGAACCACAATGGGACATTCAAAAGGTCACTTGCAAATATATTATATAGCATAAATTTGTTATGCTTCAGCCAAAAAGGGAAGGTCTGCAAATTTGACCACGTGACCTATCCCACTTATTTACAACGGTCTAACTAATATGCCCATGCACCTTGATTTGGATGGTTTGTGTATTTTTATTTTTATTTTAATATATTAAATGTGGTATGATTCAAACAACAACCTTTGCGGGTTCGACCCAGAGGCTGCGGATTCCTAATGTTTTACATACCAAAAGTTATACCATTTCACTAGCATGAAGTGTGGCAAAAAGGTCGAACCCATCACATATATTAGCAAGATTATCACTATGAATGTGGTAAATACACTCATTTTGTGCCCTTTTGGAGATTAGATAAAGGAGAGAGTGTTTTCTAGGGTTCTTAAAGGCTATTGCACAACTATAAAATAGAGAGCCAACTTTTGAGATTAAGGATTTTGATGTAAATTTTTCATTTTGCATCATAATTGAAGGCGCCACTCCATTGGAAATAGACTCAGAGATGTAGCCCACACTCGGTGAACTCTGTTATCAATCTCGTTGTGTTCTTCTTATTTGTCCGAAAATTATTACTTTTTGTTCATAGTTTTTTAAATGTGTTTTATCAAGTTTGGCATTTCACCTTTTGTTTAAGAAGGCAAATCATAAGCTCACAAAAAAAAGATCCTAATTAATTTTGGTATCAGAGCTTAGTGAGCTATTTTGATTTGGTTTTTGAGTGTGGACAATTACCAAGTCTAAGCTAAAGAAAGGAGAAGATGAACTTGAAGCTTACAATCCAGATGTGTAGAAATTTCACCGTAGATTAAACTGATTATGCAATGTACTAAAGAAAAATACTTAATCTACTTCTACAATCAAACTTGCGGAAGCTTAATCAATTTTGAGCAAGATCAAACAGAACACATATAAAAGAGAAGAAGAGTTAATCACACATGAAACACAGAAGAATACTCTGGGGAAAGCCTCAGCTAAAAACCTCGCTATCTGTATTATCATACAAGTGGAAATATCTCAGGGTTACACAAAGCTTTAGTTCTCAAGCTATCTAGCTCTCAGTACAATCCCTCACTCGCTGCTCATAGACTGAATAGACACAACACATGCCTTCCCTCAATCCTCCTAGCCTCCTATTTCCTTGCGCAGTTTCTCCTGGGTCCTCTCGCGGCCACCTGTGTGAATTCACCTCTCACACAACTCACCAAACTCAGAAGTAACTGCGCAATCTCCAAGGAATGAATTCCTTCTGCATGCAAGAGATATCCTCAATGGAATATTCCTGCAACTGATAGTACACTGTCCCATCATCTGATCTCAACTGGGTTTCTAACTGAACTGACATGCATGAGTTATTTATGACAGAATATTCAGTTATATGAAGTGCAGTAGTTACATGCATGCATGCATTAACTAACTGAACTCACAATCAGTTCCACAAACTGTTGGAACTAATCTAACTGAACTTAACTCAGTTAACTGAGCTAACTAATTACAACTCAAAGTACAACGCATCCTAATCTCCTTAATCAAGTTATAACTGTTGCATGTCTTCACATAGACTTCATGTTTGATTTTCTACAACTAATTAACTCAAGATGAATTAATTAATTATTTTACAAACAACTGCTAAAATCAAATTCGAATTTTAATTCTCAATTTTAGTTAAGGGACTAACTAAAATTGGAATGTATCCCGAAATGCTATTTATAGTAGTGCTATTTTTAGCACCTCTATTTTTAGCATTTCTTGTTGCTATTTTCAACACTCCCTCTCAACAAGAAAAGGATTATATATCACCCCAATCTTGTATGTGTGGAACACGAACTTGCATTTTGACAATGCCTTAGTCAAGATATCTACATCCTATTCCTTGGTCGAAACATACAACAACAACATGATCCTCGTCACCACACAGTCTCGAAGATGATGATACTGGAAATCGATGTGCTTGGATCTGTCATGAAATACTGGATTCTCAGAGAGTTTGATACAACTTTGATTATCACAATAGAACATAATTGGATCCATCCTCTTACCAAACAACTAGAATCTTCTGCATCCAGATGGCCTCACATGCTATCTGGTTGGCAGCCATGTATTCAGCCTCTGCTGAGCTAAGTGCAACTGACCTTTGTTTCCTATTGTACCAAGAAACTGTAGCTGAACCAAGGTTGAAGATTCCTCCTAAACTTCTTTTCCGGTCTGATGGACTCCCTACCCAATCTGCATCTGTGAAGCCCCGAAGCTTCATTCCCTTTGTCCGTCTGTACCACAATCCATACTGAGATGTGCCTCTAAGGTATCTCAGCACATGCTTTGCTGCCTTCCAAAACAGCTTGGTAGGCTGAACCATAGCTTGACTCAGTTGGTTCACCGCAAAGCACAAATCTAGTCGTGTGTTCACTAGATACATCAATGAACCCACAAGTTGCCGATAAATAGTAGCAGCTACTACCTCACCTGAAGTAGCATCCTCCTTCCTCCAGTTACCAGCTAGAGGAGTCTGCATGGGCTTGCACTTCTCCATGTGGAATCGCTTGAGTATCTCATTGGCATACTTGCCTTGAGACACAAACACTTCCCCATCCTTCTGCCACACTTCCATGCCTAGAAAGTAGTGCATAAGACCCATGTCTTTCATCTCGAACTCTCTTGCAAGGTCCTCCTTGCAAGACTTGATCAACTGATCATCACCTGTCAATATCAGATCATCAACATAAAGAACAATGATCAATGGCTTACCTTCTACCATGATGTGGTAAAGGTTTGCATCTGCTTCACTCTTGGTGAAGCCCAACCTAGTGAAATAGCTTTCAATCCTCGTGTACCAAGCACAAGGTTCTTGCTTCAGCCCGTACAAAACCCTCTTGAGTCGGCACACATGCGAGTCATGATCAAAGGTCTCAAAACCTTCCGGCTTCTCAATGTACACCTCTTCCTCAATCTTCCCATTGAGGAAAGCAGTCTTCATATCCATCTGATGGATCTTCCAACCCATCTGAGTTGATAGTGCCAACATCGATCTGATAGATAAGTACCTTGCTACAGGAGCAAAAGTCTCATCATAGTTGATCCCCTCGACCTGTGAGAAACCACGGGCAACAAACCTTGGCTTATGTTTCTCAACACTACCATTATCTTCTTGCTTTACCTTGTAAAACCATCGGGAACTCACTACTGACTTGTCCTCTGGTCTTGGGACAACATCCTAAACACAGTTCCGAATGATGGAGTTGTACTCCTCCACCATTGCATCAACCCAGACTGGTTGCTGCACTGCTTCCTTAAAAGAAGAAGGTTCGGTCTCTACACACTCCCCAACCAGGGCCATGTAACCAGTGTACCGCTTAGGTGACCTCCTCTATCTGCGCTGAGAAGATGGTTGTCCCACATTCTCTCTTGCATCCAGCATCAACCTGTCAGCTTCCCTTGAGCGTTTCTACCCATCTCTGGAAGACTCTGCATGAGTGGATGTCTCCACTCCCAGATCCTCTGCATGTGGCTGCTCCGCATCAGTCTGAGGCTCCTCCTCCTTAGGAGCTAAAAGTTCCTCCTTTGCATGCAACTTAAGCTCCCTCTCAAGTGATACTCGCATGGCTTTCTGCTCGTCGAACTTCAAATCTCTGCGTACCACTGTCCTCTGATTGGTAGGCAAGAACACTCGATAGTTGTGGGGGTGTATCAGTATACCCCACAAGTATCCCCAACTAAGCTGTTAGATCTAGCTTCTTCCGGGCATCTTTGGTCACATGGCAATAAATCAATGATCCAAAGATCCTGAAGTGAATCACATATCGTCGCTTCCCAGAAAAGGCCTGCATGGTGTTTCATTCCCAGTATACAATGCGGGCTTCTATTCTGAAAGTATACTGCTGTATTGCATGCCTCAACCCACAAATGAAGTGGTAGGCTTTGGTCATGCAGCATCGACAGAGCTACTCCCACAATCGATCTATTCTTCCTTTCGGCCACCCCATTCTGCTGTGGGTTATGGGGTGCTGTCAACTCCCGTTTAATTCCTTCTGCTGCACATAAGTCCTTAAACTATTGGGAGACATACTCTCCACCATTGTCGCTACGCAAGGCCCTTATTTTCTTTCCAGCTTCATTCTCTACCAAGGCTTTGAACTCACAAAACCTTGAGAAGGTTTGATCCTTCTTCTGCATAAAGTAGATCCAACATCTATGAGAAAAATCATCAATAAAAATAACAACATCGTACCTTTGTTTAGTGGTGGAGGCTGTAGAGAATGGTCCACACACATCTGTATGGACTTGCTCCAAGATTGCTCCAGCTCTACTATCTCGATCCTGAAAGGAAGATTTTGCATACTTACCCAAGGTACAACCTTTGCATGTATTGATTTGCTCTAGTTTTCCCATGGGACGTCCGGTAGAAATCTGTTGCATGATCTTCAAGGCCCCATGGTGCAAGTGGCCCTATCTTCTATGCCATAGCTCGCCAACATCTTGGCTCTGCACTAACTCTGCTTTGGAACTCAATGCAACACAGTCATCTACCTCTAGCTTGTAGAGATTCTTTACTCGAATCCCAATCCTCTTGGTCTGTCTAGTGCCGATATACCTCAGGAATGCCTTTCCTTTACTAAAGACTACATCATAGCCTTTGTCTTCCAGCATAGCAATGGACACAAGATTCTTCTTCAGACCCTACACATACTTTACATCAGTCAGGGTGAGAGGAGCTCCATGCTCCCCCTGAAGCACAACCGTACCTTCACCTGAAACACGGTACTTTCCATCGTCACCCATCTCGATGTGCATTTGGAGGTCCTTCTCCTCCAAGGTACTGAAAATATTCTTGTCATCAGTCATGTGGAATGAAGCTCCACTGTCCAGGTACCAAACCCACCCCACCATTGATGAAACCATACATGCGATGAGGGTGAAATCTAATTCGCACTGTGAGGCTAGTGCCTCACCATCTGATCCCTTCGAGGATTTATTATGTGGACAATTCGTAGCATAATGGCCCACCTCATGACAATGAAAGCATCTCACTTTCGATTTGTCAATCTTCTTCCCACCATGGGAAGAACTGGATTTGGAATGGGACGTCTTCCCTTTCCCTTTCCTCGCCTTACTCGCTAAGGCTAGATTTTCTTCATCATCTTGCTTTGATGAAGATCCATCTCAGGTGCTTCTCCTTATCTCCTCTTGCATTAGATCCGACCAAAGTTGTTCCCAATCTGGCAGTTTCTCTCTTCCATTTACCGAGTCTTGGTAGCTATGCCAACTCTTAGGAAGACCGAGGAGAGCAAGACTCACCATGTCATCATCGGCTGTCGTGATCCCTACACTTCCAAGCTCATCCCTGTAGGTGGTGAGCTTGTTCAAATATGTAGAGATCATGTCGCCCTTTTCACACTTGATTTTCTAAAGCTTGTCTTTCAGCACCAGCTTCCTCTAATCATTGTTGTTCTGATATAGATCCTTCAATGTTTTCCACATTGAAAACGGTGTCTCCTTCCCATGGAGACTCGAGACTATGTGGTCTCAATCTCCCTCCAGAAGAATTATCCTCCCTCTAGCGACACATTTCTTCCATTCCGCCAATTCTTGGGCATTAGCAACTGCTGGATTGGGGACTTATTGATCAATAAAGTCCTACAAATTGTTGTCCTCTAATACCGCTTCCATGCGATCCTTCCATGCTATATAATTCGAGCTACCATTAAGGGCATACTCGAGTCTCAAACCGTTGAACGCCATTGGTGAAATTTGAGATGTGATAAGAATTCGAATTCTATAATCCAGAACTTCAAACTTCGAACTTCTCCCTTCTTTGTATATTGTTCTTCGCTTTGATCACCTTTGCTCTGATACCATGTACAAATTTCACCGTAGATTAAACTGATTGTGCAATGTACTAAAGCAAAATACTTAATCTACTTCTACAATCAAACTTGCGGAATCTTAATCGATTTTAAGCAAGATCAAACAGAACACATATAATAGAGAAGAAGATTCAATCACACATGAAACACAGAAGAATACTCTGGGGAGAGCCTCAGCTAAAAACCCCGCTATCTGTATTATCATACAAGTGGAAATATCTCAGGATTACACAGATCCTTAGCTCTCAGTACAATCCCTCACTTCTGCTCATAGACTGAATAAACACAACATATGCCTTCCCTCAATCCTCCAAGCCTCCTATTCCCTTGTGTAGTTTCTCCTGGGTCCTTTGACTGCCACCTGTGTGAATTCACCTCTCACACAACTCACCAAACTCAGAAGTAATTGCGCAATCTCCAAGGAATGAATTCCTTTTGCATGTAAGAGATATCCTCAATGGAATATTCCTGCAATTAATAGTACATTGTCCCATTATCTGATCTCAACTGGGTCTCTGACTGAACTGACATGCATGAGTTATTTATGAGAGAATATTCAGTTATCTGAAGTGCAATAGTTAGATGCATGCATGCATTAACTAGTTGAACTCAATATCAGTTGCACAAACTGTTGGAACTAATCTAACTGGACTTAACTCAGTTAACTGAGCTAACTAATTACAACTCAAAGTACAACTCATCTTGATCTCCTTAATCAAGGGATAACTTCCTCAATCAAAGGGGAAATTTTTGCATGTCTTCACATAGACTTCATGTTTGATTTTCTACAACTAATTAACTCAAGATGAATTAATTAATTATTTTACAAACAGTTGCTAAAATCAAATTCGAATTTTAATTCTCAACTTTAGTTCAGGGACTAACTAAAATTGGAATGTATCCTGAAATGTTATTTATAGTAGTGCTATTTTTAGCATTTCTTGTTGCTATTTTCAACACTCCCTCTGAACAAAAAAGGGATTATCTGTCACCCAAATCCTGTCTCTGTGGAACTCGAACTTGCATTTTGACAATGCCTTAGTCAAAATATCTGCATCCCGTTCCTCGATCAAAACATACAACAACAACATGATCCTCTTTACCGCACAGCCTCGAAGATGATGATACCGGATATCGATGTGCTTGGACCTATCATGAAATACTGGATTCTCAGAGAGTTTGATACAACTCTGATTATCACAATAGATCACAGTTGGATCCATCCTTTGACCAAACAATCCAACTAGAATCTTCCGCATCCAAATAGCCTCACATGTTGCCTGACTGGCAGACATGTATTCAGTCTCTGCTGAGCTAAGTGCAACTAACATCTGTTTCCTATTGTACCAAGAAACTGTAGTTGAACCAAGGTTGAAGATTCCTCCTGAAGTGCTCTTCCGGTCTGATGGACTCCCTGCCCAGTCTGCATCTATGAAGCGCTGAAACTTCACTTCTATTTGCTTGCGCAGTTTCTCCTGGGTCCTCTGGCTGCCACCTGTGTGAATTCACCTCTGACACAACTCACCAAACTCAGAAGTAATTGCGCAATCTCCAAGGAATGAATTCCTTCTGCATGCAAGAGATATCCTTAATGGAATATTCTTGCAACTGATAGTACACTGTCCCATCATCTAATCTCAACTGGGTCTCTAACTGAACTGACATGCATGAGTTATTTATGAGAGAATATTCAGTTATCTGAAGTGCAGTAGTTACATGTATGCATGCATTAACTAACTGAACTCACAATCAGTTCCACAAACTGTTGGAACTAATCTAACTGGACTTAACTCAATTAACTGAGCTAACTAATTACAACTCAAAGTACAACTCACCTTGATCTCCTTAATTAAGGGATAACTTCCTCAATCAAAGGGGAAACTGTTGCATGTCTTCACATAGACTTCATGTTTGATTTTCTACAACTAATCAACTCAAGATGAATTAATTAATTATTTTACAACCAAGTGCTAAAATCAAATTCGAATTTTAATTCTCAATTTTAGTTCAAGGACTAACTAAAATTGGAATGTATCCCAAAATGCTATTTATAGCAGTGCTATTTTTAGCATTTCTTGTTGCTATTTTCAACAAGATGTTGGTTAAAGGAGCTTCACTCATAGAGGATAGATGGTTTCACCAAGACGAGAGAATCCTTTTAACTCTTAGTTGGATTTCCTCGAGGCATTTAGTTTGATGCAACCAAGGGTGGAAGAGCTCTACAATGTAAGAGGACTCCGAAGAGGAGATGGCACCAATCAAGTAAAGAATGAGGGTGATCAACCCCTTCTTCTTCCTTCTTCTCCTCCTCCTTCAAGACCTCCCTCTCCTCCTCATTCTTCACCTCCTTCTTATCCTTCTCATTCTCAATCTCCATCTCCTCATAAGAAGATTACTTCAAAGAAGTCATTCTTGAAGTTGGATGTCAAGTTTGACTTGACAATGTATAATGGTGAGCTTAATGCAAAAAGATTAGATAATTGGATTTGACAAATAGAAGTTTATTTCCATTTTAAGCAAATTATTGAATAGTATGTAAAGATTCAATTTGCTTCTCTTTAGCTTGAAGGTACAATGTTGGTTTGGTGGGAAAGTAAACTTTAATAAGGTAGAAAAATGAATGGAAAGTTCCTTTCTTCATGGCTAGAAATCACTAATGCAATTAAAGAAACAATATTACCCTTTAGCATACACCCAAAAAGAAACCATGGAATAGGAAAATTTGAGACAAAGAAGAGGACAGAGCATGCAAAGCTTTACAGAACAATTTAGAAAGAAGGCATTGGCCTTGAATATTTCGTTATATTATTTAGAAACTCGTTATATTATGTTTTGTTCCTCACAGATAGCTCTTATAGAACTTTAATAGCATAAAACAATCGATACGATAATAATGCTCAATATCATAATGTAATACACTATTTAGGACAAGAATTAAAATCAATTGCAGAAATTATGATAACAAAATGATAAATTTGCATCCCAAAACAATAGTGCACATGAAATGAAAATTAATTAAAAGCATACCAAAATATCATTACAAGAATTTGCAGTCCTTGAGCAGCTTCAACTCCTTGGAGAAATTGCCAACAGTAGTGTAAAACAACCTTCTCTTTCAGAACTAAAAATACCATGTTTGTCCATAATTCAACTCACAATACATTACAATAGTGCAAATGCACAACAAGAAAAATCACAGAGTTTTCCCCTAACCTCATATTTGAAGTTTTATACTCACCTACAACTAGAATATCCTATTACAATAGTGCTTTCAGAACCTCTAGTTGCAGATAAGAGGAAGTCATTCTTCATTCTGTAAACTGCTATTTAATAATTACAAGAAATCTAAAAAATAGAGCATTGTTGAGAGTAGCTTCCAAGATCCACAATTAGAGTTATAAATTCTCCATTCTTCTCTTTGTTGGTCTTTTTCCATTGCTCCAAAGTGTCTTAGATTTGAATTTCTCCAATTGATCTCCTGTCACAAACCAATCAAAACCAAAATAAATTAAATTAAATTACACACTAAAATCAGAATTAGAAAATCTGGAAAAGACAACTCTCGTGAACTTAAATTAAAACAAATAAAATCCAAAATAAATCTAAGATGTGACTGCTTCGAATGGATATGATTAGCTTTTGAGTAACACTTGGGAGTGACAACAATTTTCCCAAGTCAATGAAATTTGCCCAAATCAAATTTGAAAAATTAATTGTTGTTGCAAATTCATCACTTTGTCTCCTGTTGAATTTTTGGGTCATTAAATGATTGACTCTGCTAAATTTATCATTCCCAAATTTTCATCCATAGTCTTAGCTTTCCAATGAGCTATTGTGAGCTTCATTTTGCCAAGTAAATCCTGAGATATATCTCTCCAAAGACATGATGTTAAAATTGTGATAATTTTGGAAAAATGTTTGCGTGGGCCAAAATCAGGAAATTTTTAATTAAAAAACAATATAAACTAAATAGATAATTCTAATTAATTATATAATTAAAATTAATTGATTACAATTATTGAATTAATTATATACAAATTAATAAATTCAAATTAAATTAATATACAAAGTAATTATATTACATAATTTAATTAATATAAAAATATTAAACTAATTAATTAAAATTCCATAGTAGTTATTTTGGGCATCATTTAAATGGGGCGACAATGTATATGAAGAGGAGGCTTTATACTAGCAATTGTCCCAAAAGGTACAAAGAGAGGCCGATAGGATTATTAAATTAGAATTGTTGAATTTCTATAGAAGAGATGTTGGTTCAAGCCTAATGGATGAGCATTGAAGCCTCGACGCCTCCCTCCTGTAGGTTGCAGCGTCTTCAAATCCACTGACAATGAACGGGACTGCAATGCAATGTAATAAATAACAAGAATCGAGTTAAAAAATAAATATATTTATATATAAAAGATTACAAGACCATCCATAGTGAAAAGATACGCATGTATTTTTTTATTATTATTTTAAAGTATGAGCAGTTGAAGCTTCTCGTCATTCTTCAATAGCCACTCGATTAGTCAAATGAGTAATTCCTTTTCTCCATTATTTTCGCAAAGCACAGGTGTTGACTATTCTGTATTCACAAGAAATGAGTACGCCGACATGCAACTGTATTATGACTATAGACGCGCTATGAACTATATTCAAAGCAGTAACCACACTACTGGTTAAAAATGGGAACTATTTCCAGAACTTATACTGAAATATAAACATATATTTCAGAACAAAAACGAAAACCCATATAACTAACACATCATCAATAATTCAATGAGGACATGAGGATTTAACCCTTTAATTCATTATCGTTTGACAAAATCCTGGAGTAGAGAATGGTATTTTTCCTATTAAAACTTAAAAACAAATATATAGCGCATTCCATGCCAGAGAGGGATGGAAAAACTAGTGAGAACCCACCACAGAGTAATGTTAATCAAAAGAAAATGATCGCTAAGCAATATAAATTACAGAGGAAGTAAAACACTGTTTGGAAAGCCAGAGAAGCTGTCACTTCTTCCAAAGACCGAGTTCAGTCCATTAATTGGTAGAGTTCATTATCAACTTAAAATCCCTAGCTCGCAGCAGAAAGCCTAAAAGTCATAATAGAAACGGTTCTTGTGTTGTCCTCTGCAGCGGTAAAACCCCAATCAATCTTATAAAACCTCAGTGGTCCAGAAAGCACCTAGATGTCAGAACCCTCGGTTGGAATGGCTGAGGAAGTGCGCTAAGCCTTTCAGCACCCATGCTGAGCCAAAGAGTGACCTGCCGAAAGACCAAAAATGTAATATTAATACTCGTAGGAAAAACAAAATGCAGCGTAACAGAGCAATAGAGTTTTCAAGAGAGAAAATTAGCCAGTAAATGATATAAATTGTGGCTACCTACAAGCCTGTGAAATAGATATGAAAACTGTGGGAAGCTGTGACCAGTAAAACAATAGAATGCGAAAGTAAATAATGAGTAAAATACATAGAACAAACTCATATTGTATTTAGTAGAAACAGAAAAGAGGACCCCCAAAATAAAACCCCGTTAACGCAGAAAACATACCTGTTAAATGAACCCTGAAAAATAATCAGCTTCTGAGTGGATATGGTGTCAAAGCTGACGTGTTTACTCTGGATTTCCAAGTTGAAGAGGTCATCGGAACTCGCTATGAGCTCACTATCGACAGAGGAGTTTGTAGAGCAAAACCAAAAGCCAGGGAAGAATAACCGTGCTTGCCAAAAGCCAGGGAAGAAGAAGAACAACAACAACTGGCAAGGAAAAAGCAGTAAAAATATCTTCAAGAGTGACATAAAAGAATGGGAAAAAACAGGATTGCAACTCAATTGATATTTGGAAAAAGCAGTGACACTTCAAATCAACGGTTGAAAGTGTCTCACCTGATCCAACGAAGCAAGGTAAAATTGTTGACAATTGTTGATGCATAGGAAGGCCTATCAGCCTAAATATGAAGTGGGAGGCATCGAAGGTGGAACATTTCAGAGGGGAATTTCAAAAGGTTTTATAAAACGAAGCTCCGAAATGGGAAGACCCGAAATGGAATGGGACTTGAGATAAGAGTATCGGGCATTGGAGGTAAGGAGTATTTTGGAAATGAGAAAAGAAAGTTCTGAGATGGAAGGGTCTCGAGGTCCCAAGGTGTGATGCCCAGATATGTATCATCGAGGTTAGGATTCATTAAAGGTTTTTCATCGGGGTATGGATTTCAAAGGTCTCATTTCAGAAGTTTTATAAATAAATAAGGGTTACAAAAATTAAAAGCTCTGAAATGGGGGGGCCCGAAATGAGGTGGGACCAAGGTGATGAGGGGTGAGGTATAGGATTTCAGCAGTTGGGATGTCGTAGATAAAATAAAAAGGAGTTCCAAAATGAAGAGTTTTGAGGTCCCGAAAAGTAAGAGAAGGAAGGATATATTGGGAGGAGGCATCTCAGAAGGGTAATTTCGGGAGGTTTTAAAATAAGTGTTATGATATTTAAAGTCCTAAAAAGGGAAGGCAAAAATGAAGGTGAGGTGAGATGAGGTTCATGTGGAGTGGGACCCTCCCTACTTCAACTAAAACCACTATATTAATATTGATCTCGATAACATTAAAAAGAACTACAACCACTTAATCATTTCAAAATTTTAGAAGTTATTTTTAAAATCTTAATTCTCTTATGAAATCCGATAGCATATAAGATTAATTATTCCACAATCTCGGTTGCGGTGGTTCTGTAAGACCATTAGTGAAAATTAATAAATATTTAACAAAAAATAATTAAAATTCAATAAACATCAATATCTATAATTAATTTACAAAATAAAATAAAATAATAATAATATACATTTTGAACATTTTTTGCCTAAGCAATAAAAATCATCAAACTTTGGATCAACGTCATTTGCAAATCGTGCATCCAAATGAGATGAAACGAGAACCGATGGAAAGCTAGTAAGAAATTGAACGCAATGAAGCAATCATAATAGAAATCCAAAGAAAATAAAAATCTCATGAAATTGTCGGATACTTAGCAATATATATATATATATCTATATATATATATATATATATATATATGATTTAGCCAAAATTTACGAAAAGGGTCCTCATTATTATTAAGAAATAATAAGTTAAAAATGGGGATGGTGTGATTTCACTACAACAATGGCGACATACGGGAAGAACCAATTATCTATGGTTAAAAAGATAACGAACTTCACTTTATGTAAAGGTTAAAAGGGAGTAATTCTATTAAGCCATTAAATAGTAAAATATTTCACATGGGTCGCACATTAGTGATTCAAGTAATATAAGTTCAAAAAAAAAGTACTCAAAGCAAACTGAGTCTAAAATCATCAATCCACATCTTGGGAAATATTGAATATTTAAGATTACCTCGTACGAAAAATAGAAGAAGGTACACAGAAGTTTTTTTTATAAAGCATACATCCATCAATATGAATGGTATTTGAGATTGCTTCACTGCCAGCGAGCCTGGTCAATACCCCAATGAAGTTGTCTTTTATTCCATACAAGTATGGCCCCTTTGCCAGCGAGCGTCCATAGCCCTGACAGGTTTACTTGGATTTCCCATGCTTCCCCTTTTGATCACCCTTTTGATAAGCACATTTGCGAGCTAATTTTATGATGTACCTGAGTGAAAGATGTGGGATGGTTAAAGAGACTTATGCTAATGGATATAAAACTTCCATAATGTTGACTCCATGTTCTTTCTCGCAACTATCCATTCATGGGCTTTTATAAAGTCGAGGGATGGGATGGATCCATTGAGTTAAACTCATGTCGATTTTTTTCTTGAAAAGATTAACTATATGACTTAGAAAGGATGTGTGTTCCTCCATGGAATATGTTTAAGGCAAGAGAACTTTATAATTCCATAAAAAAATGTCCCTTGAAGGTAAATGAAACCCATTGAAATCGATGGAGTAAAAATTTCCCATGTTCGCTAACCAATGTTGGGTGAGGAAAAATTCCTTCTATATAAATCTTGTTAATATCTGTAAAATCGATCCAACACCAGTCAACAAAAGTAAAAACAAATCCAAACCAAAGCGAAAGAAGAAATAACGTACTCTGAAAATGTCAAATAAGGAGAAGAAAAATGAAGGAAAAGTCCAAATTAAAAAAGAAAACAACCCCAACAAGACTAATTATACAAATGTCTCAACAAAGAGTAAAATAAGACAAGCACGTAAGTTCATCTTATGTTGAGATTTTAATGAATTTTATCTTGCAAATTTATAAGCAATTAGGCTCTCAAATCTTAAAGTGAATAACAATAATGGTGTAAAATGAAGCCAAAAGAGAAGTTTCTCTCCTTTGCAAATTTTAAGTTTCAAAGAAAAGCCTGCATGAAAACATCTTAATAATTCTTTTAATCAAAAGCAATGCTTGTGAAACAAATTGAAGTTCATGGACTCCGCAGTTTAGCTGATTTATGAACATCATAACTCCTCTTCTAAAACTCAAAATCACACAACAAAGAGAATGAGTGCCAAATCTGTGGTGGTAGAGGTTTGAAAAAGTTTGTGAAGTCCTGCAAAATAGAATTTAAGATAAACAAAACTAAAAACTAAGCTAAAAAAAATGTAGATAAATATAAAAGGATGAAAGTGGGCATATGAAACTTACCATTTGCATAATTTTGTTAAAATTTACTTGAAAGATGTCAATTTTCCCCAACAAAAGATAACCTCTTTTTTTTATTGGAATTAAAAGCATGAACAAGTTATATTCTATGAATTTTCATTTGCCCAAAATCATAATTTATTAAATCTAAACTAAAGTAAGCAATAAAACTAGAAAAAATAATGATTCATGTTCAAGGAATGAGAAGTAAACAATGTCCCTTAGAAATGAGCATGAAGATTTGCCCTTCTGTGAATTGTAGAGGAAATTGCTCTCTTTGTATTTTTAGATTTCATATCAACTCTGAGGTTTATATACAATGTCAAGAATCAAGACCAAGGTCCCAAACAATGTAACCTGTGGTTTGTAAGTATATAAATATGAAGAGGACTCGAATTGATGCATATCATAGAAGTGTGGTGATATATCGAAAATAAGAGGACCACAAGAGAATTTGAAATTGACCAGGATCCATTACCTTTACATGTTTCGAATTTCCTTACCCATTGGCTGCATCATCATAGTGGCTGCTCAAGAGTGCCTTTTTCTTTGCCTTGTCACCTTTCTTCATTTCTTCGATATGCTGAGAATCTAAGTTTACGATATTACAATTTTCTGATATGGAAAGATTTGAAAAACGATGTACTAAAGGAAAGAGCTCCATTAAACAAGGCTTTCGAAATAAAAATTCCTCTGTGGACAAAACTCCGATAAATAAAGTTTTTGCTATGAAAACGTTTTTGGCAGAATTCTTTGCGGAGGTTAAATTGAATCTCACTTATGATATCGAAAGTATTGATATATAGAAGTCTTAAATATTAAAGGAAAGCGTCAGGAAGCAAGACCTTATAACAAAATTATTTCTTAGCTTTTCATAAACAAAACTTATGATATCAAACATACCCAATAACGAATGCCTTTTTAATGTATCACATGTGGGTATTACCTTTTCGGTACATCGGGCATTAAAATATCATAGGTAAACAATTTTGAAAGAGTTTAATAAAATAACTCTGATAACTTTCATTCCGATAAGAAAATAACTTAAAGTTTAGAGAAATTTATTTCAAGAGTGCTTACATTCGTCTGTAAAATAAGCTTCCGAGAAATGGAGTCCGAGATGGAAAGAGGCAAAAAGAAAATCTCAAGAAGAAAATTAAATTGATTTATGATAATAGTTTGATATCCCAAGGTTCTGTGAAAAGAAGAGGCTTCATAAAAGATTTCTCGTAAACCCTTTAAATGAGAAAAAGGAACCCAAAGATTATTATCAGATAAAAACATGGTATCAGAAACTAATATACAATAATTACTTAATATGACTCTACGAGATTCCAAGACGAAGGAATTCGGGAGAAGAAATAAAATAGACCTTGTGGATCTCAGGAGGCAAATCTTGGAATATGTTTCTTAAAATAATCTTCTGATATAATATAGACCCATGGGTCAAATAAATGAGTGTAGTGCAGATGCTCAAATCAACTTCAGCCAATGTAAGATTCAAAATGTGCAAATATGGATAGGAGCACCATTTTTTGCGCATTTTTCCTTTGCTTATAGGCCTTCTTTGATTTAATCCATAAAATGTGAGAAGTTGTAGGCCCATGGAAAATACGAATATGAAATATTCCAACATTCCATTTCAGCTGCATAAAGGAGAAATGAAAACGATTATTGGCTTATCTTGAAAATTTGCAAAGAAAGGAAATATGTAGAGAAGCATTAATATAGAACACAAAAAGTAGAAGTATTTCCGCTGAGAAAGCAACTACTTCCGTGAACAAGTTTATGAGTTAGAAGAGTTGGTTGCTCGCTTTGTTCTTCTACCTGTATTATTAAAGGAGAAATAAACAAAAAACAACAAACTAACTAAACTAATACTACTCCTAACTGAATGGAAGGAAACATGACTAAGTATAATCATACTTCCAATGTAACCATTCAAGCATTTTATTTCCTACATGTATGTACAGGTCAAACATCAGTAACAAAAATACAATTATAATAAAACCAACATAAAAAAATAAAATAAAATAAATAAATAAATAAAATTAAATAATAATAATAATAATAATAATAATAATAAATAAATAAATAAAAATAATTTGAATGTATTATGTACACTTATTGCTAACATATTTACAAAAAGTAGCTTAGTAACAAACAACTTAATTACAAACATTTTATCCTAAAAAGTTTCCTCCAACCAAATCTCTATGGGATCATACAAATAAGGATGAGTAGTCAATAGAGAATGGAAGAGATTACATAAAAGAGAGGTTGAACATCCATTAAACAAGTCATTAGACAAACTATTGGCAATCTTCTGTGAAAATGAAGCTTCCAAACGACTTTGAAATGGATCAGTGAAGTGTGGATGGAGGCTTATTCCATATGTCAGAAGATCTTCAATTAGGTTAGATAATAGGTCATATTGGATCAATGCACTCACAAGTGTTGATTCATGTTGAAGATGTATGCTAGAAAGAAAAGTAAGCTGATAAAATATGACCATCAAATGGAATTGGAATATTAAAAACTCTTGATGGACGTGATGTGAATCTTGTGATGCATTTTCACAATCTAGTAATGCACATTGCGAATTTTCGACACTTAATCTCTCAATATGCCAACAAATGACATCTAAGAACTGAAAAATGCAAATAGAAAACAAATATGAAATCAAACAAAGTGAATGAAGGAAAAACGACGAAATCAACTCATAATTCACATTATTGTTACAATTAATGTTACAACAAACTTGGGACCGATTTGAAATAATTTCCTTCTCACAAGAACTAGCCAAGAAAATACAATTAGAAAGATCATTGACATCAACTTGTGGAAGAGGGAAATATTCAAGACTATGAGTAGGAGTGAGAACTTGATCATCATAAGAATCATAAATTGGGATGGATTTTTGAATGTTGAAATCATGAAGATGATTAATTGTTTAAAAATGAGAATTAATTGGAACAATCTTTGAATTGGAGTTTTCTTCATTCTCAAATATGACTTGACTTTGATCATGCAGATTTAATGGAGAGAAAGATAAATCATCATCCTTAATGTCAGAGTAATAATCATAAATGACTTCACGACATTCACTGTAATTCTCTTCATTCCCATAATCTGCATTAGAACAAGAAGTATTGATCACATGTTCATCAATGTTGGAAGAATGATCACTGAATATCTATCTTAATAAAAACTAATAGGCAATTCATTTATATTAACCTCTTTGTTTTTGGGAACAACATTAATGCAAAGAGGGGATGGATTACTATCAGCAAAAATATCAGGATAAAGGGAGAAATGAGAGTTAGAAGCAATGAACCTGAAAACATGTCTATTTATAGATTCTTGTGCATTTTATCCATTACCAATTTCAGATTCCTCATCATTCACTTAGTTGTTTATGATTTCTCGAAGAATGTTGTTTGGTTGTCTTGGATTTTGTATTTGATCATCATGATAATATTCTGAAATTTCTGCAGCGAACTGTATTTTATTGGAATCTTCAATTTATGCTTGTGCTTGTTGATTTATTAACTAATTTTCTAAATTTATTTCTTGGTGATTTTCAAATTTTGAGGCGGCTGGTTCTTCAAGTTTGTTACTGGCATTTTTTAGCAGTTGATTACCAAAATATTCCAAGCTTTGTGTTTGTGATTCATTAACATGCAGGAGAGTATCATGATCATCATTAATGTTATAAGAAGTGTGCACCAAATGTAAAAATTTGTCATACATTGGAGAGGCAACTTCATCATGATTAGTATGATCTTCCATATCAGATTTTTCAATGATGTTAATAGAAGCTGAAGAGGATTCATCAAAGCTTTCAATTGTTTCATATGGATTATGAATGCTAGAAAGGGAACAAATATATTCAAAACATTCCATAAATTCGATATCTTAAGGTTTATCTTCACCTTTGAATCTTGAGCAATTTAATTGAAATCTAATGGTAAAATCTATGAAAGATTCATTTTCAAACCTTCGTAAATATTCGAGTTTATCACATACTTGTTCATAATCATAACCGTCAAATTCATAAACGAACTTTGAAATAAATTGATCGCAACTGTGAATAGAGATAACTGAAATATATTGACAACATCTTTTGGCTTTTCCCGAGAATTTAAGAGTAAAAGTCCTTCATAAAATACCTTCATCAATATCATGACAAGTAGAAATGCAAAATTTTGAAGAAATTGTAAGGCATGATAAAATGCATAAGCATTATTCTTACCGCTAAGCTTTACCTTTGACAAGTGTCTTACTATTTCTGGTAGAGTATTGGCAGATGCACGTCTAGAGATAAAACTCCAAATTAGAAGTTTGGGAGGAGCCATCGTGATTAAATAAAAACTTGAAAACTTTATAATACAAAAACTCCAAAAGACAACAAGTCGTCAGGCCCTCCTTCTAATGCCAAAAATGTTGATGGTAAAAAATTACCTCATCAACATGTAAGGGAGACCACCTGGTCAGAGCCCCAACTAAGCTCTTAGTTGTTTGGTGTGGTGGTTCCGACTGGTTTGATTGGGTCTAATTACTCTCACTGTTGACTTATAGTATGTCTATTACTTGCTAATAGAAAGAGAGATATCATATTTTCCCTCTTGCAGAGCTCTTGCAAGAAAGTGATCCTTAAGCTGACTCTATGACTCAGTCAAACTACAACTAAGTTTTGCCCTTATGTGAGGGGACTTTTAAAATGCAAAGTTTAAATCTATATGTAGATCTATGCTAAGATGCAAGCAAAACTAATCCTATGCCGAATTGGGAAAATGATAACCCTCTCTCAATCATAAGAGCAGATAAACTAACTAAATTGGGGAAGATGGTTGTTTATATGATTGAATTCATTCTATACTTTTCATTAATTAAAGAAGTAGTTCATTCAATTAATGAAAGAGAAAACAAAATGGGAATGCATTTAAACAATAAATAGTTTCTGCTTAGTACATTCCCATATCAATGAATTCATATTAATTCTAATTATGTTGTTTTCCTCAGAGGTAGCTCTTATAGAACTTCAATAGCATAAAACAATCGATACAACAATAATGCTCAATATTAGAATGCAATACACTATTTAGAACAAGAATTAAAATCAATTTCGGAAATTTTGATAACAAAATGATTAATTTACATCCCAGACAATAATGCACATGAAATGAAAATTAATTAAAAGCGTACCAAAATCCCATTACAAGAATTTGCAGTCTTTGAGCATCTTCAACTCCTTGGAGAAATTTCTAACAAGTGCAAAACAACCTTCTCTTTCATAACTAAAAATACTAAGGCTCTCCATAATTCAACTCACAATACATTACAATAGTGAAAATACACAACAAGAAAAATCACAGAGTTTTCCCCCAACCTCAAATCTGAAGTTTTATCCTCACCTACAACTATAATCTCCTATTACATGTTGAGAGCCTCTAGTTGTAGAGAAGAGGAACCCATTCTTCATTCTATAAACTGTTATTTAATAATTACAAGAAATCTCATAAGAAAGGAATTGATGAGAGTAGTTTCCAAGATCCA
The DNA here is from genome assembly GCA_031772625.1 of Pinus tabuliformis. NCBI lineage: Eukaryota > Viridiplantae > Streptophyta > Pinopsida > Pinales > Pinaceae > Pinus > Pinus tabuliformis. Next base: position 1,043,714,860 of record CM062820.1, on the reverse strand, counting down.
AAATTAGAGATGTAAATTCTTCATTCTTCTCTTTGCTAGGTTTTTTTCATTTCTCCAAAGTGTCTTAGATATGAACTTATCCAATTGATCTCCTGTCACAAACTAATCAAAACCTAAATAAATTAAATTAAATTCCACACTAAAATCAAAATTAGAAAATGTGGAAAAAACAACTCTCATGAACTTACATTAAAACAAATAAAATCCAAATAAATCTAATATGCAATTGCTTCTAATGGATATGATTAGCTTTTGAGTAATGTTGGAGAACGAATTAGTGACAACTTTTTTCCCAAGGCAATGAGATTTACCCAAATCAAATTTGAAAAACAAATTGTTGTTGCGAATTCGTCAGTCTTCAACGAATTTTTGGGTCATTAAATGATTGTATCTGCTACATTTATCATTCCCATATTTTATTCGGTCTTAGCTTTCCAACGAGCTATTGTGAACTTCATTTGGCTAAGTAAATCTTGAGATATGTCTCTCCAAAGCGAGTATGTTAAAATCGCAAGAATTCTAAAAAATGTTTGCCTGGGCCAAAATTAGGAAATTTTTAATTAAAAAACAATCTAAACTAAATTAATAATTCTAATTGACCATATAATCAAAATCAATCTATTACAATTATTGAATTAATTATATACAATTTAATAAATTCTAATTAAATTAATTTACAAATTAATTATATTACATAATTTAATTAATATAAAAATATTAAATAAATCAATTAAAATATAGTATTAAAATTCCATAGTGGTTTTTTTGGGCTCCATTTAAATGGGCTCACAATGTATATGAAGAGGAGGGTTTATCATATGAAGTGGGAGGCATTGGAGGTGGAACATTTCGAAGGGGAATTTCGGAAGGTTCTATAAAATGAAGCTCTGAAATGGGAAGGCCTGAAATGGAATGGGAGTTGAGATAAGAGTATTGAGCACTAGATGTAAGGAGTATTTCAGAGATGAGAAAAGAAAGTTTTGAGATGGAAGGGTCTTCAGGTCATGTGGTGTGATGTCTATATATGTATCGTCGGGGTTAGGAACCATCAGAGGTTTTTCATCGAGCTATGGATTTCAGTGGTCTCATTTCAGAATTTTTACAAATAGGAGTTACAAAAATTAAGAGCTCCGAAATAGGGAGGCCCGAAACGAGGTGGGACCATGGTGATGAGGGGGTGAGGTATAGGATTTCGAGGCTTGGTATGTCAGATAAAATAAAAATGAGTTATGAAATGAAGAGTTTTGAGGTCCCGAAAAGTGAGGGAAGGAAGGATATATCGGTAGAAGGCATCTTGGAAGGGTAATTTCCGGAGTTTTAAAGTAAGTGTTACGATATTTAAAGTCACGAAAAGGGAAGAAAAAAGGGAGGTGAGGTGAGATGAGGCCCACATGGAGTAGGACCCTCCCAACATAAAACACAACCACTATATTTTTTTGATCAAGTAAGAGTAGGACCTTCTATTAAACTTAGCCAAAAATACATAATTTACAAGAAGCCTCACCCGCTCTATGAAAGTTCAACAGTCAGCCAGGTAGGCTGAACCAAACCAATCACCCAAAACCAAGAGAAACCTACACAGGGAAGCCGGGGATAACTGCCAAACAATTAAGGCACAAGGTCATCTGGTAGTGCTGTCATGCATCAAATGAGCCTAGAATTCCTTGGAGGGCTAGTCCATCAAACTGGAGGTCACAAAAGGCCCCAAATGACTCGCCGTGGGTCCACAATAGGTCCCGCCACAAGCCAAGATTAAAACTGTCAAACAGACTTGACAGAAATTAAAAGCATAACACTCTAATCTTTTTTCGGATCCGACCAACGAGCATAAACAAATCGTCACTGTTGATCAACTGAATAAGATCCAACGGTCTTCGTGAATATTGGAAGGACGAGAAGCACGACAGTTAACCGCCCGATGAGGGCGGTTTTCTCTCTCCTCGCTCCGCTACGTGTCACTCGAAGAGTGGAACCGGAGCCAAACTCAGAAAAACCAGAAACCATTCGGACCCCACACGATATATCACTTATGATATTTGAACGGTTGACTCGCGAAAAAAACAAACACATCCTTTCTCCATGTGTTGTCCTTTAATTCCGTCCAACGGGAAATTCTTGGGCTAATCCCATCCACCTAGATTCTCTGTCAAACACCACCTAAGCCATATGAAGAAGGACGCCTCATCTTGTGGAGCTATCTGAGTCAATACTTTCATCATTCAATGAAAAGGATTCCAGACTTTAGAAAATAGTCGAACCAAGGCAAGTTAGACTGTGTGGGGTTCTCCATCCTCCCGTCGGTCTTCTGGGTCCCTTTGATCCATTCTGTTAGTCCATAGTTCCATATCCTGGTTTGCTTGATAGAGACAGTCCTCCCGCAATTTGTCGGGGTAACGAATCCCAAGCATACCTAGAATCCCTGTCCCTATTTGTGAGTCCTTCATTCGCCAATCGATCTGCTAACATATTAGCTTTCCTTTTCACATGAGCAAATCTGACAGTCTTAAGGGTTCGCAAGTGAGAATAGATGCGGTAAAACACCTGCAAAATCTTCCAGTGCTTCAGCACTTTATCTGGAGAGGTTATGTTTCTAATTTTCTTAGTCACTTTAGTAATTAATTCTGAATCCGCTTCAATTATAACATTGTGTGAACTTGAATTCACTAGGATTTTCAAGCATCGCTCTAATGCCATGAGCTCAGCCATGTTATTAATGGCCTTCCCCAAGTGGCCATGGAAGATTTTCTGTAATTGTCCCTGATCATCTCTTATGGCACCCCCAAAGCCCGTTAATCCTAGGTTGCCCTTAGCTGCTCCATTAATATTAACCTTTAAGAAACCATAAGGAGGGGGCTTCCAAATGTTAACACACTTGTTTATAAGGCTCACTGCCTTTATTATTCCCAAAGGACTGATAGACTGGAGACCCAAGTGAAGTATAATTCTCTCCTCTTGGGGCAGAGGAGGATCTTTAGGAAGGGTCCTCAACAAGCTTCTTACTGTATCTTTGAGCTGCCTTAGAATTTGCTCAATTATGTGTTGGGGCCTGCTTGTTTTGTTTTTTAAGATCCGACTGTTGCGTTCTTTCCACACATTCCAGATGACAAAACCTGGAACCAGAATCCAGGCTTTATTAACTATCTCATTCCCTGAGAAGTTTTTCCTCCAGTTCTTTAGAGTGTTGGATATGCTGAGACTATCCCTATCAATTTGTCTAAAAATAGAGGCCACCCAATCCCACACCTTTGAAGTGAAAGGAAAGAGATTGAGAAGGTGTTCAATCATCTCCTCATGAGCGCCACATAGATAACACTTGGAAGGACCAATGAAGCCTTTCTTAAGGAGATTCTCCCATGTTAAGATCTTCCTTTGATGCACTACCCAGATGAATAACTTTATTTTCATCCAATGTGGACTTTACCAAAGTTTCTTCCAGACTTGATCAGGATTCACAAAGTTAAATCCTGTGACTTCCTGTTTAGCCTCTTTGAGGTTAAAGTTACCTTCAGTGTTCTTTCCCCATCTTAATTGATTCGTTGAGGAAGAAACTAGAATCCTTCTATGCTCTAGCTCCTGGGTGAGAGCTTCTGCCTTGGTCTTCAGTGAGTTTTCATCACTGTATTCTAGATCCTTCCACTTCCTCCATTTTCCATTATTCCTTCCATGATCCCAAAAGTGTTTTACCAAAACCATACCTTTGCTATCTGTGTCACTTTTGAGAGCTGCAAGTTCATCCTTATAAAGTTTGGGTTTTTGTTGCCAGTTGCCCTCCCAAAATTGAGCAAGGTCCTCCACTCGAATTTCCCAAAAACAATGTTGCTGAACAATATTTTTATAATCCCAGGCAAGGTTCCAAATATGGGAGCCCCTGATTTGCTCTGACATTCAGGGAAAATTTTAAGAACCCCCCCCCCCCAAATTTATAAATATAATAATTGGGCGAATCTCCATGGTATATAAGAAAAATGGAAGGCGATTTTATCAATAATATAATATGTATATATAATTTTCTGGCGAATCTCTCACCAGGCATGGCGAATATTTTACTCAATTATAAAATCTTGTAAGAACTTGGCAAGTCTTTCACTAAATAATAAAACTTTGTAAAGTCATAGTGAATTTTAGCATTGTGAACTCTTAGAGAATTTTTTGAAGAAGTATAAAACCATATATGATAAGAGCCACATGGTGGCAATATCACTATCTTTTTTCACATTTCCACGACATGGAACTTGTCTATAAGATTATAAAAAAACCAACCAGGAACAGGAACAACTCAAATGCTTTGTGAGAGCTAGTCTAGAAAAAAGCAACAAATAACATGTCGGCAGAATTGTTCATCGGTGAGCCGCTATTTCGTGGGCAATCTGTAAAGGAGCAGTTGGATATCATATTTCCAAATCCGGGAAAGCCTTTCCCATCCCTCACAAGATTTGTTAAAAATGTTGGGTGTCTAGAAGGTGTGGATTTGCTGAAACAAATGTTACAAGTGGATGGAAACAAAAGAATAACAGCTAATGAAGCTTTGCAACATCCATACTTTCAGTCCTACAAGACTATAAACAGCTGCCATAAAGATTAAAAATGGAAATCAGCTACAAATCTCTTGATGAAAACACTATCAAGATAGAGGTCGATGCTCTCTTAAAGACAGAGCTGATGGAAATGGAAGCAGGTGCTATGAAGCTGACACTAGTAAAAGATGGGACAACACAGCTTCCCATAGTGCATCCCACTCTGGGACAATCAGTTTTTTGATGTTTTGCAGATTGGGTTACAGTCTTGCAACTTGTTTTGGATTTGTCACCAACCTGATGTTTTGCTTCTAATTTATTTTCATCTGGTGATAAACAAAGTGTCAATCTTTTCTCAGGATAAAATAGTATTCTTTACATATATATTAACTTGGCTGAAAAGTCCAGGACAATATGAACAGGATAGCTTCCAGGTTTTTTTGAAGATTTCTCCTATCAATTTACTGCCGGAGGGTTTTCTGTGATTTCTTGCACTTCTGAAATTTTATCAAATTTCTACTTGAAATAAAAGTTCAGAAGAGACTATATCACTAATGCTAAACACACATAATTGAGAAGCCGATATGAAGCATTGTTTTTTGGGTGTGTTACAACTTTGGTGACCATGCAGCTCAGTCATTGCATGTTCAGTTTGTAACTCCACCTTGAAAGAGTGAAATGTGTGGTGTAGGATAAGAAGCTCTCTGTTAAGGCGCAATTGTTTTTCCCCAAAATTCTAATATCTAGATTCTATCATGTTCATGTCTGTGTCAGGTGATGTTTCTTTTCATGTGCATGTGTTTAGTCAGATATAAAATACTCAAGTTCTCACCAGCCTGGGCTACAGTGGCCATTCTGATGATCTATTTCATACTCATTGCATTTTTCTAATAAAATGACATTATATTCATTTAAATTATGTGATTGAAATAGGGATACAGGAGCTTATTTGTATTTGAAGGTCTATAAGGCAGAGTATAAGCTCACACCAATCCTTGTTATTCTCTGCAAGAGAAAATCAGTTTCTATTTCACTCCTCAATAACACTGGCTAAATCTCAGTTTGAAAATCAGTTAAATTAAGAAGACTAAATCCCAGTTTGAAAATCAGTTAAATTTAGATGAAATTACTCATTCAAAATCATTTGGATGAGGAAATTGTCAAATAATTGTAAGTTGTCGTCTTAGAGAACATGAAGGGAGCACATTCGTCATATTCTACCAACTGCAACATACCTACCTTCAATGCACTCTCTGTAAGGACCATAACGGGAGCAAATGTGGACCCATGTACAAATTTTTACTGCCTCAGGGTTTGTTTCGTCCTGTGACTACTAGGTTCGTTAGTCCTTCACATAACTCTCGAACAAAATGAATCCAAGAGTGGAATATAGACTCTTTACACGCAATTTATTTTCTAGAAAGTCTATACAGAGAAATGAAAGTTGCATGTATAAGAATTATGCTTCAAAAATGAATTTTCTTGTGTAGTGAGCTATACCAAGGGTATTCTTTTGCAAAGTTTTATAACAGAAAAATTTGTCAAGAGGAATTTATTAAGGAAATCTCTTGTTAGAAATGAAATCCAGTTGAGTTGAGATAAAGTCCATAGTTACAAAGAAGTATTGTTGTGGAAAGCAATTCCACTATGACATTCCTGTACATTTTAATACAATATAAAAGGAAATTGATGTGATTTCCAAGCTACTTGAATCCATTGAACACAGAGAGAATCAGTTGAGAACTGATGAATGAACATGGAAATCGATGTAATTCCTAAGCTACTTGAATCCATTTTGAACACAAAGAGAATCAATTGAGAACTGATGAATGAACATGAGCTGAAGCAAAAGGACACTATCATTAAGCTAGTCGACCCTGAAATTGAAGAAAATGATCATGTCAAACAAATCTACTAGCAGTGTACTAATAACGGTAAAATCGACTTGCAAGAAGAAAGTAACTTAAATACCACATTTGTTGGAAAATGAAATCAATCAAAAAATGTTCTAACCAGAGATGAAGTTGATTCAAATGAAAGAAGTTCAAATCAGGGTGAGGTGAACCCAATAAATGAGATGTCAATAATCCCAGGAAAAATCAACCAGCAACAATGAAGGAAATCGATTGAAAATAATTAGTTAATTCCATTGTTAAGATTTCAACTTGGATATAATTTGTTGCATCACTGAGGGAGAGCCTTGTAAAGCCTCCTGGTTTTAGTCATCCATTAAAACAGGGGATATTTGTGCACTAAATGTTCACTCCATGCTTTATTTTTCTGCTGAAAAAATATTTGAATCAACAATAACCTCACAATCATGTTCAAAAGGCCTCTCATTGTCATGCTTATTTGAACTAAGCACTAATCCAGCATTGTAGGCTTCCTATCATTTCCTTGATTTTAGTCTCTACTTCAAAGCAAGATCATTCTAAAGCTACATTTATAAAAAATGATCTATTATTATTTTTTTGAGTAAAGGTTCGCCTTTTCATTATGCCATCAATCATTCACAACTGATTTGACCTTGCATTATTGATTTTCCCGATGGGAAAACAGACCAATAACACAAGTTTATGAAGGCAAAGTAACCCCAAAGCACAGAAGTTGGGATCTTTCTAATGATGGGCATTACTGCAAGGCAGCCAACCGCCATCAGAGATTGCAACAAATTACTCAATTGTTGTTCTTTCACCTCAAGAGGAAGCAGGTCATCCACGTCCTTGTCAACATTAAAAATTGATTCATCAACTGGGCATCCATATTCCCAGTACTTGCGGCCAACTGAATTGTGGTCTCTTTCAATTCCTTAAGTGCCTGCATAAATGGTTGGGACATGACAAGACAAATAAATAAAGGGAGAGGAAAATTAGATAAAATGAAACACCCAAACTCAAAAATAAGACCATTACCAAGGTAGGTGGAGGCTGATAAACCATTGGGGTCTGCATTTGCTCATAGGCTTCTTGCATGTTTCTGTATAATTGCCCTAAGGTTGAATTTTTCTGCATACTTTTCCAGATTGTTGTCACTAACTTGCTAAGCACCAACTGTAACAAAAGTACTTGTAAGTTACTCGTCTATAAAATGTCTGAATTGTGTCTTTTCCCTGAGAAGCTGCAATTGATAATTCCAATATATTAGTACCTGATGTTTGAGGGTAGCTAAGCCTTTCATGTGCATTGGAGATTCAGGAATAACACCATTTGAAGGAGGTATGCCAACAATACCACATAAAATAGTCTGTCACAATAAAAGGAAAATTTATGAATCCACTAGAGATTTTTTATGGAGGTGAAAACAAAGAATGAAGAGTTAGATCAAGATGTCTTCAGGAGAGCAAAAGCTCTTCCAGAATAGGGTAGCCAGTGATAGTTGAACCTAAACATGAACCCTGACAAAAATTACAACATAGTTCTAAATAATATATATTTACTGTGGTAATGGGCCTTGACACAATCTCTGCAATAATGGCCCTGCTTGATACAACATCATTTTTCAAGGGTTTTTTGTGAAGTTTCCTTTAAACTTTTCTATGCAGACTTCTTCCCTTTCTTCTTAGTGATTTCAGTGTAAGTGCTCGGTATACACTCTTTTAAGTGAATCTGTTCCAGCAATGTTCTTTCTGCAGTAACATTCCACCAAGAAAGTTAGCCACTTTATCAGTGGCATTCACACTGGTCACAAATGGCTGAAACATTTTTTTCAACCATTGGAACAGTGGCACTACGAACTTTAGGATCAATTCTATCATCAACTGCTCCAAATTGATCTTGCACATCCTGAATACGTATCGTATAAACAGTGATATACACAACCAATCATTTAAAATGCATACAGTCATTTCCTAGAATAGAGAATCCTTGTTCTGTTAGAGAATCCTAGTCCAAATCTTAAAAGAACTAATCAAACTTCTAATTTGAGGACCAATATGATCTGCAATAGTAAAACTTATAATGTACTGCACATCTTCATTGTGCGCCAAAAGCTTTACTAATTCTTTAGCAACAGTGCAATTTGTCTTCTTACCCTCCACAAGTCTTAACAATCAATTCTTCAATTATATGTTTAGCACCCTTCACTTGAAGATAGGATAATTCTTCCCATCAAGCTTAACGTTGGGTAGAGGGATGCTTTAAGATGAAGCTATCCTCCCCCTTGCTCAACAATTCTCTACAGATCTCAGAACAGAACCAAAGGTAATCTCAGGAACAACGTACTATACTACTATGACAAAGAACCACAATTCTAAAAGAAACATCAGTTTGGTTAGGATCTTCAAACACCTACCAAGGAATCAAGCAAATGATGCTCTGCAATTCCAAGACTTCAAGTATCCAGATGCATTGCATTGCTCTATGGCACATCAATGCAATTAATTAAGCATAGAAATAACATCTCTATGTAGCGGCACTTAAAATATTACAAAAGGTGATCATTCACTGAGGTACATTCCAAAAAATATATAATTATTGTTGCCACATCATCCAGATTTAGAATAATAATCTATTGGAATGGACACATTGATAAAAATTCCATTGTTGAGTTTGGGTTTGAGTTATTTCTTCCTCTAACTGCTCTCCAAAGCTAACTATTCAAACCAAGTCACCCTTCAATGACATACAACTCACAAGGTTCTCAAAGGCAGAAAAATCAAAAGCGTATAACAGTTAATATGTCCTTTACTGCTCCATTTTCAGGTGAAAGATTCTCAGTAATATAAACAGATCTTCCAATAGTCAACATGTAACAACAACCAAGAAAATATAGGAATCCACCAATAAACTATAATGCAAGGTCTTTTTTCTCTTTTCGAAAGGTTTCCATGAAAAACTTGTTCAAATTCATTTGTAGAGTAAGCACATAAAACGTTAATGTAATTAACCTTGAGCATGGAACATAATTCTTCTTAATCTCCATGATATTCAAGAATCAAACTCCAATGGCAGCATTGGCTTCAACACGTCTTCCTTTTATCCCTTCAAAGCTGCCATGGGTCATGATTGCTTGATCAATGATCGCATGCTCTTAAGACCAACAGTCTATACATAATTAGACTACAGTCTATACAAACACTGTGTTCAATCCAGATTTTGATTACAAACACCATACGGTATCTCCAATTTTTCACATCATTGAGGTCATCAATATCTCCAGTTTCAAACAACATTCAGGCCACATTTGCTTCAAAGTGCTTACAAGTATTGTCAAATGGCAGTACATTCTAAATTTACTCTTATTACACTTGAGAACTAGAACACATACCGCTTGAGAAGAGAGCTGCTGCTGCTTCAAGTACCTCAAGTGTAATATGAGTAAAGTTAGGCCTAAGCACCTTTATTATTGAGATTGAGTGCTTTCAAATACCAGGAGACAGGTGTGTGTGTTGACTTCAAGTTTGGCCTGGGAGAATTATTACACACTTTAAGCAGATTCTGTGAGGTTTCAAGGCACAGTGGGAACAAATCTTCAACTAAGGAGGTTGAGAACTGTCTAGTGACCTAGAACAACTAAGTGGGTTATGCGAAGATATTTATTAAGGGTGGTTGTGTTGAAGGTAGTAGGGAGGTTTAGAACGCAAGACAGGGGCGAGTATAGTCACTGTGAGAAAGAACTTGTGGAAAATCTGGGAAAATCAAGATTGTTTGTTATGTCAAAGGTCAAAGGAATAGAGCAATTGACTAGTGGGTCATAACGTAAGGTTCCACAGTTAAGGCTGCTAGAAAAAGGGACCGAAAGAGCCAAAAATGGGAAGGTGAATGAATGAGATGGACTACGTTGAATGATGGAAATATGAGAGTAGCCAAAAGGTATGCATTAAGTGGTACTAGAGCAATATTGATGCTCTTGGGGATTGACAAGTGATTGAGGAGGTTTCTGCAGTGAACCAAAAAGATTTATAAGATTGCTCGTGAAGAAGAGACATCAAAGTTGAGACAAAGAAACCAAGAAAATTTTGAGCAAGAGGAACCTAAGAAAAAAAGTGAGGAGAGAAAGAGATTGAGAACGGAATACAGGATTGGAGCATATTAAAGAAGTACCAACCAAGTGTAGAGCTAGGAAGAACTGAGATATTGAGACCTCAGAGGTTAAGGAACTAGTAGGTAACTGGTTTGTATTTTTTTTTAAATGTATGCAAGGAGTTAATCCTTACAGTGGTAATAGTAGAAGGAGTGGTAACAGAGGACCAATAAAGTTCTTAAAGTGTATGGCAAGAAACTTACGACAAATAGGCTACAAAACAAAACATAGAAGGTTTCTAACTGAGGTCCTCAAAGAGAAGAGAACAAGTGGAGTTCTCAAAAGGTGAGAAAAGTGTAGAAGCCATAGAAGGCCAGAGCATGCTCAAGTGGGTTCCAGAGGAGGGAACCAGAGGAATACCAAAAGCCTAGTTTGAGGTGAAGTGGGTGAGATATTGGGTAACAAGTGATGGAGAAGAATTGTTAAAGGGGCTTGAGTGTAGCTCACAATGAGCAAGAGAAAGCTCACAAGAAAGGAGGAAAGAAGATGGCTACTGATGGACATAATTCAAAGAGAGGCCATAACAAAAGGGAGAAGCATGCCAAGGAAAATGGCATGAGTAAAGAAGAAATTGAAAAGGAGATTTATGAGTTGAAGGAGAGATTCAACATAGTCAAAATGAGGCTTGAAAGAGAATACCAAAGGTAGAGATGGGACCTAAGGAAGAAGGCCAAATTACTTGTCAGAAAAAAGATTTTAAGAGGAAGCCCCCTAAAGCTAGAAATCTCGAGAGGAAGATGAAGCACCTGTTGAGCCTAAAGTTGAATTAGTTCACTATTTTGAACCAGAGCAGGGAATAGTCCTTGATGATGAGGAATATGTTGAAGAGAGACTATCAGAGAGTCTCATGGACTGCATAAAGAGTTCAAATCAACATATGGATTTGTTGATAGAAGATATGGTGGAAAAAGCATCATAACAGTAGAGGGAGCTACACAAAGAGGATGTCGATGAGACAATAAATGAAAGTCTCATGGGAGGTTAGCTAGAAGTGCTCGTAACATATATACCATATGGGGCTAAATAGCTTGGTGATTATGATACTGATGTTATGTGTATAGATGCAGATGATGAGGATTTTCAAGAGGGACAATCATTCATAGTTGTCATAAGAATAGAAGAAAGAGAAGGAGTACCTTCCTAAAGCATGGAAGGAAGACAAAATTTGATGTTGGAGGCATCAGAAGAGGCCAGGTAACCTTTTATTTTTAAAATTGGTGAATTTTATGTGAATGCATGCTTTGCATGTGAGGAGAATGGACAACTGGTCCAAAAGGAGAACGAGAGCACTAAATTGATCCAAGAAATCCAAATTGAGGTAGTAGATGCTAGACAATCCTCAAGGAAGGATGAGTTTCCAAAAGGAAAAAACAATGCATAATGAAGCCAAGATAACCTTGCAAGCAATTTTCAGAAGTGACCATGGATCCTAGCAGCCATGTGAAAGATGGATAACAAAACCAAGTTTATGTTAAGACAAGGAAGGAGGCAAAATTATCCCTCAAATGTCATTAAGGAGGAGGCCTTGAACAATCAAAGAATGCATCTATAAGAGAGAAATTGTAGAAGAGGGGATGAACAACATCATGATGCAATGTTCTTTAGAGATCGGTTGATCAATCCAAGGTTTAAGGATTGGCTTGAGTAACATTGTTCAAAGAATGCAATCAATAAGACAAAGGTGTCGAGCTTATTGCTGCAACTGGAGAGCTTGGTTCAACAACAAGAATTATGAATGTTGGCACCCAAGGTATAGTACAATTAACCACAAAGAGAGACTCATTTGTCATGTGAAGTCCTTGAGATGAAGACTACAATTGTGGAGGAGATTGTATTCTAGTATGATGGCAAAGGATAACCAAATGAAGAGGAGAAGGGAGAAGGATTATCTCTCATCGGGCAACGATGGTGGAGGTAGCCAAGTTTTTTGAACACATTAGAGTTGTTGTTGGATGATGAAATGACAACTAAGGTAGTACATTCTAAATTTACTCATATTACACTTGAGAACTAGAACACATACCGCTTGAGAAGAGAGTTGCTGCCGCTTCAAGTACCTCTTATGAAAACTTTTCAAAAGGTCTATACAAAACTTGAACTACAGTCTATACAGACACTGTGTTCAATCCAGATTTTGATTACAAACACCATTGAGGCCATACGGTATCTCCAATTTTTCACATCATTGAGGTCATCAGTATCTCCAGTTTCAAACAGCATTCAGGCCACATTTGCTTCAAAGTGCTTACAAGTATTGTCAAACGGCAGTACATTCTAAATTTACTCATATTACACTTGAGAACTAGAACACATACGACATGAGAAGAGAGCTGTTGCCGCTTCAAGTACCTCAAGCTCAAACTAGTCTGTTGTTCTTTCTTGCATCAAAAGAACTGAGTACAATAAGAAACAAGTTCCATGAGTATAAAATCAACAAATACAAATGAATATTACATTTTTTATCATCACCCAACGAACAAGAACCAAACAAAACTCAAGTCTAAGGGAAGGTTTATCAACTTGATGTCGAAAGAAGTACCATGAACAGGTATACCCCATCTTCCGGAAAGCAATTGCAATCCCTGAGAAAAGAAATCATCTTATTGTCTACCACAGTACAGACTATCGACATCTGAGACAAAAATTCATTCCCAAGTAGTCCAAAGCACCTCATAGCAGTTTCTCTATTACAAATCAGACAATATTAATACAACAGATTTCTTGCCTCGAAAACTTTTCAAAAGGTCTATACAAAACTTGAACTACAGTCTATACAGACACTGTGTTCAATCCAGATTTTGATTACAAACACCATTGAGGCCATACGATATCTCCAATTTTTCACATCATTGAGGTCATCAGTATCTCCAGTTTCAAACAGCATTCAGGCCACATTTGATATAAATAGTGCTAACTGACCCATGACTCAGGCAAGAAAACACCCAATTCCCCCACTCAACCCTATGAACCAGCCCATACTTGGCAACATGACTATAACGCTCCCTCTCACCATAAAAGACATTTGAGACAATTGTACCGAGATCAATCTGAATGAAAAATATGAACAATACAACAATCATTGCCTAGATCTTTCCAACACGAACAATACATGCGAATCAGAAGCAGGAAGTTGCCTTCTCCATCACAATATTCATCTTGGGATACTGGCAGACTGCAAACATCCAAATGCTGTAATATTTAGGGTAAGTACTGATAACTTTCCAGCTCAACAACACAACAAAAGGGAGGACACAGACAATCATAAAAAGAGTAAGCAGATCACGGCTACTTATCCCATGCTTGAATATCAGCAGAGTTAATATACCTTTTACACGAACATGAGAATAAAGGGGCCTAATTTCTCGCGCTCAGCCAACAATTCGGTCAAGTACCGACTGTTGTTGTTGCTGCTGCAGTGGCATGAGCCGTTCAAATCCAAGAAACAATGGATACCGAAACCAGAGAAGAATAAGCGGATTGAAATCTGAAAATGCAAGAATATCCCACCGAAACTGCTGCTGCTAACTAGAACATTTAGATTTGTGAACTAGGATGAAAAAACCTATTTCAAAACCATTTTTATACAGGGACCCAGGGAGCCATATACACCAAAACAGCGGGCTGAATCCGTCAAAACAGGGAGCCGCCCTCCATTTGAAAACAAATTAAGCTCCGCCCTCCATTTCAAAACAAATCTAACATCCCATGACCAAATCGACCCTCACAAACCACTCCCGGGACCAAATCGACCCTCACAAACCACTCCCAAACCAGAAAACCCAAACTGTAAATAAAAAATGGCGATTTTGCTCTCCCAAACCAGGAGCAAATATCAAAATGGGGCGATTTTGATCAAATACGATTCCGCAAATATCAAAATGGGGCGATTTTGATCAAATACGATTCGGTTAGTTTATCCGCCCTGGGCTAAAATAAAAAAATAAATTAATTTTTAAATAAAATATGGGCTAATTATATATATTAAAAAAAAAAAAAATTATTATTTTAATTAAAAATTCGCCCCATTAAAATATAAAAAGCCTTAAATTTCGCCTTTGGGCGATTATTCGCCCCTAAAATTAACCTTGCTGACATTCTAATGTGATCCTTCTCCTGCCAGTACTTGGCATACTTTTGTTTCCAAAGCTTAGCCCAGGGGGCATTTGGTTCCTTAATCCATCTCCACCAAAGCTTGGCTCCTGAAACTCTGCTGAGGGTCTCAGGATCATGAAGGCCCAATCCACCATGGCTCTTGGGCTTGCAGAGCTTGTCCCGGGCTACTAAAGCCCACTTCTTTTTCTCTTCCCCTCTGCCCCACAGAAAGTCACTTTGTATGCTTCTTATCTGTTGCTTAATACCTTGAGGAACAGGAAGAGCTGAAAATATGAAAATGGGAATGGCCTGCAAGACCGCCTGTGTGAGCACAAGGCGTCCTGCCAAATTTAGTGACCTACATGTCCATTTTCTGACCTTGTCCTGAAGTTTAGTTAATATTGGCTCCCACACTTTCTTGCTTAGAGGTTTGTTAGTGAGAGGAATACCAAGATATTTTGAAGGTAGCTGTTCCCTTTGAAATCCAAGAATTCTGGTAATGTTTCGTTGAATAGCAATATTAGTGTTAAAGAAGAAAATTTTGGACTTGTTAAGGCTTACCTTTGTGCCTGCTGCCATAGCAAAGTCATTTAAGATGTTTTTGATTGCTCTGGCTTCCCTGACTATGGGTGCCCTGCAAAATTGTATCATCCACAAATTGTTGTTGAGTGTTTGCCTCTCCATCCGCAGTAAGTTTGATACCCTAAATTCATCCTTTAGCATTTGCCATTTTAATCGCTCTACCTAGCCCTTCCATCATGAGGACGAAGAGGAACGGTGAGAGCGGATCTCCTTTTTTGAGCCCTCTGGAGGCTGTGAAGGTCCTTGATGGAGCTCCATTAAGCAGTATGGAAAAACTGGTTGAGGTAACTAATGCCATGACCCACCTTATTCAATTCTGGTCAAAACCATAGGCTTTTAGAATTGCTCTTATGTAAGACCAACTCAATTTGTCATAAGCTTTCGCTAGGTCCAACTGAATGATCATACCAGCTTGTTTGTTGCATTTGAGAGAGTGTGCCACCTCATGAGCTTGGATGATATTGTCGAGGATTTGTCTTCCCTCCACATAGCCTATGTGCTCCTCTGATATGAGAGAGGGTAGAAGTGGTTTGAGTCGATTGGCTATTACTTTGGAGATAATTTTATACACCACATTACATAAGGCTATGGGCCAAAAACCATCCGGAGTCATGGCATTTTCCTGCTTTGGAATCAGAGCTATGAAGGATGCATTCAGAGCCTTTAGTACCTTTTTGGATCTTCTTGAGTCTTCCGCAACCTCGAGGATATCATGTTTGACAGTTTCCCAGTGGGCTTTGAAGAAGTCTACATTGAATCCATCTAGGCCTGGTGCTTTTCCATTCTGCATTTCATTAATCACTTCACTGACCTCCTCTTCCGATACTGGCCTGTTGAGATTGTGGTTGAGCTCTTTGGTAACAATGAAATGGTCAATGAATCTAGATCTGCCCTGCAGTGGCTCCTTTGGCATATTGCAGAAGTGTTGTACAAGGACTGATTCCATATCATTGTGAGAGACAAGCTCAATACCTTGAGAATCTTTGATTTTTGTGATTATGTTGTGTGCCCTGTGAGCCATGTCAGATTTATGGAAGAATTTTGTGTTTCTTTCTCCCTCTCTAATCCATTGTATCCTTGATTTCTGCCTCCAGAAAATTTCTTCTTGTAAGCATCGATCCTCCCATTCTTCCTGCAGAGAGTCAGTTAGTTTTTGTCGCTCTTTGGTGAAGCCATCTGTGATGTTGATCTGATTGATCTCCTGAAGCTTCTACCCAATTTCTCTTTTGGCTTTGAAGATATCTCCAAATTCCTTTTTGTTCCAAGCTTTAAGATGAGATTTGATATGTTTAAGTTTCTGTTGGAGCATGTACATTTATGTGCCCTGAATATTCAACTCCTCTCTCCACCATTTATCAATGTTATTAGTGAAATTAGGGTGTGAGAGCCAGGCATTTTCAAACCTGAAAGGTCTTTTTCTCAATGTGTCCATAAAGGTGGCTTCTAGTTGTACAGGCCAGTGATTTAATCCTCCAAAGGGCAGAATGGAAGTTGTCATGGCGATTCCTATTAGAAGGAGCTCCTCTGAAATAATAAATCTATCAAGTTTGGAAGCAACTTGATGAGCCCCTCCCCTTTTGTTCTTCCAAGTGTAGGTTCCTTTAATTGTTTTAGTATCCACTAGACTCATGTTCATAATGAAGCTCTGGAAGGCCATGGAGTCTCTACCTAGCTGTCTAGTGCCTACTTTTTTTCTGAAAGAGATCTTATCATATTGAAATCTCCTGTAACGATCCAGGGCAAAATGGGATGTCTTGCTCGTAGATCCTCCAAGGAGGTGAGAAGCTTGAGTTTGTCTGCTTGCTTTTGAGGTCCATAAACATTTGTAATCATGTATATCTCCTTATCCCCTACAGGTTGACATATCAAGGAGAGATAGTTCCTAGATGCTTTAGCATCCAGAATTCCAAATTTCTGTGGGTCCCACAAAGTGAGAATCCCCCCCGCCGAGTTATTTGCCTTAACCTCTAAATACTCATATTTTAATAACCACTTATTATGAATATCTCTTATGTTTTCCATCGAACATTTTGTCTCATGAATAAAAACCATGTCTGGTTTTTCTTCTTTCATTCTGTTACTAAGATTTCTTTGTTTCCTCTTATTCCCTATGCCTCTAATGTTCTAGGTTGTGAGCTTCATTAAGAAATGTTAGTAAAGGAATAACTGGTAAGATCTTTCATCTTACCTGAGTTGATCAATAGTTTTCCACATTCGTTCAGCAGTTCATTCTGTCTCTTTCTTCCTCTTTTCCTATGTGAGTTCTTTGGAGATTGTGCCTGTGAATTCTCCATCATCTTGACCCCACTTGGAACCTGACTTTCATGATTTCTTTTGACTCCAGCTCCCTTCGCTTGTGACCTCCAAAGAAAGAGCTGTTGTACTATGTCATACTCCTCTTTTGGCAGGGAGTCCACTCCTATGATTTTTCCTTGTTCCAGATATTTCTCTAGATCTAGATTTTCCCTATACAGAATCTCTTGTAACTCATGGTCCTCTGTTCCCGCTTCACTTGGAGTCATCTCCTGGTCCCTATTGATCTCCATCAAGCTTGGTAGATCATCCTTTTGCTGGTTGTTTACTGTGATATCCTCCATGTCAGCTACCTTATCTTACTCCTTTGTTGCATTCTCCATGTCCTGGACTGTCGCCTTGTTCACCTCTTCTTCCTCCAGGATCTTGAAGCTGTTGTGTCTTGTATGTCTGTCCTCATTCACCTTCTTGCGTGGACGCTTTCCCCCTTTCCCTTTGCTCCCGACCTTGGTGAAACCGTCGTGATCTCTCTCCACAGTGGTTTTCTGGTTACCTTCCCTATTGATTGTGGGGCAGTCTCTATATAGATGCCCATGTTCATGGCATTTGCGGCACCTAAATGGTATGTGCTCATAGTCCACATTTTGCACCCATTCTTCATCATATACTTATAAAATTATCGCTTCCGAAAGGGTTCCAGATAGGCCCATTTCCACACATATTCGGGCAAAGGAGGTATACCTTCCTTTGAGAGTTGCCTCTGAGATACTTAGAAAATGCCCCAGCTTGTTGCCTATGGGTTTCAAAGATTCTGGTAGCCAATAATCCAGAGGAACGGAATATAGTCTGATCCAAACCGGTATTGATGTGAATGTTTCACGCTGCGAGACAAAGTTCATCATCCATGGCTGCATGTAAAGTCTTGTCGCAGCATGGAAATAGGGCCCCCCTTCAAACATCTATCTTTGTCCTCGAGGCTTGTGAACACTACTGTGAAAAAGCCCTTAGAACCCAGATGTAAATGTATTTCTCCCTTTGGCTTGCAATGGTTCCTCATCCAGACATGTAATGCCCCCTCCGTCGTTCATAACCCCATGAACTTGCATATGATTGCATGTTCCATCATATGATCCCTATGTGCTTGTATCGTTGGGTCACTCAATACAACCCGAGGAATAATGCATTACTTGGGCTTGCAGACCCCAGTTGTCTTTATGGAAGCTGGTCTTTCACTGTTGCCTCCATTCTCCTTCTCTTTGCTAGTTTCTTGTTGATTCCCTTCCTGATCCTGATCTCCGCTTCTTCCAAATGTCCCCTGACTTCGTGCTTCTAAAATCTTCTCCAGAGGTTTTTGAAATGTTTCTTTCCTGCGTCCTTACTTCCTTCTGTGATTGCTCGATTATAGGAGGGAGAAGCACTCCCCCCAGCGCTCCCCGCCAATGTACCCTGAATCCAAAACCTTGTCTTCAACTCCAACCCTAGCTTCCAAAGGTCGCATTCGGTAACACTCTTGTTCACATCTCTCTATATTTTTGTTTCTTGTGTTTCTCCGCAACCACTATATTAATATCAGT
Source organism: Pinus tabuliformis (assembly GCA_031772625.1). Lineage (NCBI taxonomy): Eukaryota > Viridiplantae > Streptophyta > Pinopsida > Pinales > Pinaceae > Pinus > Pinus tabuliformis. Next base: position 1,043,695,824 of record CM062820.1, on the reverse strand, counting down.
GCCATTAACATTAAAAAGAACTACAACGACTTAAAAATTTTGGAATTTCGGAAGTTCTTTTAGAATTTTAATTCGCTTCCGAAATCTGATATCATGTAAGATTAATTATTCTACAATCTCGGTTGTGGTGGTTATATAGGATCGTTAGTGAAAAATAACAAACAATTAATAGAAATTAATTAAAGTAATAAACATCAATATTTATAATTAATTTACAAAAAATGAAATAATATACATTTTGTACATTTTTAGCTTAGGTGATAAAAATAATCAAACTTCGGATCAACGCCATTTGCAAACCGTGCATCCAAATGAAATGAAATAAGAACCAATGGAAAGCCAACAACAAAATTGAACGCAATGAAGCAATCATAATGAAAATATGGGAAAAAAAATATTGTGAAATTGTCAGATACTTAACAAAAAGGAAAATATTAAAAAGCGATTTAGCCAAAATTTACGAAAAGGGTCCCCATTATTATTATGAAATAATAAGATAAAAAAGAGGGTGTTGTGATTTCACTACAACATGTTGACAAAACCATAACCCGCGCTGCTCACAAGGAGTGATAAATAATATGCACCCTCTCCTCAATTTATTCATGTTGCAATCCAATAACCACATACGATCTTGGAATTCCACATTATGTGTTCTACTGTCCCAAGACAATGTAATCATCACAAAACTAACTGGGAAGACACCTTCTTTGTATGTCATGAGCTCAATATTATGCGACGGTCTAGTCTTCACTAATATGATTAAATGAGGCACGTTGGTAGAGATGAAACCCATGGAAAGCATGAAATCTTGCATAAGGCTGAGACTGATCCATGTAGTTGCCATTAATTGTGGCACACTTGCATGAGGCAATTTCCCAAGAGATACCACGATGGGGTTGCGCGAGGAATCCCTTATAATCATTCATGAATGAGCAAAATTAAAACTATGTAAATATATCGTGTGAAGTAATGAGAAATGGGTGGGGAGTTAGGAAAGGGAGGTGGCACGACCGAATGGGAGGGGTAAGATTAGGTGTTATTAGAGGGTCAATCATGGGCACAATTAGGAAATGGGAACTAAGAGTACTAGAGGGAATATGAGAGTCGACCATGGGCATCATTGGGGAATAATAACATAACCGCCAATAAAATTTATATCAATTTTCACTTCACCCAAAATACATGTCTTATTGGCGAGGAGATTTGCTTCAGAATTGAGGATTCTATGAATATGGAAGGAGGAGGAGCTAGTGAATGATTGGAGGATACCTTTGATTCATTGAGACAACAAACTTAACATGTTATCTTTTGGAGGGGTCTTGTTTCTTAAGTGTAGTATAATAAGGAAGGAATCTCCTAGAATGTTGATATCTTGGACACCTCAGTGGTGAGCTATTGTTAATCCCAAATAGAGCCCATGTTTTTTTTCTTTGTTATTAGATTTTCTGCTTAGTCCCCACGAGGATTGATCCATAACTATTCCTTCAAGATTTAGAAGTATCCCTCCCCCTCCTGCCACCCATGTCATTTTTCATTGATTAACACTTAAAAGGATTATTATAAGACATATTCTTCATGTCAAATTTAAAAGAGAAAAAATAAAATTTGAATTTTAAATTTATGGCTCCAAACTTGTCAAGTTGGCCCTCCATCAAGTGAAGTTGGCCCAATGAAGAGTCACGCCCATTCAGACAAGTAGAACATTGTAAATAGAGCATTTGACCTCCTCCATAAGGTACCATTCGACCTCTCACAATACAAGTAATATTCTGGGCATCTCAGTGAGGAAGAAGAAGGCTGAAGTAGGACGAAGAAGGACAAGCTGATAATTAACATTTACCTCTCTCTCTTGACTTCGTACGTATGAACTTCTCGGAAATTTTTGGGTAATAGGGCCAAAATATTGGTCAACAAGGTCGAGTTTATGGGTATATTCTGGGAGGTTTAAATTCAGCCTAGGCAGATCAAACAGGGTCGAAGTTGAAGGGCATAAGTTTAACTTGACAAGAGAATTGCTTGATTAGGTTTGACCATAGCATTGTTGGTTAGTTGGACCTCATAGTTGACTAGCTGCGTTAGGTGTATCTCTCGTTAAACTGAAGAATTTCTATAAGGAAAAGATTCATGGGTTTTTCACCCAAATGGGTTTTCCCAAGATAAACCTTGTATTCTCTTTTTGCATCATGATATTTATTTTCCTTGTGCTTTTATTATTGAAAAATGCAGTGGGAAAATCTCAATTTGATTTTGCCTTGATTAAATTGAGAAAATTTGAATTTCCACATCAGCAGACAACTTGGATGTAGTTAACTTGTGTGACATGGTTTGTGTCACCCAGTTTACTCAATAAATTCGAGTTGGAGGAGTTAGAGTTCAGTTAAGCATGTGTGATTGCTAATTTATATCAATCAAAGTCGGTGATCTCAAGTTGTTTTCAGTTAAAATAGTTCCAACTGTTGGAGGAACTAGTGGAAGGTCAGTTGTGCAATGGGACTTCTGTTAAACTCAGTGATCATCCAATTAACTGATCAATCAATCCAAAGTAGCTAATGCATGTAGAGAATTCGAGTCCTCCAACTGTGGTGGAGATTCTAAGGTAGTGTAACATCAATTGTAGGCTATTATAGAGTGTACAAGTGTTGCATGCAACCTGATGATCAATTTGAGGTATTGCGCAATCCATTTTGAAGAAATTCCTAAATAATAGGGGCCTAATTTCTCAAGGAATTACACAAGGAAATAGGGGCTCAAGCAGAGGCAAAAATTGACGAAGTCCGGGTCAGATATTCTTAGTGAGCAGAGAGATAGGTTATTCACTTGCAGGTTGTGCTCAATTTAGAAAAGCAATTGTAATACAACTCTATTCATCAGATTAATGCAAGCATGCATTGAGATTTTTAGTAGATTCCTTTCCCTAGGAAAAATATTGTGTGCATGTGTGTTATTTCTTATTGCATGTCTAAAATTATTGCTCTAAATTGTGAATTAACTTCCGCATAGTAGTAGAGTAGGTTCGTGTTTTATGATTTTGATTAAAACTTCATGAGAAGTTGTAAATCTACATCATAATTTCTACATGGTAGAAGGGTTGGATTCACATTAGAGCAGGAATTTCAAAGTTTTTTCTCAGGAGGCTCGAATTTGGAGCTTAGCGCAGCAAGATCTCATCATAGATGAGAAGCTGGCCTTCAATGTACTGAGGCTAGAGAATGCCCTGGAAGGTAGCTCTAATTTTATCACATGGAAGGATTACATGGAGGCGGTATTGGATGACAATGGATTGTTATACTGCATCAAGACAATTGTTGCAAAACTAACAGAATTTAATGCCCAAAACCTTGCTCAGTGGAAGAAAGAGGTAGTCAAGGCGAGGAGAGTAATCTTGAAGGGAGTACAAAGGATCACATTGTCTCAAATGTACATGGAAAATAAACTTCGTTCGCGATGTGGAAAGCGCTAACAAAAATGTTCCAGAATAATAGTGACCACAGGAAGTTGACACTCAAGGATAAACTTTGAAGTATCAAGATGCAGAAGAATGGAACTATTCCGCAGTATCTGAGCAGGTTCACACAATGTCGTGATGAACCTGGAGAGGTTGGTGTTAATGTTCTTGAAGATGACTTTGTAAGCCTAACCCTTCTAGGCCTCCCCAAGAGCTAGCATGGCTACCAAGTTTCGGTGAACAAGAGGGAGAAACAACCGAATTAGGAACGCTTATGGTTTGATTTGGTATAGGAGGAAATAATTCTACTAGAGATGAGACTTCATCTAAGAGAGAGGATGGAGAAAACTTTGCATTGGTTGGAAAGGGAAAGAAGGGAAAAGAGAAGAAATCTCAAACCACACCAAAGTCTAGCCAAGGGGGCAAGAAGAAAGATTTGTCCAAAATTAAATGCTTCCATTGTCATGAATTCAGACACTATGCCACAAAGTGTCCACACGAGAGGGCAAGCAAGAAGACCTCAGGAGGAGTAGTAGGTAAAGCCTTGGCTTCACAATTTGAGCTTGACTGTACCCTTATCGCGTGCATGGTGAACACGGTGACGGGGAGCATGTGGTACTTGGAATCTAGTGCCTCGTTCCACATGTCAGGGTGTAGAGACCATTTTGGTGACCTAGAGGAGAAAAACTTGCAGATTCACATTGAGCTGGGAGATGACGAAAGGTACAACGTGACCAAGATTGGTACAATCGCCTTAGAGGGAGTGAGGCTCCCCTCTCAGGCTCAAGGATGTCATGTTTTTTTTGGGCCTAAAGAAAAATATCATCTTTTTTGCAGTTTTGGAAGACTGTGGTTATGATGTGATCTTCAACAAAGGAAAAGCATTCTTGAGACACATAGCCATGGGACAAGTGAAGCAGATCGGGGTTCATGTGAAGAACATGTATAAGCTAGATGTGGAAGATTGTGTTGCATTAATCACAAAGGTGGAGAAGGTGCAAAGCTACGATGTTGGTGAACTTTGGCACATAAGACAAGTTGGCCATTTGCATCATGGCACCCTAAAGATTATGCAACAAATAACCACAAGCCACCCCAAAGGAGCACTTGAGTAGTAGGATGTATGCAAAGGATGTACCTTGGGGAAGTACACGAAATGCACATTCCATGATCGTGACAACAAAGCACATGCTGTCTTGGAAAGGATCCACTGTGATGTCGGTGGACCTTTCTCGATAACCTCCACTGCCAAACACAAATATTTTCTCACTTTTATTTATGACTTCTCAAGGAAGTGTTGGATCTTCTTCATGAGTAAGAAAGATGATATATTCTCTAAGTTCGTAGAATTCAAGGCATTGGTAGAGAAAGAAACTAACAAGAAGGTGAAGCCTCTCAGGAGCAATAATGGAGGTGCGTATGTGTCAAATGAATTCAAGAATTTATGTACGAAGGAAAGCATTCATCGAGAGTTGACAACACCCTACAACCCACAACAGAATTTGGTGGATGGGAGAAAGAACAATAACATTGTGGGAGAAGCAAGGGAGATGTTCCATGACCAAGGCATACCTCTGGATTTGTAGATTGAGGCATGCAACACATCAGTCTATTTGTAGTATCGAAGTTCTCTTTAGATTCTTGGTATGATTACACCAGAGGAGGTTTTTTCGGGGAGGAAGTCGGATGTGTCCCACTTCAAGATTTTTGGAGCCTCTGTTTACTACCATGTCCCCAAAGAATCAAGGAAGAGGCTTGAGCCGACTACATAATTGGGGGTATTTGCAGGTTACATAGAAACTCCAAACAACTATTGTGTGTACTTTCCATCCTTCAGAATGACAGTTGTACAAAGGGATGTCAAATTTGATGAGTAGAAAGCGATATGGTGCTCTCTTGAGAGGGAGCTTCAAATCCAACCAGAAGAGGAGATTTTAGCTCTAAAGGAGGAACCTCAAGAGGTTGTGGAGCAACAACAAATTGTGGAGCAAAGAGTGGAGACAACCATTTAAACAAAACTCTCAAGAGAAGGCAGAAAAATAACCAGAGAAGCTGATAGACTTGTGCAGGATGCAAGGGAGAATGTGGGTGGTCCTTAAAATTTGCGCAAGTAAAGAAGGTCACCGAATCGGTACACTGCCCACATGGCTCTAATGACTAAGCTTGTAAATAGTAAGCCATCCTCTTTTGAGGAAGCAGTATAAAAACTTGTACGGATTGATGCAATGGTGGAGGAATATGAATCCATTGTAGAGAACAATGTTTGGGAAGTGGTCCCATGACCATCAAATAAATCAATTGTGGGTTTGAGATGGATATTCAAGGTGAAGTAGACAACAAAAGGAAGCATAGAGAATTATAAGCCCAAATTTGTTGCTAAGGGGTACTCTCAAGTTGAGGGATTTGACTATGAGGAGACCTTTGCTCATGTAGCAAAGTACTTATCCATTAGATCAATTCTTTCACTGGCTCCGCAGATGGGGGTCGAATATCCTCTAGATGGATGTAAAAACAACATTCCTCAATGGATTTATTTAGGAGGATCTATACATCGAGCAACCATAAGGTTTTGAGACATTTTATCGATAGTCTCGTGTGTGTAAACTCAAGTGAGCGTTGTACGGTCTCAAACAAGCACCCCATGCTTGGTACACCAGGATCGATAGTTATCTCACTGGTTTGGGCTTCACCAAAAGTGAAGCAGATACAAACCTCTATCACATCTTTGTAGAAGGTAAATTGATTATTATTGTCTTATGTGTTGATGATTTGATTTTAACTCACGATGAACAATTGATTAGATCTTGCAATGGATAATTTGAAGTGAAGGACATGGGTCTCATACACTATTTCCTCAAGTTGGAAGTATGGGAAGGCGATGGGGAATTGTTTGTCTCTGAAGGCAAGTATGCAAATGAGATACTACAAAAATTTCACATGGAGAGTTGCAAACCCATGGAGACACCTCTAACGAGCAACTAGAGGAGGGAGGATGCCACTTCAGGTGTAGAAGTGGATTCTACCATTTACCGACAGCTAGTGAGTTCACTCATGTATCTTGTGAACACATGACCAAATATGTGTTATGCAGTCAACCAACTGAGCCAAGCTATGGTGAGGCCAACCAAACTATTTTGGAAGGAAACCAAGCATGTTTTATGGTACCTCAGAGGCACTACCCATTTTGGACTATGGTACAAATGGACAAAAAGAATGAAGTTGTGTGGCTTCACAGATGTAGATTGGGTGGGGAGTCCATAAAACCGAAAAAGTACATCAAGTGGAATTTTCAGTATTGGGTCCGCAGTTGTTTCCTGGTATGGCAGGAAGCAAAGATTTGTGGTGCTCAACTTGGCAAAAGTAAAATACATGGTTGTAAGTCAAGCAACACGTGAGTTGATCTGGATGAGAAAGATACTTTTTCGACTCTTTTGTCAGATGATGGATCCAACCGTTATAATAAGAGTTGCATCAAGCTCTATATATATAGTATCACCATTTATGTGACTCTGTGCAGAGGCGGATAATGTTGCTTCAATACATTCTGATAGGGGAACAAGATGTTGACATTTTGATAAAGACCTTGTCAAGAGGGAAGCTCGAGTTCCATAGGTGCATGATAGGGGTGGTTGATAATCCCTTTCTTACTGAGAGGGAATGTCAAAAAATGTAGCAAGAAATTCTCAATTTGATTTTACCTTAATTTTGTGTCACCTAGTTAACTCAGTAAATTCTAGTTGGAGGAGTTAGAGTTCAGTTAAGCATGTGTGATTCATAATTTGTAGCAATCAAAGACAGTTATCTTGTTTTCAATTAAACTAGTTCCAACTATCGGAGGAACTAGTGGAAGGTTAGTTGTGTAGTGGGACTTCAATCAAACTTAGTGATCATCCAGTTAACTGATCAATCAACCCAAAATAGCTAGTTCATGCAGATAATTCGAGTTCCCCAGTTGTGATGGAGATTCCAAGGTAGTGTAGCATCAGTTGTAGACTATTCTAGAGTGTATAGGTGTTGCATGCAACTTGGTGATCAACTTCAGGAAATACACAATCCATTTTGGAGAAATTCCTAAATAATAGGGGCTCAAGCAGAGGAAAAAATTTGACTAAGTCTGGGTCAGAGCTTCTCAGTGAACAGAGAGATAGGTTATTCACTTGCAAGTTGCGCTTAGTTGAGCAAAGCAATTTTAATACATCTTTATTCATTATATTAATGCAAGCATTCATTGGGTTTTCTAGCAGATTGCTTTCCCCAGGTTGTGTGCATGTGTGTTATTTTTTATTGCATGTCCCAAATTTTTGTTCTAAATTGCGAATTAACTTCCGTAGAGCAGTAGAGCAGGTTTATTCTTGTGACTTTGATCAAAACTTCATGAGCAATTGTAAATCTACATCATTATTTCTACATTTATGGTTGAATTTCTAAAGTGTAATTACTTAACGATAAGTTGAAATTTGTTAAAAGAAGATATACATCATTAGAAGTGATTATCAGTGTTTCAAAAATTTGTGCTTGTATCTATTGCACTTGAAAAACCAACATGGTACATTGAGGTCACGAATGAAGAGCTTTGGTAAAGGGAAGAGCGTTGGAAAAGAGCCTGCATCTATAATCTATGGCTATGGATTCCTCTATGAAGTCTGAGAATAAATTGGAAGGAGCTACAAATTTTAGGGCTTGTAAGACAAGAATTGACTTTATTCTTGTAAAGAATGATCTCCTACGTTTTGTGGGAGGCAAGGTGACTAAACTTATAGATGATGATTCAAATGATGAATGTAAAACAAAATATGAGAAGGATGACATCACAACTACAAGCATCATCGTGGACTCAATAAGAGATCACTTGATTCCTTATGTTGCAAACCTTGAATCTTCAAAGCAGATGTATGATGCCCTAGTTGGATTATACACTATCAACAACATTGATCAAGCAATGAGTTAGAAGAATGGGCTTTGTGATGTTAGAATGATAAGAAATGATATTATAGCCTCACATTTCATGAGGATTTCTCAATTAAGAGATCAACTTCAAGCGATTGATGAGATCATTTCTGAAAAAGAACTATTGACTACAACACTTAATGGTTTACGTGATTCATGGGACTCTTTTACATAGCGTATATGTGTGAGAAAAGAAGCTCCAAAGTTTCAAGAATTATGGACAACATGTACTTAAGAAGAATATAGGTTCATATCAAAAGTAAATATTCAGAGATCTGAAAAAGGTGACTCTCAAGCATATGCAACATGTCCCAATAAGGCTGGAGGGAGAAATAAGTTTGGATTCCAAAGTTGAAATTAAGGAAGAAGGCCTTGTAGAAAATCTTGTAGATTCACAACCTCGTGTAATTTACTAAAGCACAGGACAAGAATCTACTTCTACTTTCAACCAACGGAAGCCAATAGATCGATGAAAACAATAAGAACAAGAAGAAGATAAATCAATGACACATAACCCAAGATGTATCTGGGGAAAGCCACTGCTCAAAACCTTGCTATTTGTATGGCATACATCAGAAATATGAGTGAAGATGCACAGCTTTTTCTCGCTAGAATAATTCCACACAAGTATGCTCAACTCTCTCAACTCACAAGCAAGCTCTTGGCCAACACTTAGCCAATTCTGCAGCTCTCCAAGCCCCTATTTCCTTGTGCAATTCCTAAGGATGAATAGCCCATATTAATGGGAATCCAGTGCATCCCAAACTGCACAATCCAACTAGGTCTAGTTCCTGATTCATGCATGATCTATAAAACTCAGTAAATCATACAACTGATAGTACATTGTCCCTGCACTCGAGCCTCAACTAGGTCTTTCTCAGAATCGACATGTATTAGTTTCTGATGAGGGAATCTTCAGTTAACTAGAGTAGCACTATTGGATGCATTAGTGCATGAACTGGTTGTTAGTCCTCTATTAGTTCCAAAAAAAAATTAGAACTAATTTAACTAAACTTAACTCAGTAAACCGAGTGATCTAATTTCCAAATCAATTTAAACTCATACTAGACCCCTAAAACTTAGGAAGAACATATAAATGACTACAAAAAGACTTCCAACTCGAAATTCCTAAACTAATTAAGTTAATTAAACTTAATTAACTATTTACAAGTTGTTATGAGAATGCAATTCGATTTTAATTCTTTGTTTAATTCAAGGACCAGTTAAACTAGAATTTCTTGTTGCCATTTCTCAACACTCCCTCTCAATAAGAAAGGGATTATCAACTACCCCGATCTTGTCTCTGTGAAAATCAAATTTACATCTTGATAATGCCTTTGTCAAAATGTTAGCATCTTGCTCCTTCGTGGGAATGTACTCTAACAACATAATCCACCTTAATACAAAATTTGTGATATGATGATATTGGATATCAATATGCTTGGACCGGTCATGAAAAACTGGATTTTCAGAGAGTTTGATACAACTTTGATTATCGTAGTAAATCATAGTTGGATCCATCAGCTGACCAAACAAACCAGTCAGGATCTTCCTCATCTAAATGGCTTCACATGCTGCCTGACTCACATCCATGTACTCTGCCTTTATCGAGCTGAGTGCAACCGATCTCTGTTTCCTATTGTACCAAGAAACTGTTGTTGACCCAATACTGAAGATCCCACCTGATGTGCTCTTCCTGTTGGATGGACTCCGTGCCCAATCTGCAATGGTGAAGCCTTGAAGCTTCACTCCCTCTATCCATTTGTACCATAATCCATACTAAGAAGTGCCCCTGAGGTATCTCAACACATGCTTTGTCGCCTTCCAATACAACTTGGTAGGCCTAACCATCGCTTAACTAAGTTGGTTAACTACATAACACATATCCGATCGTGTGTTCACCAAGTACATAAGTGAACCCACAAGATGCTGTAAATAGTAGCTTCCACTACTTCCCCTGAAGTAGCATCCTCCTTCCTCTAGTTACCTGCTAGAGGAGTCTCCATGGGTTTGTTGCTCTCCATGTGGAATCTCCTGAGTATCTCATTGGTATACTTTCCCCGAGACACAAACAACTCCCCATCTCCCTGTCATACCTCCATGCCAAGAAAGTAATGTAAGAGCCCCATGTACTTCATCTCAAACTCTCTTGCAAGGTCCTCCTTGCAATATTTGATCAACTGATCATCACTTGTCAGTATGAGATCATCAACATAAAGTACAATGATCAACAACTTACCTTTCACCACTATGTTGTACAGGTTTGCATCCACTTCACTCTTCGTGAATCCCAACCCGGTGAAGTAGCTATCTATCCTGGTGTACCAAGCATGGGGTGCTTGCTTCGGCCCATACAACGCTCTCTTGAGCTAGCACACATGCGACTCATGGTCAAAGGTTTCAAAACCTTCAGGATGCTTTATGTACACCTATTCCTTAATCATGCCATTAAGGAAGGTTGTCTTCACATCCACCTTATGTATATCTTCCAACCCATTTGTGTTGGTAGTGCCAATATAGATCTGATTGATGAGTACCTTGCAACAGGAGCAAAGGTCTCATCATAGTCAATCCCCTCTACCTGTGAAAAGCCACGAGCCACAAATCTAGCCTTATGCTTCTCCACACTACCATCTGTAGCTTTCTTTATCGTGTAAAGCCAACGAGAGTTCACCACTAACTTGTCCTTCAGTCTTGGGACCACATCCCAAACACTATTACAAACTATGGAGTCATACTCCTCCACCATGGCATCAACCCAAACTGGTCGCTGCACTGCTTCCTTAAAGGAAGATGGATCTGTCACAACACATTCACCCATAAGATTCATGTATCCAGTGTACCTCTTACGTGACTCCTCTGCATGCGTTGAGAAGTGGGTGCTCCCACATTCTCCCATGCATCATCCAACAATCCGTCAGCCTCTCTGGTGTGCTTTCTTCCCTCTAGAAGACTCTGCCTGAGTGGATGTCTCCACTCTTGAATCCTCTGCATGTGGTTGCTCCACATCAATTTGAGGCTCCTCAACCTTAGGAGCTAAAATCTCCTCATCCACATGTAGCTCAAGCTCCCTCTCAAGGGAAACTCACATGGCCTTCTCCTCATCAAATATGACATCCCTGCAAACCACTGTCATCCTGTTGGTCAGCGAGTACACCCGATAATCGTGAGGTGTATCAGTGTACCCCACAAATATCCTTAACTTTGTTGTTGGCTCAAGCTTCTTCCGTGCATCTTTGGTGACATGGCAATATACTAATGACCCAAAAATCCTAAAGTGACCAACATTTGGCCTCTTGCTAGAATAAGCCTCCTCTGGTGTCTTCATCTCAAGTATCCAATGTGGGCTATGGTTCTGAACATAAACCGCTATGTTGCATTCCTTAGCCCACAAGTGTAGTGGTAGACCCTGATCATGCACCATTTGCCTCACTACCCCTACTATGCTTTTGTTCTTCCTCTCAGCCACCCTATTTTGTTGAGGGTTATGGGGTGTCGTCAACTCCGTTTAATCCCTTTCGTTGCACAAAAGTTCTTAAACTCGTTTGAGACATACTCACCGTCGTTATCACTCCGTAGAGATTTAACCTTATTGCCTAACTCTTTCTCCACCAATGCTTTAAACTCACACAACTTTGTGAAAGTTTGATCCTTTTTTTGCATGAACAAAATCCAGCATTTACGAGAATAGTCATCAACAAATATAACATAATACCTGTGTTTGGTGGTGGATGCTTTCGAGAATGGTCCACACACATCTGAATGGACTCTCTCTAGAATAGCCTCTTCTCGACTGTCTCTATCGTGAAAGGAGGACTTGGTCTATTTTCCCAAAGTACACCCCTTGCATGTATCAACATGATCAAACGCACCTTTGGGAAGACTGGTAGAGATCTACTGCAATATCTTCAAAACTCCATGATGCAAGTAGCCCAATCACCTGTGCCACAACTCGACAATGTCTCGGCTCTGCACCCTTTCTACTTTTGTGCTCAAAGAAACACAATCCTCTACATCCAACTTATAGAGATTATTCACCCGAATCCCTATCTTCTTTACCTCACCTGTGGCTATGTGTCGAAGGAACACCTTTCCTTTCGAGAAGATCACATCATAGCCTCTATCCTTAAGCATGGAAATGGATACCAAGTTCTTCTTTAGCCCGGGCACATACATAACATTCTTCAAGGTGAGTGGAGCCCCATGCTCCCTCTAAAAAGTAATCATGCCCAATCCAGTAACACTATACTTCCCGTCATCACCCATCTCGATATGCATCTGGAGATATTTCTCCTCCAGGTCACTGAATAACTCTTTGTTGCCAGTCATGTGGAATGAAGCTCCACTATCTAAGTACCATACACTTCCCATCATTGATGACACCATGCATGCAATGAGGGAAAAGTCTAATTCGAATTGAAACACCAAATCCTCACTCGTCGCTTCTTCTTGGACTTATTGAGTGGACAATTTGTAGAAAAATGGCTTAGCTCATGACAATGAAAGCACTTAACTTTCATCATGTATTTCTTCTTACCTCCATGATAGGATTCTAATTTGGAATGGGAATCTTTCCCTTTCCCGTTCTTTGCCTGAATCGCTAAGGCACAGTTCTCTTCATCATCAATGTTTGATGAAGAGCCATCCCTGGTGTTCCTTTTGATCTCCTCTTGCATCAAATCCAACCACAGTCATTCCCAATCTGGTAGCTTCTCCCGGCCATTGGCAAGTCCTGATAACTATGCCAACTCTTTGTGTGTCCTAGAAGAGCAAGACTCACCATATCATCCTAGGCAACCGTGATTCCAATACTTCCAAGTTCATCATGACATTGAGTGAACTTGGTCAAGTATTTTGGAATAGTCTCGCCTTTCTCAATTTTGATTTTTCGAAGTTTGTCCTTCAGTGCCAATTTCCTTTGGTCACTGTTGTTTTGATACAAGTACGCCAATGCTTTCCACATAGAATGCGGAGTTTCCTTTCCATGGAGACTCGAGACAATGTGGTCTCGAACTCCCTCAGCCAAATTTTGTGCATCCGATGTTGCTGGCTTAGGCATTTCTTGATCAACGAATTCCTTCAAGCCATTGTTGTTTAGCATAACCTCCATTCTATCCCTCTTGGCTATAAAATTCAAGTTTCCTTCCAAGGCATACTCAAGTCACAAACCGTAGAATGCCATCTGTCGATCCTGAAGTATGTATTGCAAATTTGAATTTCACTTGTAACCCAAAACTCAAAACTTCGAAATCTCCTCTAGTATATTATTCTCAGCTTCGATACCATATAGAAAATCCTATAGATTCACAAGCTCGTGCAATTTACTAAATCATAGGACAAGAATCTACTTCTACTTACAACCAACGAAAGCCAATAAATTGATGAAAACAATAAGAACAATAAGAAGATAAATCAATGGCACATAACACAAGATGTATTTGGGGAAAGCCACTGCTAAAAACCCCGTTATCTGTATTGCATATATCAGAAATATGAGTGAGGATACAAAGTTTTTTCTCACTAGAACAATTCTGCACAAGTATGCTCAACTCTCTCAACTCACAAACAAGCTCTTTGCCAACACTTAACCAATTCTGCAACTCTCTAGGCCCCTATTTCCTTGCGCAATTCCTATGGTTGAATAGCCCATATTAATGGGAATCCAGTGCATCCAAAACTGCACAATCCAACTAGGTCCAGTTCTTGATTGCATGCATGATCTATACAACTTAGTAAATCATACAACTAATAGTACATTGTCCCTGCACTCTAGTCTCAACTGGATCTTTCTTAGAATCGACATGCATGAGTTTCTGATGAGGGAATCTTCAGTTAACTAGAGTAGCATTAGTGGATGCGCTAGTGCACCAACTGACTTTTACTCCCTTATTAGTTCCAAAAAAAAATTAGAACTAATTTAACTGAACTTAACATAGTAAACTGAGTGATATAATTTCCAACTCAATTCAAACTCATACTGGACCCCTAAAACTTAGGGAGAACATACAGATGACTATAAAAGACTTCCAACTCAAAATTCCTAATCTAATTAAGTTAATTAAACTTAATTAACTATTTACAAGTTTCTATGAGAAGATAATTCGATTTTATTTCTTAGTTTAATTCAAGGACAAATTAAACTGGAATTTCTTGTTGCCATTTCTCAACAGGCCCGGAGGAAGAAGATAAGCTCCTCAAGGAAAGACATACATGTGAAAATTTCAGTGCTATCATTGTCACGAATTTGGTCACTATAGATATGATTTTCCTAAAAGGGTGAATGATAGAAATAGAAAGGGAAAGCAACATGCCACCATAATAAACATTGATGAACTGCCAAAGAATCCTAATATTGAAAATTCATGCACAAAATATTTCTTTTATTTTTTTTGCTTTTACAAGTTCCATTGTATATATGATGATTTGTGGCTAGTAGATAGCAGTGCCTCAAGACACAGGACGAGAGAACGTGACAACCTCACAAGTCTAATTGAAAGAAGATTATCTCGAAAGGTAGAGATTGGAGACAACAATAATTATGCAGTCAAAGGCATTGGGAAAACATCCATTGAGCTAGTATGAAGAGAAAACAATCATATTAGTAACATATTATGTGTACCAAGTTTGAAAAAAAAATGGTTTCCATTTTACGCTTGGAAGATAAATGAGATAGAGTAGCATTTGTTGATGGAAAATTTCTTGTATTGCCCAATGGCTCTAGTATAGATTCTGCTAAAGTAATTGGATTTCATAAAGGAAGGTTGTATTGACTCTTGAAACAACCTACTTAAGCATTATTACATAATGGTGTAAATCCATGTGAAGTTTGGCATAGAAGATATGCACACCTTCACTATAGAGCTTTGCCTGCCTTAAAACAAATGTTTACAGGTGTTCCAGATTTGCAGGTAGAACATGAAGAAGTTTGTAAAGGATGTGTGCCTAGGAAGAATGTCAAGAATCCCTTTCCAAGCAACAAAAATAGATCCGAGGAAAATTTGGATCTAGTTCATTATGATGTGTGTGGTCCAATGCCAGTGAAATCTCTTAGGGGCCCTTTGTAATATATAAATTTTATTGATGACTTGTCTCGCAAGAAATCGATTTATTTCATTAAGACAAAGAATGAAGTCTTCAACAAGTTTATGGAATTTAAGGGTGAGTTAGAAAATTTGAAGGGAAAGAAAATCAAGATCCTAAGATTTGATAATGGAGAAGAAAATACTTCCAGGAATCTTGTTGCCTTTTCAAAAGAAGATAGGATTAAAAGAGGGTTGATAGTCCCTTAGAATCCACAACAAAATGGAGTTGTTGAAAGAAAGAACAGAACCATCGAAGAATGTGTTAAGGAAATTATGCATGGTCTAGACTTGCCTATGTTTCTATGGAGTGAAGCATCTATGACGACTGTCAATATTCAAAATATAAGTCCTCATCAAATTTTGGAAGACAAGGGTCATGAAGAAGTGTTCATCAATAGAAACCACATGTTGGTCATTTGAGAATATTTGGTTTTCCAGTTTATATCCATGTACTTAAAGATAAGAGAAAGAAGTTAGAGCCTTTGGGAAAGAAAGGAATATTTGTTGGATATAGTGAGTCCTCAAAAGCCTATAAAATTTATGTTTTAGGAAAAAAATAGGTCGAAGTCATTAGGGACATGACCTTTGATGAGAATGTTTCCTATTGGAAATCTAAAGAAGTTTCCATGGAGTCTAATGAGCATGTAGAACATGAAGATCCTAAGGAATAAGGTTATGGTCCATCCAATTCTTTAGAACATCCCATAGATCATTAAGAAGAGCCACAAGGGACTAATGATCTAATGGACCGAGTTGTTTTTCCTGAGATTAAGAAAAGCCTAGATTGGCTTAGATCCACCTTGCACGAAGCAGAAGAACGTGCAACGACACCTGGAACCTCGAGGGAAAGAAAGAATCCAAAATGGTATTCTAGATCTGCAACATTGATGACTAATCTCATTGATTATGGACCTTCCACTTTTCAAGTAATAACTAGCCAACAAGTTTGGAAGGATGCGATGTTGGAAGAATACTGATCGATTATAAAGAATGATGTATGGGAAATTGTGCCAAGACCTAAAGGAAGTCAGTGGTAACCTCCAAATGGGCATACAAGATCAAGCAGACAGTGGATGGAAGTATTGACAAAAAAAAACAAGATTTGTGGCTAGGGGGTTCTCCCAGAAAGGGAGAGGACTATGACGAGACCTTTGCTCTGGTTGCCAAGTACACTACCATTATATCTATTTTTTCTATTGCTTCTTTTATGGATTGAAATTTACATCATATGGATGTAAATATTGCTTTCCTTAATGGTGTGAATGAGGAAGAACTATAAACAGAAAAAACCTCAAGCTTTTGAGGTTCATGGAAGAGAGTCTCACCTTTGCAGATTGAAGAAAACCTTTAATGGACTTAAGCAAGCACCTAGAGCCTGGCATTCTCGAATTGATAACCGCTGAACAACACTTTGTTTCTCCAAAAGTGATGTTGATCCAAATCTATACATCAAGGTTGAGAAGAATGAACACGTGATTCTATTATTGTACGTAGATGAATTATTTTTTACAAGTACAAAACATATTATTATTCAGTGTAAGAGGGAGTTGGCCTCTAAATTCGATATGAAGGATCTTGGTTCGATGCACTATTATTTGGGGCTAGAAGTATGGCAAAATCCTAGCTAAAAATTCTTTGGTTGAGGAAAATATATTATCAAAATCTCACAAAAGTTTGGAATGATGGATTGTAAATCGATGGAAACTCCCGTGGTAACAAATTTGAGAAATTTGAGAGACGTTGAGTCATATTTGATAGATCCATCCATGTACCGGAAGCTGATTGACTCACTAATGTAATTGGTCAACACCAAGCCGAACATTTGCTTTGTAGTGAATACTCTAAGTGAGTTCCAGGTGAAACTAAGACATGACCATCATATTGCAACAAGGCATGAATTGAGATACTTGTGTTGTAAAGTTGATTATGGTTTGAGATATGTCTCAAAAAATGATATATAGCTATAGGGTTATATAGATGTAGATTGTGCAAGGAACATTGAAGATAAAAATAGTACATCCAAAGGTTTCTTATATTTGGGCTATGTTGTGATTTCATGGATGAGTAGGAACAAACATCTATTGCACTCAATACTGCGGAGGCAGAATATATTACAACCAATTTAGTGAGTTGTGAAGCAGTATGGCTTCGGAAGTTACTCGCAAGACTATTTGATTAAGTACTTGAACCAACCGTGATATATTGTGACAATCAAAGTTGTGTAAAGCTAACAAAGAATCCAGTTTTCCATGACAGGTCGAAGCACATCAAGGTCAAATACCACTTCATCCGTGACATGGTGTAGAAGGGAGTAGTGAAGCTCCAATATGTCTCTAATGACGATAAAATAAATGATATTCTTATAAATCCTTTGTCTAGAGCGAAGTTTGTATACTTTAGGGACAAGCTTGGACTTGTTAGCAATGCCTCTCTAAGTGAGAGGGAGTTATGATGAGATAGCATCGTGGACTAACATTCTCCCCGTTTTAAGTATATTGACCTGAATTGGGGAGAATGGTCTGGTAGAGGACATTCATTCTTCATTTGTCTAGTAGGTTGACCTGAATGAGGAAGAATGGTCCTGGAGCATCATGTTCATTTATCATTAGGCCCCAAATTACTCAGTTATAATGTGGCCTTTGGAGATTGACCATGTGTCAAAGATATTGATTTGAATGATGGTGAACCAAGAGTAGTCTTGATACCATGTGTCAAGTATCATCCTGAATTATGGTGACTAATTAATGCTAAATGATGTACGATGTGTCTGAAATATCGATCCGAATTATGATGAGGATATACCATAAGTCCGAGGTTTTGACCTTAATTATGGTAACTTGTCGATGTTGTTGAGTTACCACATGACAAAGTTGTTTAACTAGATTATGGTAATTGATTGATGTTATTGGTTTAGTAGGTGTCACATTTATTGGAACGATTATGGTAATGATGATGGTGATTGGTTATAACCATTTCTTAGGGAAATTTGTCAACAAAAGACCATTTTTCTAATCATTATGAATACCTCTATAGCTAAGAGGAAACATTGAATTCCGTACCTATGGTTGCTATTCATAATTTATATTTTAGCCCTTGAAATGTAAAATATATTTACAATACATGTTCTTCATGTCATTTTTCATTGATTAACCCTTGAAATAATTATTATAAGACATGTTCTTCATGTTGGATTTAAAAGAGAAGATTTTGAAATTTGAATTTTGATTTTTTCACTCCAAACTTGTCAAGTCGGCCCTCCCTCAAGTCAAGTCAGTCCTAGTGTAGATTCACATTCGTTTAGATCGATATAACACTACAAATAGAGCATTCAATCTCCTCCACAAGGCACCATTTTCCTTCTCACAAGACAAGAAATATTCTAGGCATTGCAACGATGAAGAATAATGATAAATAAGGACAAGCTCATCTTTAACATTTATCTCTCCCTCTTGACTTCACACATGTGAACTTTTGGGCAAATTGTTCTGGATAGTAGGGTCAAGTTTTTGGGCTTATTCTAGAAGGCCAAACTTTGCCCTAGGCAGATTAGAGAGGTCTGAAGTTGAAGGAACAAAAATTGACTTGGTAAGAGGGTTGCTTGACCAAGTTTGGCTATAGCATTGTTGGTCAATGTGACCTCATAGTTGATTAGTTGCATTATGTGTATCTCTTGTTGAACTAAAGAATTTCTCTAAGGAAAGGGTTGTTGGTTTTTTCCCCGAGTGGGTTTTCCTAGGATAAATCTTGTGTTCTATTTGTGCATTGCGATCTCTACCATCCATGTGTTTTTATGGCTGAATTTTTGAAGTGTAATTGCTTAACGATAAACTATAATTGTTAAAAGAATATCTACATCATTTGAAGTAATTATCAGTATTTCAAAAATTTGTGCTTGTATCTATTGCACTTGAAAAATCAATATGGTCATTCTTCCTTGTAAACATACCTATCCAAGATGATGCTCCTCAATATCCTAAAGTTCACCGAGACCTTTCAAAAGAACATGTTTAATGGTTCTTGTCCTTTGAATGCCTTTTTACAAGGCATATTAATGCACATTTTGCTCAACTTGTCAATTAACAGAAATAAATCCTCACCTCCCTTATGTTTTGTTGATATATATTAAACACACATGAAATAATAGACATATTTAGATAAATCATGGAATCCATTTCTATTCACAATAATGCAAATATTAATGTGTATGTACAGCACTTGGTTTTCTTATTCCAAGAGGTCTCTTGGAATTCCGTTATTCTTGGAAATCCTCCAACACCAGACCATATGGATTACATGTTCAATATTTTCCCCCTTAATATGAAGGGGTGTATATGAGTCCAAGAAGGGAGCTAAAATACGAGAATGCATGGAAAACAATGGCTAGTTGCGCTCTCTAAAATGGTGGTTTAAGTAAGACCACAAACCCAGTGAGGTAGAAGAATTTGAGGTCTTTAGTGGTGGTGGTTTAAGGCTAACAACCAACTCTATAACTAAAGCTTGAAGTAGTTCTTGGAACAATTTCAAATCTAACTACAAGTTGAAGTCTTTTGTTGGTGGAAGTGCTCCTTGATGGTGGTTTAAAGTTGACCATAAACTGATGTAGAAGAACCCAAATTTTCTGCCAGTGGTGGTTTCAGGTAGGCCACCAACCAAAAACATGCTCATGGAGCATGAATCTACCTTTGGCTACAACTGTTAACCCGACTATGGTTCACTCTAGCTCTAGGCTCTATTAGTTGGCTTTGGTTCAACCTATTGCTCAAGTTCGCTTGATAAATATATAAATCTTGTAACTAATCATCAATTCCCCCTATCATATACAAGATGAGAAGGTGAAGACATCTCATCTACGAGATGTGTCAACACCCAAGATTGAATTTTGAGGTGTGACTAATATATCTTCTTTGATGTTGAAGACTGTTGCCAAGAAGTGATCCAACCAAGGTGAAACTTTATTCTTGCAAAAGGCTTGTTTCTGGAACATCTGTTTGAATAATGAGTATTTTTATCACAATGTGCATAAGGGTGAAGATCAAAACATTGATCTTTCACATGGCCAACCCAATCATAATGTTGGCATTTTCAAACCTATTGTGGTTGTGGAATAGGAGCAAGTGGAGATGAATCATCTAAAAAAAACCTAACATTATGAAACTGGATGGGATTAGAATAGTCTGGAATGCAAAAGGAAACATCCTTGTCATATCCAAGACCGGTTTTGTTGTGGTTGTTAATAATTTATTCCCAAGGTTTAATGATGGGCTTGGGAAGTTTAGGTTGAACCTTTACATCTTCAAGGAAATTTGTCCTAAAATGGGCATTTGACGGCAATCAACATCAACCTCGTTGATTTTATCATTTTCTTGTTACTAAAGGGAGTTTGTCTCAAATTAAAACAATGAATTGTTTTGAACAAAATCCAGTTCATAATGAGGATTATTTTGTTTTAGCTCATCTCATTGTAGCTTTGATTCGAGCTGCAAAAATTCAATCTTGTCTTGTGCATTTTGCAAATAGGTTCGAAATATTAGAGAGACAAGCTTTGTTGATTTTGATAGTACCAGACTCACTAGTGAA
Organism: Pinus tabuliformis; assembly: GCA_031772625.1. Lineage (NCBI taxonomy): Eukaryota > Viridiplantae > Streptophyta > Pinopsida > Pinales > Pinaceae > Pinus > Pinus tabuliformis. Next base: position 1,043,674,773 of record CM062820.1, on the reverse strand, counting down.
GAGTATCAAAGTATCCAGTAACTCTAATACATCATCAATTAGAGTTATTTTCCTAACAACTCAAGAACAAAAGGATATTGGAGAAACTAATAAGACCGAAAGCTTTGAAGCAAGGTCCTTGGATATTGAGTGTTGAAGGATGTCTCAACAACAATTATTGACAACAATAGAGTGTTTGTCAAAAGAATATGAAAATTTCTTTAAGTTAATGAAGTTTGTGCACCAAGAAATCGCGGCTTGAGATGTGCTTCTCCTATGATTGAAGCGAAACAATGCTTCTTTTTAAATAAAGTAGAACTTATTCATTAAGATATCTTCTTCAATGAATCCCAATGTACAAATATTCTTGCACAATTGCTTGGCATATATTTTGGATTAAGATGCTACAAATACAATAAAACCTTTCTTTCCCATAGCATATGGACAAAGATCTTGTTGTGTATATATCATGCTTGCATAGTTGCAAATGACACTTGAGAAGGACTAGTTGCAACCCATATAAACAAAACAATTATGACTAAATCATATGTGATGTGCATTGCCACATAACATACATCACCATATGCCTTTGACTTTACACTTTATAATCACGGTGAGTGATTACCAATGGCACATACTTCACACATTTCCAACTTTGTTATATTCTCCAGCAACAAACCTTGCATGAAACATAATGGAATAGGGTATATGGGCATCACATGGCATGCCTTACAAAGTGCGATCAACATCCATAGTTCTTATAGAAATTGCTCCTACTAAGTGGTTAACTAGGCTAGTGGATTGATTCACAAGAGTGCCATTCCAAGACCAAGCCATTAATGTTTAAATCATAAATGAAGCAAGTGTTTAGGCCAATCTATATGAACGACATTCATTATATCACTCATCAACCTAGCTCGAAATATTTGGTAGACAGTTGATAGGTTGAATTTAGTCATTAGAACATGAAATGCCCTCCAAGTGGTGGTGGAACCTCATTATCTATAGTCTCATTACAACAATAAAAATATTGTGATAAAGAATATACATGCTGCAATCAAACTCCAATAAAAATCTAGAGAGGTGCTAAGTGGATCTACACTCAACAAATTGTTATTCAACCTCAATAATGATGTTGTTGTTGATAGTGGGTTTGTCATTGACTTCTTCATTGAAGGAATACATATATATTCCTTAAAGTGGGGCTGGAGCATGAACAATGACCAGTCATATATCGACAACCACAAATGCTCTTAGATGGCTCCAAATGTGGCCTTTTTTTTTACCACGACATCGGTGGGTTGGTTTCTCTCACAACAAGGGTTGAATACTAGACATATGAACTTGAATGCCCTTGCACTCTATCACGGGTAACAAAACTTGCCAAGAACGACCTCACTATACAACACATCCCCGAGTTCTAGTGGAACTTTCAATATAAACATGACACCAAATAGAATTTGCATCACAAATATAGACATCATAATCGTAATTGGAATACACCAGTAAGATACTCCCATTTGGCATGTCAACATTGAGTGAGTTGAGCAACAATATTGTGTGCAACTAGCATATGTGATCAAAGAACATGGCGAGAGTGCACAAATTGAATGAGGACGTACGGACTAAGTGGGACAAAACCAAATGATGTTGCTTTCTTCTCGAGTGTTTTTTTACGTCGATTAACAGTGTCATATGCACAAAATGATAATAGTGCAGGCGACATCGAAATGTTCCAACAAAGTTGTTGACTAGTGCTAGAATGCAAACAAACAATTTGTTAGAATTTAGACTAGCATGAGAATGTAACCCATAAGATAATTCTCATGGAATAAACCAAAATGATTGTAATGCTTGATGCTAGAAGTATAATCACCAGATGATAATGAGGCAAATTTTGTAGAAACGCTAGTACAATATCACAAATGATAGAGTGCACTAACATACATGCAAAGAGACACTCTGAATTTAGGATGTTGTTGACAAGAACTCAAAGTTTTGATAGGACATAGACAATAAGACACTGCTATAGAAACACGGGGGTGGTACAAACAAGACCACCCATTTGATAATAGACACGCATATAAAAACGACAAGAATTTTGGCAATGTGGCAAGTCTGAATAGAGGAGGAAGTTGGGTCAAAGAGGTAACGCATGCACAAAACAAAAAATATGTTTCACAAGGAATGTAAGTTGATAGTGACTAGCTTAGAGATGGTCCCTTTTTAGTGCTCACTAATGCATTAATAGATGAGAAAGCCTTTATGAGCATTAGAAAAGGCAAGGGATTAAAACCAAATGCCTTTGCTAGATGACAAACCCGTGGTTGAGAAACCAAACCAATTTGATTCCTAAGAAGGACACAAAACCATGGTTCACATACAATAAGCAAGGAAGGAGTATCCCTACTTTAATACCATGTTAAACACGCATGAAATAATATGCACATTTAGATAAATCATGAAATCTATTTCTAGTCACAAGAATGTACATATCAATACATATGTCTTACCCTTAGTTTTCATATTCGAAGAGGTCTCTTGGATTTCCGTGACTATTGGAAATCCTCCAGCACCAACCCTTACAAATTAGGTGTCCAACAATAAATCACCCACAAAATCCATGGCAATTATTTCCTTAGCTTAAGCAGGTACAAGAAAGGGATGGTATACTCTGTATTATTTGTTACATGGCTTGTTGATTCCAAAAAGTATGCATCCTCTAATATATTGTGCTACGTCTTATCGCATCCTAGGCCAGTACACATACCTTTATAAGTTAGATATTGTCTTCCTAACATCAAAATGTACTGTAACCTTGGATGTGTGAACCTTTGTGACAAGCTAAAATCTTTCACCTCTAGAGACATATAATTTATCTATCTTGTAGATTAACCCATTATGGAGATGATAGTAAGCCATTCTATCACCTTCTTCTACATGAATTTGGTCCTACAATGACTAAAACACCTTCTTGAAGTCCTCATCTTTTGTTATGCCTCTTTGTATGCATCATGGGTAAAAGGCTCCAAGTGCATAAGAGTTCCCAAAGTTGTAATCTTGGCTAAGGGTTGCCTCGATAACATGTATGTGCACTCATGTATGTCTTTCCCTCTTGTTTCATAATCTGTTTTTGCATATGTTTAAGGTAACATAGGAACTAGGGCAAGGAGAGGTTGAGTATCAACCTCCCTGACAGCCCACCACAAAGTTATCATCATTATAGAGATACTCTTATTGAAATGTCTGTTTGAAATAACCCCTCTGCATCTTTAATTGTCGCCTTTTGTCATCTCTTGAATGTATATTGTTTAGCTGCAAAATTCTTCTGCACACATCTACTATATTTGATTGATTAAGTATTCAATATGAATACTTAATTACTTGATTTATCTTCTATTCCTCCACAAAACCCTTTAATCTTCTTTTTTTTTTTGTCAGAATTAGACGTTAAAACTTTGATTAAGTTTCAGCAAGAGAGGGTTTTATTTATGAGCAGAGATTGGATAATCATCAATAACCACCTACAACAAATAATAGATCTGGCCCTTGTGCTTCAAAGGCTGTTGTCCAGCGATAGTGAACAACGTTAAAAAAAATCATCATAACACTTGAGGTAGGCCCCTCTGGTTTGAGGGTCAGCTTGAACCTAAAGTTTGGTCAAGTTGGTTTCTCGGCGCAGTTTCACAACCAAGAACTGCCTTCAAGAAACAAGTACAATAGAGGGTTTGAAAGTATTAGAAGGAGATTTATTGACAAGGATTGAGAAGAAAGCAAAGGAGACCAAAGACATGACCCATTGGGTCCAATGAGGGTTGAAAACAAATTCCAAAAGAGTGCTTTTGATGTAATCCCAATTGATTTTGTCAAAGACTTTAAACACGTCGGGCTTGATGAACTTGTTTGGCTTTTTGAGCGATTTGAGGGAATGGATAGTTTGATGAGAAAGGACGATTCCATCAAGGATCTTTCTTCTTTCGACATAACCAAACTACTAAGGGGAAACGAGGTGGGGAAGAATGTGTTTCAAGCAATTAGTTGTAACTTTGGTGATAATTATGTAAATATCATTACATAGAGCTATGGAACGATATTTACCTGTAGATGCAACATTGGCCTCCATTGGGATCAAGGCCATGAAGGTGGCATTGAAGGCTAGGAGGATGCATTTGCTTGTCCGTGAATCTTCAATGGTTTCTAGGACTTACTTGTGAAGAAAATGCCAACATTGCATGAAGAAGGTAATTGTGAGCCCATTGGGCCCAGGAGACTTACTATCTGCCATCTGAGGTAGAGCATCATTGACCTCTACTTCATTGATAGGTCCAACAAGGGCAATGTTTTGATCCTCAGTGACTAATTTGGGGATATTGGTTGTTATCTGATTGATAACTGTTATGAAACCAGCTCAAGAAAAGATAGAAAAGATAGATCAAAGCCTTAGAATTCAGCCTCTTCGAGGGGGCAACCTCCTTTACATTACATAAATGAACAATTCTTGGATGATACAAATGAAAAGACCTCCTTTCTATATATAGGAGTCTAAGGGGTTATAACATAATCAGAGCCGACATAACAATAATAATTTAAGGGCACAATAATAACAATAGTGGGCTTCTATGTGGCACGATAGTAACAATATGGGCACTACATGGGTACATCAATATAATAAGTGGGTTATACTAACAACAATAGGGGGTTACACTAGTAGTATAGGGGCCTAACATGCCCCTCTCCTTCAAAAAGCGTTGTCCTCAACGCTTGAGTAGTTCTTGATGCTTCTGTATAAAATTCTTGTCCTCCCATGTGGAATATTCAGCGGGTAAGTTCTTCCACTTGATGAAATACTCTGAAATTGATCGATTTCGTAGCTGTCGGGTTCTTGTTTCTGTGACTGCTCCAGGTTCCAATATGATTTTTCCTTCCTCTTCAATTTCTGACAATATTGCTTGAATTGGGATCTTTTGCAACTTTTGAATAAGTGGCCATACTTCTTCGTCCTTCTTCGATTCATCCCTTGCTTCGTTTATCCAATTTGGTTGGATAATATAAATAGCAAAAAACAATGCTTCCACATCCTCATCCTTGAAGAGTATTCTCATTCGGTAAGGTCGCCATTTTTTAAGTGCATGTAGTATTGCCAACATTTCCTTCTCATAAATAGCTTGCTTGAGATGTAGCAGTAAAAATACCCAATCACCTACATCAAAACATTTTTCACTACGATGTTGATCTACCTGTTGTTTCGTTTGATTTTGCACCGAAGTGGCGTTATCCTTTAAAAGTTGGAGAACTTGCTGTTGATGCTCGATGTGATCTTTCTCTACTTGCACGTTTTTCTTCTTGATATGTCCTTCTATCTTGAGAGTTTGAGGAGTGGTAATTCTTTCCAATGCTTTACAAGATGTGGTCTGATTCATTTCTTCTTTCTTTGGGGTGGTGTCCTGGCGTATATCCTCTTCTTTTGATGTTTCTTGATCCTTTTCTTCCTCCTCTTCATATTCTATGTAAAATAATTTCTTCTCAGCACACCTATGACCTTTAGTGCATTTGCTATCACAATTGTAACAAAGCCCTTTTTCTCTTTTTTCTTCCAATTGTTGTGGTGTAACCCTTGTAGGTTGTGGAAGGCTGGGAGAAACAACACTTCCATCTTTATAGTTGTGAGGGGTATGCTTCCTGGTTTCCATAATTTTTCTTTCCATTATGTCACAAAGCCCTTTTACTCTTTCTAATTGTTGTGGTGTTGCTCTAAAGAAGGTGTTGCTCTTTGTATCCTCATAATGTGCTATCATTTCCTCCGTGAAAATTGACCACGTAACAAGTTTTTTACGAGAACAAAGCCCTTCATACCATAAAAATTGATCTGGTTCTAAATATGAAGATGCAATACATACCTTTTGTAACAGTTGTACACCATGTAGATCAAAATATTGCTCCATTTGAAGTATCCAATTTACCGGATCCTTGCCATCAAACTTCCTCATCTTGATTTTTCTTGATTTTAGGAGCTCGACCTTGAAACGACTGTAACTCTGTACTTTTCAATCACCTAGTTCTGAATTTGTGACCTGCAGTAGCCCTTTGTGTCCTCTTTCCAATGCCACAAGTCTGACCCAAATTGGATTCTCCAAGGAAGAGTTATGCGAAATCTCCCACAGTGACTTGATTATAGACTAGTTCAATAGAGCGAACTTGTACGACGTGCCACGAGTCACTGTTTCGACCTTTGGATCTGAAAAACACCCACAAGAAACTACAGTCCGTCCTCTTTCTGTACCTTCTTACGAAATTTTAATCCGATGCTCAGAAAGAAAGTTATGACGATTTTCCCCAGGTCACCTATTTTGAGTGTAATTCAGGAGTCTGCAAAAAGACCAACTTCCTCAGATCATATCTCCGAAAATATCGTGCGAAAAGCTCTGCAATTTAGACCCAAGGTTCAGCGCGATTTCTTCTCAAATGGGTTTTTTTTTGTGACTTCTGAAATGTCACAGAAAAAAAGTTATAGCGAAAATGCCACGATGGCCTGTTTGGAGCAGCGAAACCCTAGAATCCAAAGCTCTGATACCAAATGTTATGAAACCAGCTCAAGAAAAGATAGAAAAGATAGATCAAAGCCTTAGAATTCAGCCTCTTCGAGGGGGAAACCTCACATTACATAAATGAACAATTCTTGGATGATACAAATGAAAAGACCTCCTTTCTATATATAGGAGTCTAAGGGGTTATAACATAATCAGAGCCGACATAACAATAATAATGTAAGGGCACAATAATAACAATAGTGGGCTTCTATGTGGCACAATAGTAACAATATGGGCACTACATGGGTACATCAATATAATAAGTGGGTTATACTAACAACAATAGGGGGTTACACTAGTAGTATAGGGGCCTAACAATAACTCCCTTTCAACGTGGATAAGGATCTTGTAAAAGGCCTGAGAAGTAATTAACTAGCTCCTTTTCAATGTCCTCCTATTTCTCTAAAGTTTCCCCAACTGTGTTACGTAAGGAGGAGATGTGATTGATATAGTAGCATTAGATGGTAGACCTATGAAATAAGGAGGTGTTATGTTCCCCTTCCCTTAGCCAATTGACTATGGAGTTTTGTTTCCAATAGATCTCCTCTTGTTTGTGGTGATCATCCAACTACCTAGTAAGAACATCTTCTTTGTCTTTAAACTCCCTTGTGCGACTTTTGATTATGATGTCGTGCTAGAGTATGGACATTTCTTTTTCCAAAAGGTGTTTTTCATGGAAGATATTTCCAAATTCTTCTTTATTCCATTTTTTTAGAAGGAACTTGATTTGTTCAAGCTTATGTTGGAATACACACATTTTTTAACCCTTTATGTAGCCCGTGATTTTCCACCGGCCTTCAATTTTGTTGATAAGATTAGTATATGAGAGCCAAAATCGTTCAAATTAAAAAGGCGTTTGAGACTCTTACCAAAGGATCTCTCAGAAAGGGGGATGGGCCGGTGGTCTGATCTAGCTGATGTGAGAATCTCAACTAACATCTCATGGCCACTTGTGAGAAGTTGTTCTGCCACTAAGAAGCGGTCTAAGCACGAGGATATCTAAGTTGTGCCTCTTCTTCTATTGTTCCAAGTGAAGAGGCCATTGGTTGTTCTCATGTCTACTAGATTTGTATCTTCTATAAAATTCCTAAGATCCTCAGACTATAGCTCCAACTGACATTTGCTTCCTTTCTTTTCTCTTAGTGACGTGATGATGTTTAAGTCACCCCCTGTTATCCATTTATGCAGGTCCACCAAATCCCTTAAGGAATGTAGACATTGAAGCATATCTTGTTTCTTGGATGGGGCTCAAGTTCCATAGACATTAGACATGAATCCATGCAGATTTGTGCCTAGCAGATGGAAAGAAGATGAAAGAACAGAGGAATTTATAGGCAAGGATTCCAAACTAATTTGGGAGGGATCCTAAGCAATCCCTAAACCACTAGAAGCCTCCTTCGCGTCGATTGCAATGATTTTATCACTTTTCCATAACTTTTCCATTATGGATTCAACGTCTTGCCGAAGTGTTTTGTTTCTTAGATGAATAAGATTGTCGGGAGATCTAGATGGATATTTCGACGAAGAATACGTTGCTTTGAGGGGCTATTCAAACCCATATGTTACAAGATATTATATTTGGGGAAACAATTCTTTGGGATGAGTAAATATCCTATATTTGCTTATATTGACCATGGTCTACTAGTTTCCACCCCGGGGTATCTAGGCATTGAAGTGCCAATTTTCGTCCTCTTTTATTGAAATCCTTGCTTCTCTTCTTCCCATCTTTGGTCATGATGATTTGAAACCCTGATTGCATTGATGCTTTGACTTTTTGGACAGTTACTTTCAAGAGGTTGATCTACTTGGGAGGGATGTTGCTCATTACATTCCTATGACATGCATCTTTTAGGGCCATTAGATCAAGCCCTTCAATGTTAGTGCAGTCTTCTTCCATGGTCATAAGGAAGTCCTCTTCTTGTTGTGGAGTTGATTGAGCTTGTTGATTATTAAGGGTCTCTTCCTCCAGGCCTTTTCCTTTGTCTTCAATGGTTTTCTACTAAGGTCTTTTAGGTTGACCTTCCTTTGCATGCTCTTGAGCTAACGAGGGGATTCCTTTGGGAGGTCTCCCAACACATCAAAGTCGTTGTTGGTCATCTAATGTTTGGGAGCAATAACAATACCAAATTTTTTGTTGTGACACTTCTTGGAGGGGATTTTGGTGAACTCATCTACATTTATTGCAACAAAGCCTTTGGAGTCTGGTTTCGGATCATTTAGAGCGCAGTATTTGAAGAGATGCCCGTGTTGGTGGCGTTTCCGGTACTAGAAAGGAACATGCGCATAGTCTAAGATCTGGAAGCAATCTTTGACTTTAGATCCATGGCTATTTCTTCAAGAAAGAGCTTAAGATGTTCATATATATGTAGATTCTAGTGTAAGAGGTGTAGAAGCCATGTTTTGGTTACTTAGAAAGGCAGACAAAATTCCCAAGCTATACCTTGAAGGGGTTTTGGATCCCAAGACTCATGTGGGAGGGAGTACATTCAAATCAAGACAAGGGCCCAAGAGAAGTCTTCCTTGTCTAGGTTGAACCTCTCTATCCATTGACGCATGTAAAGACTTGCTAAGTTGAAAAAATAGGGACCTCCCTCCATGACTACTTTCAAATCTTCTTGGCTAGTGAAAATCACTATGAAGAAGCTTTAGGAGATGATTTCGACGTCGTAGTGAGCTTTAGGTTTCCATGGTTGTGCGATCTAGTGTAGATAACTTTTTTAGTAGGTTGGATACCGATGAAATTGCAAATTAGGGCATGATCTTGCATGAAATGAAAGTTGTCGTTTAATCTTGCAGGGGGTACATGTACTTGCAGAATCTTTGACGATTTCGCAATGCAGGTGCTAGTGTTTCTTTGAGTAGGGGTTTCTAATTGTTCTTGCCCTATGCTTGTCTCTGTAGTAGCTGTAATAACCCTAGTGAAAATTCTATGTAATGAAAGTTAATAAATGCAAAAACAATAACCACGGTTGATGAGACACTTATTCCAAGCTGAATGTTGGGCAAAAACATCCTAGTGGGTGTTCATTGGTTTATTATGACTAAGGAAATTGGCAAAGGCAATGGCTAAGGCTTTGGAAAGACAAAATGGAATTTTTGGCACATTTATTCATGAAAATAATGGAAATTAGGAGAAAAGGAAGGTGAAAGGTCACAGGTTGCATGTGAGGAGGAAATTGAAGGAAAATAATGGAAAATGAAGAAAATAGAGGCCTAATTGATAAAAAGGCTTCTAAGGATCAATTTGTAACATTTTGTCAGTTCAGTTTTGGAGCTCTCTCATTACTCTCTCTCTCTCTCTCTCTCTTGGATACAAAGTTTTCTTGGAGCACTTTGGCATTGGTGCAAGAAAGACAAAGAAGGCAAGAGGAAGGAAGGAGCAAGCAAGGAAGAGCAGGATCAAGCAGCTACAACATTATTCTTTACATGTATTGATTTGCATGTGTATTTTCCTTCCTAGATTTGGCATGCATGGTATTGCATGTGGTTCTTTTGTTGTTATGACATGGGTTTTTCCTGGTGTAACAATGTTTTCAACATAGCCTTTCCATTTATGGATAGCCATGGTGTGATGGGGTTCTCATGTTTTGGTTGAGTTAGATTTTCGGATGGATCCAAAGTTGAGTGAGGTGGATGTCCTAGTAACCCCTGAACGAGATTGTGGGTTGCGGTAAATCCAGATTTTGTGTTGCCTCGGTGGGCCTAGGAATCCTTGTTGGTGAATGGCAGGATATATAGTAAAGCCAATAGGTGTTTTCCCTTGATTAGGCCTAGGAATATTTGTTTGTGAATGGAAAGATATACGATAAATCCTAGAGGGTGGTGTCTCAATTTAGGGCGTAGTAATCCTTGGATCAGACTATGGATTGTAGTAAAGGCTGACAGACTAGGAGACAAAAAAATTCCTCACATTGTAGGTGGAGAAATCTGGTGGCATCCATGCTTATTTGACCTAGTGATCTGGTGGAGATCGTGCTAAAGCCTTTTATTACATGCTTATTGTGTTGGCCTAGTGATCTAGGATGGATTACAGTAAAGCTTGGTTTCTATTGATGAGGGTGAGGTGGTTTAGCCTCGGGATGCCTTGGTCGGTTCTTTTCATTTGAGTCCCACATTCATGCTTGGAATATGGCACGGGGGTGAATGGCTGAAGAGGGAGTTGGCTCAACCGTTATATGGTTGGGTGTAACATGGTAGTCCCATCTCGGGTTTAGATTTTGCATCATCAATATGAGGTTATTTCTCCTTGTATTTCTATGAGTATTATACTGGTTTATATGTGGATCATATGGTTGTTATTTCCTTGGTATTTATATCGCTATTATGTTGATTGTGTATATGTTTCATGATAGTGGCTATGTATGCCTCTCATCATGTTTTTACTTATAAATGAATGAACAATGTATCTATGACCTAATAGATGATAATGCAACAAATGATATAAGGGAACAATACTTCTTAGCGATTTTGAGATAAGTATGAGATCCCTATGCTTAAATTTGTGGTTTACACTTGAAATGCCTGCCATGGCTAGCAGGGGTCCAGTTAAGGGATTGTTCAAGTATTTGAATTTGCATCATCATTTCCTTGTTATCTTTCTATTTTGAAGGTGTCATCCAATTCTAGGCAGTGACCTACGCTCTGGGCCTGAAAAAGTGGCTCAAATCCCAGGGACGCTGGCACAACATTGAGAAAAATAGTGCCTGGACATTGGCATGCCTTTTCATTAGAGTGTCCAAAACCTCCTGGACACTATCAAGTCCATATTATGGGAGTGTCTGAGAGTCAAGTGGTCTAAAACCTTAGTGGGACCCAGGGGCTGGTTACCATAAATGTTGGGATGGTTCTTAGGAGTCCTGTAGCTAATGTGGAAGGTCTGTATGTTGTGTTTTTGTTAATTCCACTTCCTTGAGGTCACATAGGAGGTTGAATCCCATCATAGTAGCCTCTCATCACATGTTTACCCCGGTTGGCCAGTTACTTGGGTAGATGTGTGAGGAGGGTGTTACAGAGTGGTATCAGAGCATGGTTCATCCCTCAGACTAGATGGGCAGTGTGTTGGTCATGCATTCACGTCATTTTCATGTGCGTTAATCATCCTTTTGGTCTATGTGCTTGTTGCATATGCATGGTGTCAGTCATGGTTGTAGCGATGTTGCTATGTGAAAGATGATGTTGTTTTTATGAAGTATGTAGTCATGAGTGTATGATTGGTTACATGTTGTTTATGCTTGTGTATTGTCAATATACATTGGTATGGTTGTTGTTGTCATGCATGTTGTCGGGGTATATGTAGTTGATATGGTCATGCATAGATGACTGGACTCTAGCTAGACTGATGGTTACACGGTTATGTGCTTGTGTATTATATGTATATATGTTGTCATGATTATGTTATACGTGTAGTATGCTGATTGGTTGTTCTTGTAAATGAGATATCCTCCCTGAATTTTTCTAAGGTACGTTAGTTTTTTGTGATTTGGTTTAGCTGACATAGTATGCCTTACAGGAAAGAGATCAAAATGACTAGTAAGATGGTAGAGTACTAATATTCTCCCTATGAATAAGATGAGCAGCGTGGTGTTGGGCACTCTTCTGATTTGGCAAACACATTGAGAGCTTGAAGGAAGAAATAATGAGTTGTAAGGGAGACAATGATAAAATCATGTAGGCATAAAAGAAACAAGTAAAGGTTAATGCTATACTCCTTCAAAGTTTGTCAGAATTGCAGCGACAAGGCCCTCTTTGGACCAACCATGGACAGGAGGACAGAACTAAAGTGGCATATCGTGGTAGGTCTCATGGTGGTCACAGGTCGGATCGAGATGACACAGTTAGAGATGGCAGATTGTTGGATACTCCGGATAGGAGGGTGATGGATACACATATTATTCTAGTTATGGTTCTGACAGGCATCATGATCATCATCGTTATCATCCTTACATGATGAGTGATAGGGGATACTTGCCAGATGAGTTTAAGAAAGCAAAGGCAATTATTTTTGATGGAGATGTGAAGACGATGGAAGATGCAAAGGCTTGTATACTTGGGATGAAGAAGTTCTTTGAGTTGCATGAGTACACAGATAATATGAAGGCTAGAATAGTTATCTTCAACCTGAGAGGCAAAGCAGACATTTGGTGGGAAGATGTGAAGCGGGTTAGAGACATCAAGACAGATGACTTGACTTGGCACGAGTTAAAGAGGCTGTTTAGGAAGAAGTACTTGTTAGAAAGGTATTATAGTAGTAAGGCCAAAGAATTCTATGAGCTAAAGATGGGATCAATGACAGATGTAGAGTACACGACTAAGTTCCTGGAGCTATTGAGGGATGTACCATATCTTAAAGTCGAGAAGGCTAAAGCTCAATGATTTGTCAATGGTTTTCCATTAGCATTTAGAGATTGGATTGAGGATGATGAGCCTCAGTCACTTGAGGAAGTTATTGGGAAATTGAAGCATTGCTATGAATAATGAAAGCGTAAGAATGAATCTCGGCAAGGATGGAAAGGGAAAGGCAAAGGTAAAGGTAAATGGAAACTGAAAAGAGAAAGGCCTCAGAATCCAGATGAGAAAGAGAATGTGGCACCAAAAAAGAGGTTCAATGCAGTAGACAGGGACATGGGTCACAACGACATCATAGAGGTGAGGGCACTGGTCAGTTGGAGTGTTGGACATGCGATAAGGAGCACCTTAAGAGAGATTGTCCACAGAATCAGGGTGGCAGGCCTCACATATATAGTGCACAGGAGGCACAAATTGTTGGGGATGTTGGTCAAAGAATTCCTCGTATTTATGCAACATTGGATAACAAACATGCAGATCATCAAGCATATATCACTCAGATGGACTATAAGCTTTGTGATCAATTTATTTCTATTTTGATTGACCCTGGATCTAATTATAGCTATTATAGTCCTGACTTGGTGGATAAATGTGGTTTGAGTAAGGAAGTGCATGCAGAATCTTGGTTAGCGCAGTTGGCTACAAGTACAAAGAAGCAAGTTCATCATTAGGTAAGAGCTTGTGCATTTGATTTGAATGATATGCCTACCACAACACATTTGAATGTATTAGTGTTGGGCATGGATTAATTGTACCTTCATAGAACCAAGGTGGATTGTTGTGACAAAGCCATTAAGTGTGTGGATGACAATGGTGAACCAATATTCTTGAAGGGAAAGAAGAAAGCCACATCAATTAGGATGGTGACAACTATGCAGGAAAAACATAGTCGCAGGAAATGGTGTGTGCCATTTGTAGTTCATATTTCTAGTGAAAAAGGTAAGGAAGTTGAGGATGCAGATGTTTTGAGTAGGTGCCCAGTTCTACAACAATTTTAAGATGTATTTCCTGAGAAGATTTTAGAGTTGCCACTTCACAGGGTGGTAGACTTTTCTATTGAGTTAGTGCTAGGGGCAACTCCAACATCAAAATAACCTTACAGGATGAGCACAACTGAGTTGGTAGAGTTGAAGTTGCAGTTGAAGGAAATGTTGGACAAGGGATACATCAGGCCAAGTGTATCACCATAGAGCACACTGGTATTGTTTGTGAAGAAGAAAGATGGCACTCTCAGATTGTGCATTGATTAAAGGCAGTTGAATAAAGTGACCATCAAGAACAAGTGTCCATTGCCGAGGATTGATGACTTGTTCGATCAGTTGAAGGGAGCAGTAGTGTTCTCGCAGATTGATTTGAGATCAGGATACCACTAGGTATGCATAAAAAAATGAGGACATTTACAAGATTATTTACCGGACCAGGTATGGGTATTATGAGTTTGTTGTAGTTCCATTCGGTGTGACTAATGCTTTAGCTACATTTATGTGCTTGATGAATAGTTTGTTGTGTCTGTATTTGGATAAGTTTGTTATTATGTTCATTGATGACATATTGGTATATTTTAAAAATGAGGAAGAGTATGTTAAGAATTTAACAACGGTGTTGAGGTTTTTGAGAGAGCATAAGATGTATGCTAAGCTCAACAAGTGTAGTTTCTTTCAAACTGAGGTACACTACTTGGGAAATGTCGTTTCCAAGTAGGGCATACCAATGGATCCAGAAAAGATAAGGGTCATCATGGAGTGGGTAGCTCCCAGGAATGTGCATGAGGTGAGATCTTTCATGGGGTTGGCAAGTTATTACAGGAGGTTCATTAGGAACTTCTCATAGATTGTTGATCCTATTACGTCATTGCAGAGGAAAGGTAAGAAGTTTGAATGGACGAAGGAATGTGAGGCTAGTTTTGAGCATCTTAAGCAGTTGTTAGCACATGCACCAATGTCACAGATTGGAGATCCGGACAAGGAGTTTGTAGTATGTATAGATGCATGTAACAGAGGACTTGGTGGAGTCCTTATGCAAAATGGATAGGTGGTATGCTATGAGTCACGGAAACTAAATGAGTATAAGTAGAACTACCTAACACATGATCTTGAGTTAGCAACAATCATACATGCATTGAAGATGTGGAGGCATTATCTTCTTGGCAGGAGGTTTATGTTGATGAGTGATCACATTGGGTTGAGATATTTGTTTAACCAACTGAACCTAAATGCCCGACAAGCTAGATGGTTGGCCACTATTAGTGAGTTTGACTTCAGTATTAGGTACATCAAAGGAAAGGAGAACATGGTCGCATATGATCTTAGCAGGTGGGTACAGGTAAATCACTTAGTAGTTGTGAGCTCCTATGGGACAGACTTACATGATAGGATCTTGCAGGCAGGTCAACATGATGTCAAGTATCTGGAGATTGTGCACAGGTTGCAGCAGAGTACAAGTGCAAGTGCACAGGATGTGGACTATTGTCTTACAACAGATGGAATGGTTAGATTTAGGGACAAGATATATGTGTGAGACAGTAATAAGCTCAAGAAGGTGATCTTGAGGGAGTTTCATGCAAAACCATATTCAGGTCACCGAGGCTACCAAAAGATATTGACCGCAATGAAGAAATTTTATTATTGGCCAAACCTGAAGAGGGATGTAACAGAGTTTGTGGCTAGGTGTTTCAATTTTTAGCGCGCGAAGGTAGAGTGTAAGCATCTAGGTGGATTCCTACAGCCGATTGCGATTCCAAATTGGAAATGGGAGGTCATTTAGATGGATTTTATCAAAGGGTTACCGAGGACAGTGAGACAACATGATTCCATCATGGTAGTGGTGGATAGGTTGACAAAGGTAGCGCACTTCATTCCAGTGAAGTCTACATTCTCAACTAGCGATGTAGCACAAGTATTCATTAGAGATGTGGTTATATTGCATGGTGTCCCAAAGAATATTGTGTCAGACATGGATGCAAAGTTCACTTCCAAGTTTTGGAAGGAGTTGTTTGCAGGTTTGGGCATAGAGTTGGCCTTTAATACAACTTATCATCCGTAGACAAATGGACAGATTGAGAGGGTCAATAAGATATTGGAGGACATGTTGAGGATGTACATGATGCATCAACAATGAAAGTGGGAAGAGTATCTTCCACTGGTAGAATTCACTTACAATAATGGGTATCAAGAATCTTTGAAGATGAGTCTGTTTAAGGCATTATATGGGTGGAGTTGCAATACTCCCATCCGTTGTAGTGATCCAGTGAACAGGGTGTTGATTGGACCGGACATGTTGGCAAACATGGAACAAGAAATGCAGGTTATAAAGAAGAATCTAAAGGAAGCACAAGATAGGCAGAATATCTATCCAGATAGGAACATGTTGTTCAAGGAGTTCCAAGTTGGGAACATATGTACTTGTGCATCGAACCAAAGAAGAGATCCTTACAGATTGGATCATGTGCCAAGCTGACACCACGATTTTGTGGACCCTTCAATATGATTGAGAAGATTGGGCCAGTAGCCTATTGACTTGCATTGCCTTTGACAATGAAAGTCCATGATGTTTTCCATGTGTCATTGCTTAAGAAGTATATTAAAGATGTTGATCATGTGATTGAAAGGTCTGTATTGTAGGTAGAACCAGATGGAGAATTCCATTTGGAGCCTTAGTGTATATTGCAGAAAAAGGTGCTCATGCTTCGGAACCGAGCAATCAAGCAAGTTAAAGTGCAATAGAAGCACCTTGGTCCCGATGAAGCTACATGGGAGATGGCAGATCATATGCGAGCTATGTATCCTTCATTTTTTGCTAGTTGAGGCAAAAACAATTTTGGTATATGTCCTTAGTATAAACTTTTGTACATGTTTGATGATGTTTTGGTATATGTACATATGTATATGGATGTAAATACCGCCATGAGCTATGCTATAAAGCTCCAATAAGAAGTATGGGTGTCATGTCATTATAATTGTCATGTTGTTATGTTGTCTTGTTGGTTTTCTTTTTAGCAAGGTGACCATTGTAAATACTACATCGAACTATGTTTTAAAGCTCCATGGCCAGTATGTTTTCTTCTCAACGGTTTTGCTAATGTATAGGTGTAGTTGAACACCGAAGACGGTGTGCCCCAAGGGGGAGGGTTCTTTAATTGCCCTGGTGAAATTTCTATTTAATAAAATTTAATGAAGGTAAAAACAATAACCGTGGTTGATGGGACACTTATTCTAAGTTGAATGTTGGGCAAAAACATCACAAGGTGTGTTCATTTGGTTTATTACGGCTAATGAAATTGGTAAAGGCAATGACTAAGGCTTTGGAAAGGCAAAATGGCATTTTTGGCACATTTATTTATGAAAATAATGGAAATTAGGAGAAAAGGAAGGTGAAAGATCACAGGTTACATGTGAGGAGGAAATTGAAGGAAAATAATGGAAAGTGAAGAAAATAGAGGCCTAATTGATAAAAAAGGCTTTTGAGGATCAGTTTGTAACCTTTAGTCAGTTTAGTTTTGGAGCTCTCTTATTATTCTCTCCTTCTCTCTCACTCTTGGACACTTAGAGTTTTCTTGGAGCACTTTGGCATTGAATCAAGAAAGGAAAAGAAGGCAAGAGGAAGGAATGAGTAAGCAAGGAAGAGAAAAATCAAGCAGATACAACAATATTCTTTGCAGGTATCGATTTGCATGTGTATTTTCCTTGCTAGATTTGGCATGCATGGTATTGCGGTTATTTTGCTATTATGGCATGGGTTTCGCTAGGTGTAACAATGTTTTCAACCTAGCCTTGCCATTTCCGGATAGCCGTGGTGTGATGGAGTTCTCATGTTTTGGTTGAGCTAGATTGTCAGATGGATTCGAAGTTGTGTGAGGTGGATCTCTGAATGATAGAACACATGGCATAATAACCCTTGAACCAGACTATGGGTTGCGGTAAAGCCAAATTTTGTGTTGCCTTGATGGGCGTGTGAATCCTTGTTGGTGAATGGTAGGATATATGGTAAATCCAAGAGGTGTTTTCCCTTGATTAGGCCTAAGAATCCTTGCCAGTGAAAGGTGGGATATATAGTAAAGCGTAGAGGGTGGTGTCTCGGTTTAGGGCCTAGTGATCCCTGGATCAAACTTTTGATTGCGGTAAAGCTTGAGACACTAGGAGATGGGAAAATTCCTCACGGTGCAGGTGGAGAAATCCGATGGCATCCATGCTTGTTTGGCCTAGTGGTCTGGTGGAGATCATGGTAAAGCCTGTTATTACATGTTTATTGTGTTGATCTAATGATTCAGGATGGACTACGGTAAAGCCTGGTTTCTATTGATGATGGTGAGGTGTTTTCGCCTCGGGATGCCCTGGTTGGTTCTTTTGGTTTGAGTCCCACATTCATGCTTGAAATATGGCATAAGGGTGAATGATTGAAGAGAGATTTGGCTCAACCATTCTAAGGAACGTGGTAGTCCCATCCCGGGTTTGGATTTTGCATCATCAATATGAAGTTATTTCTCCTTGTATTTATATGAGTATTATACTTGTTTATATGTAGATCATATGGTTGTGATTTCCTTGGTACTTCTGTTGTCATTATGCTGGTTATGTATATGTTTTATGACAATGGTTGTGCATGGCTCTCATCATGTTTTTACTTGTAAATGAATGAATAATTTATCTATGACCTAATAGATGATAATGCAACAAATGATATAAGGGAACAATGTTTCTTAGCAATTCTCAGATAAGTATGAGACCCCTATGGTTAAATATGTTTTTTTTTCACGTAGAAAAAAGTCGTAATTTATATTCATGATTGAAATAAATTACATTTTGTAGATGCTTGGAGCATATGCAAATGGCTGTCCATGGTTAGGACAAAAACTGAAAAAAAATAAAAAATTTCAAATACATCAAGCCTATATTTTTCTGCCCTTCTTCTTTTCCACCCTACGCCAACCCTGTGAGTCAGGAGGGGGAATAATGATGGCCTGCGGGTGCTCGGGTATGTTCGCTGGAGATTCTTTGTCGGATTTTGATCCTTCAGATCCGTGAGTTCTTTTGTTGCCACTGAATTCCAGCTGTGGATTTGTCTGCAGTTGGAGATGGTCCTCCATTTGAGGGTCTGGTGCTTTTTCTTCCTGTGTGCCGTTCTGTTCCATATTTGTATCCGGTTCCTCTTGGGTCACTGTATGCTCTGCCCTCTGCATGTCCTCTTTTTCCCTCCAATCGGTGTGCTGCCATCCTTTCGGCTTTTTTGGTTGTTTCTTGTTCACTTTGGGGTCCTTCTTGCCCAGTGGGCAGGTGTTTTGAAGATGCCCTGTTTGCATGCATCTAAGGCATCTGAATGCTGTATTTTCATAATCAAGCGGCTGTATCCTCTGCGTGTTGTTATAGTTCAAAGTGATGCGGTCAGGTAGCCCCAGACTTAGATCCACTTCTACACATATTCTAGCATCGGTGAATATTCCTTGGTTAATTCTTTCTTCATCTGTTTTAAGGTATTTCCCCAAAGAATTCCTTATGTCTGATAACACTTTACCGTGCCAGAAGTGTAGAGGGAGGTTATGCAGTCTCACCCAAACAGGTACGGTTGTCACTTTCATAGTATTTGCGTCAAATTCAGGGAACCAGGGGATGGTGAAGAGGCCAGCCTTTCCCCAAAACCATGGCCCCTGATTGATAATGTTATCACGTTCCTGTTCTGTTGTAAAGCGGACTATGAAAAAACCTTTTGAGCAGAGATGAATTTCACAGTCAGGTGACCATGTTGTGAGGATCCAGTGATGCAGGGCATCTGATTTTGGCCAGAAACCATTAAATCTACATATAACAGCATGAGTGGCTAGATCAGTGTGTAGATTGATTACCCCCAGTGAAGTTACCTGGATCGTTGGAGCTTCTAATGTTTGTTCCACAATGTAGGGACCTGGTAGCTCTGGTGCTGGTACTGGTTTGGGTTGAATGTTTTCCCCTTTACCGTTCACCGCATCCTTGAAGGAGCCTGTATTCTTTGAGCTGGTCCCATTGACTGCATCACGAAAGGAGCCTGGAGTCTGTGTTCCGCTTGCTGATGCTCCTCCCCGCAGCCTCATGTTGACTATGATGTTTGATCCTGGCTTGATGTTGTAGTGGCCTATTGTCCAGTGATCTTGTAACGATCTGCCTTCTGAGAGCAGATGTTGGTATCGTTCCGGAAGGCCACTGTGCTTGACGATGATTTCCTTCAGTTTTGAGACCTTGTCTGAAGCTTGAACCCAGATTGGGGTCGATTTCCCAGTGGGGGGCTTTATAAAGATTTGGAACCCTAGATCTGTTGAGAATGCCTTCAGATCCCCTGAATCTGCCTTGCGCACATTCCCTTGGATCTGTACGAGATTGGGTCGATATGCCATAATAGGGTCTAGTTCTGTTAGTTGAGGGCCTGCGTTGTACAGGATGCCGCGGATCGATGGGAAAGTAGCCCATTCGGAGCTCCAAGGTAGGAGAAAAGCCAGATCTACTCCGATAAAATACAGAGCATCATTCTGATATTCAGTGAAGAGGGTGTTTCTGCCATACCTTGAACAAGAACTACTGTTTGCCTTCCCACGAGTTTCGTTGTTGCAGTAAACCGCTTCACCTCCGAGCTTGTTCTCGTCTGCGTCTGCTGGATCCTGGTGATATCCTGAGTGGTCATACGAAACCCTTGTTTCGTTCCACTGCTTGACTGCGCCCTTTGTCTCCGTTTCTGGCAGATTTCGGCGGTCCAGGGGTTTTTTCCTTCCAGGATTTACTTGAGCCCGAGGCTGTGGATGTCGACAGGCGGCCATGGAGCTGGATCCTCCATGCACTAAGCCGGTTACCGAGCCCGAGAAGTAGCAGACGCAGTGGGCCATCTCCGGGTTCGATCGCTGGTCTCCGGGATATTCGCTCTCCCTTTTCACAGTTCCGTTCGGATTGGTTAAATATGTTGTTTACACCTATCGATTAAATATTCGTGATATGTTTGACAAATTTGCACTTGCATAATCATTTCCTTGTTATCTTTCCTTTATGAAGGTGTCATCCAATTCTAGGCAGTGACCTGGGCTCTACGCCTAAAAAAGTGGCTCAAATCCTGGGGATGCTGGCACAACACTAAGCAAAATAGTCCATGGACACTGGCATGCCTTATCATGAAAGCATCCAGAGCCTCCTGGATGTTGTCAGGTCCATATCATGGGAGCATCCGGGGGTCAAGTTGTCTAAAACCTAAGTGGGACACGGGGGTTGGTTACTAGAAATGTTGGGATGGTTCTTAGGAGTTCTGTAGTTGATGTGGAAGGTCTGTGTTTCCATCTATTCCACTTCCTTAACGTCACATAGGAGGTTGAATCCCATCATAGTAGCCTCTTGTCACATGTTTACTCTGGTTGGCCGGTTACTTAGGTAGATGTGGGAGAAGGGTGTTACAATAGCTGTGATCTAGTCAACATTTTTCGAGGTTCTTGGGCCACACTTTGCATATTGGGTCAAATTAGATGATTGGTGGGCGTCAGGGGTGTTTAACAAACTTAAGTCGCTGGAGAGGTTGGGCCCCTCCTCCCTTGGCTGACATTAAGTCGAAACGACCAACCTAGAGATGGAATTGGACAAATGCCGCTAGAACGTTTTTACAAAGCATCATTCATAGCCATCTATTAGAAATCACTTTCACGATTGTTATTGATTGGGAACTAATTCACAATTGGTAACAAATATGAAATATTTTATTTATAATCCATATTAATATTTATAATTATTTTATTTAAATACCACATGTCAACTCCATATAAAAAATTAATAAAGCATAGATAAAAAAAATTAATTGCCATTACATTATATCTCTCTAGATATGAAGTTGATATAAAATTTTTTCATTTAATATGGATATGAACGTTGAAATATTTTATTTATGATTGACATTAATTTTTTTTTCTTTTGTTAATAATTTTTTTTAAATATCACACTTTGACTAAAGATAACATGAATTATGTAGGTACAATATCAAAATTATTTTTAGATATCACATATAACTCCATATTAAGAAATGAAGGAATTACACATCTCCCTCGTACTAAAGAGCAATTATATTTTTTTCTCTTACTTTTAATTACATTATCTCTCTATTTAAATTTGATGTAAAATTATGATGAAAATTGAAGTATTTTATTTATGATGGATTTTGATTTTTTTGTTGTTATTATTGTTTTTAAGTTTTTTAATGTAAATATTATTGTGCCTAGAGGCTCTTTCTTGATATTGTAATTACATAGGTCCTTCAAACATTTTAACTAGGCTATTAGGTTTTTGAGTGAATTTATGATATTCAATGAGAATATAGCCTATTTAAATGAGGAAATTAACATAGTTTAGATAAATTAAAGTAGTGGTTTTTTCTCTAATAAAAGAAAACATAACGAGCATAAGTTCTACTTTGAAGGGAGCATTTTCGAAGAAGTCGAGGATTACAAATACCTCAGAATTGACTTCAACAAAAATCTAAGCTGGAATGGCTGTAGAAAGGAGAGAACTTTGGGGGGTTGGAAAACATTTTATGCTTTTCAAAATAGGTGTAGAGAGGCAAAGTTATGGGATTGGAAAACCACTCAAACTCTTTTTGGGCTTCTAGTGATTCCGGTGATTCTCTATGGTTGTGAACTATGAGCCAGCAATACATCCGACATGCAGAGGAGACAAATTGAGAAAATTCAAAAGGGTTTGATTACAAACAAATTTAAGATTAAAAGAGCAGTTCCTTATGCTATCTTGTTAAGTGAAACAGGGATTGCTCCTGTTGAAGCAATTGCTATGGTGCGAGTCATAAGGTATTTAAAAAAAGTTGAGCAAATAAAAGAGGGTAGGTGGCCTAAGGTTGTTTTTAATGATAGATTGTGCAAGAGCAAAAAAACTTGGATGCAGCAAAATAACAAATGGTTTAGTAAATGGGGTATTTGCTTGAATGCGTGTCCTATAAACAACAAAGAGATAAAAGCTTTTGTTATGGAAAAGTTCCACAAGCGTACTTGGGATAAGGAGCTAGGAAGAAAGAAAAAATACTATATTGAAGTGTTTAATCCCACTCATAGTCATCAACCAAAAGCATACGTAGAGGCCAATATCTCTTGGAGAGCCAAAATTCTTATTGCTCAGTTAAGGACTAATTCTCATCAACTCTGTTGTGAAAGAAGGCGCTGGAAAAGGCCAAAGGAAGTGTGGGAGGAAAGAGTATGCATTTTTTGTTCTTCCGGAAAAGTGGAAACAAAAAAACATTTCATTTTAGAATGTGAGGCCTTCAAAGACAATAAAAAAAATTATGCAGATATGCTGGCAACTAGCTCTTCGGATAATCTATTTAGCGAGGAGTTTGTCGAGAAATTGGGAGCATTTATTTTGAAGCCTCACAGAAAAAGGCCAATAAATCAAGCAAATGAAGAAGCAGTCCATCCCATAGATTATCTTTAGCTTCGTGAACGTTAAAATAATTTATTTCTTTCTTATTTCTTAAATTTCTGAAGATACTAATCTCTTTTAAAATGAATAGAAATTTAATCTAAATCAAAGTTAAAATAAATTATCAAAGTTAAAATAAAATTCATTATTTTTAGATTTAATTCTCTACACAGAAATTAGGGAAAACGAAACATAATTAAAACTAATGAAAATTTTGACAATGACGTAGGGTGAACTAAAAAATACCTACCTCGTAACCTTATAAATATATAAAAAGACAATATTCCCATTAGTTACCCTTTGACGAGTTCAGAAGCAAGCGAGTTCCGTTTCGTTCGTGGGGGTGAGACCAGACTTCCTTCTGTGCGCTTTGTTCGCTCGTCGCAATTTCAATAATCCCTCGGCCTTCCCTGATGTCGACAGCAGCAGGAACACCCGCCACAAACGCAGCAGCGCCAGTGGCAACAACGGGTTCTCAACGAGGCCAGGTACATTCGGATTTTATACCTCTATGCCGACGCACCATAAACTTTTAAACTGTTTTATTACTGGTTAAATGTGGGTTATATGCAGGGAGATTTATTGGAATTCGTAGATTGGCAAGGATTGGAATGCCTTAATCAGAATCACTCTCACTCTATTGTAAATGCAATAAAACAGGTAATACAATAAATATATGGGTCTGTAGATAGATATATATATATATTTGGTTCCCTTCCAATTTTACATAAAATGGGTATCGTAATTTCCAGGGCTACAGGGAAGATGATGGGCTTTACCTTGAGAGTGATGCAGACGAGCAGCTACTGATCTATATACCATTTACTCAAGTTATCAAATTGCATTCTTTGGTAATTAAAGGTCTTACCGAGGAAGGTATGTAAATTCTTTCAGATTGGTGAGTGTATGCAATAGTTCGATCGAATCCCCTGAAGTTCTAGTTTTCTTTATGAAAACATAGGATTTGTTATCGTTGCTTACTGCATTTTCCCTTTCAAATCAGGCATTATGTTTTCTTGATAATATGTTTTCGCTAGGGCATACTCCCAGCTGCTTTTTGATTGATTGTTTTGATAACAACACCCTCCTAGAGGCTAAAAGCTGGTGTACGAGTTCAATATTTTTCCTGGTTGCGGCCGTTAATAGCCATATTTAGGTCCCTAATACAAAAAATTGAAGAGCTTAAAGGTTTTAAATTTTGTGTTAACATGAACTAAAGTTTGTTCCTTGTAAATACAGTAAATAAATGAGTGGGATGATGACAGAAAGGTAGGATTCCACAATAATTCCTCGTGTCCTTACCTTCGAATGCCTGATTTTTTAGACCGCTGTGAAACCCCAAAATACAAGCCAGACAGCATCTCTGTGTAGTCCTCTTTACAAGAGCATATGCCATATTTGTAATTGAACTCGTTGAATTCACGTTGTTTCGTGAGTTTAAGTGCATGAAAAAATTGCAAGATAATGTACCGTGTGCACTCTATGTTGGTTATGCAGTCATGGTTACTTTGTGTTAGCTATCCGTGTTGATGTTTAGTAGTTGCGCTTGTGTCAGTAACAGAGAGTTTACAGTTACAGGGGAAAGACACTTGGCATGAGAAGATGCCTCGGAGATTTGAGAATTAGAGAGAAAAGACACTTGGCATTTGGAGATGCCTTTGAGAGGAGATTTGAGGGGAATCTTAAAGCAAGCCAACATGCACATTCAAAACTTAGCAGACTTGGTCAACAATGATATCTGGAGATTCCGTCCACGTGGTATGTGTAACTATTAGTTTAGGTAGAGGTAATTGAAGATTCCATCCACATGGTAGGTGTCACTTTAAGTAGGAGGTATCTGGAAATTCCACCAAATTTGTTAAATAGAGGTAGTCCATCCATTCATTTGTCTAAATGGAGGCCAAACATTTATTAAGTAACTACATTACTCCTTGGGCCAAGGTGGATTGGAAAATATAAATTGAAGGCCCTGCATTTGAGTAGGACATTCTCGAGTAGTGTTTTGGGTTTGTTGAAAATGTAGCGAGCAAGGTCTTCTGGCTTGTGCCTTAGATAGCGAAGACCTTGAGTTGTCTTCATGAGTTAGATTTTAGTTAGGATGAGTTATTTCCAATTTACTAGAATACTCATCAAGTTAACATGTGTATATTTGGAGCTTCTGAAAAAGAGGAGTCTTCATCAATTTTACTACAGAACGAGGTGGCAGTGACAAGTTCATTTAGAGCAAGTTAGTCTCCAATGTTGATTGGAGAGAGAACGAGTTAAGAGCTCTAGTATTGATTGGAGAAAGGACAAGAAGAACTCTCAGTTAACTCATCAATTAGAACTCGAGTTCTAAATTTGAATTGGGCCTCCTTGCATGTTCGAATTGGGCCTATAAAGAGGAGAACTAAGGCACAAGGAATTCATAAGTTTTTGTGCACAAAGTTTTGTGTGACGAGACAACTCATGAGTTTGTGAGAGGAGCCTTGATTGTGGAGAGCACTAGAATTGTGTCCTAAGAAATAGGAGGAACAAGTGCACAAGGATTTAGGAGGTGATTGTGCATAGCGTTGAGGAGCTGGGGTCCTAAAAGAATAAGAGGCAGGAAGTGCATTGAGAAATAGGGCATAAGTGTGCTAGAAAATAAGGCTTAGAGTGCGTTAGGAAATAGGGGATTTGCACAAGGGAAGGGGTTGCCAAGTGTGCAAGGAAGGAAGAGCATAATTGAGCAAGGAGGCAGGGTTTGCAAAGCAAGTCAAGGAGGTAATAGAGGATTGGTTGCAAGCTAGAGGGCTGAGATCAAGTAGTGATCAAGGTAGGTTGAGAACAACTATATTTGCTGAGATTTGTGAGAGAATCAAAACACTTTCTTAGAGAGACATATCGCTTTGTAATAGATTGAATTGCTCCAAGACAATCAATAAAATACCACATCAAGGAAGTAGGTTTTCCCTGGTGCGTTTCTTGGGAAAAATAAGTGTGTTAATTTCGTGATGTGTTTTTATTCCACTACTTATGAATTGTTAAGAAACACTGTATCTTGATGAAAGTAAACTAGGTTTCAATTTTCATTTATTCATCTAAGTAGTTGTAGAGTTTCATGGAAATTTAACAGGGATTTGCAATTATTTTCTACCATCCATACGTTACCCTAAGAGTAGCATCCATATTGCCTTGGAAAATATAGGACTTTGTGATCATACCTTTTAGAATGTTTTGAGGTGTAATTAGAGATTCAAATTGTTTGTGTTTTGGCTACGATTCACCTCTGAGTATAATTATAGATTCAAATTGTTTGTTTGAGTATCATCCATAATGTTTTGGACAATCTATGACTTTGTGATCACACATCCCTAGAAACTTTTTTTGGGTGTAGATGGATATTCAATTTGTTTATAGTTGGCTACGATTTATCTATAGATTATGATATTCAAATTGTTGTTCTATGGTATCATCATGCCCTCATTTTAGAATATATGTGTGTGTTTGTATTTGTCAAAGAAAAAGAATCTTTATAATCATATATGATTATACATGTTATTGTCTTAAGGGATTGATCAAAGAAAAAATTCAGAAGATTGAACCTTCCTATTACATTCTATGAGAATCTATTACTATTTAGATTATCCATCAAAACTTTTACATATGCATTCTTTAGTGCTGTTTGTACCAACAAAAATATCATAGATCAGCTTACATTCCTTGAAACAAGATCATCTTTCCTTGCTTGAAATAGGATCATAACCCTAACAAAATTCAATTTCTATGCTTCACGAAAGAAGAAAAAATTAGAAGTGAAACTCTATGGCTTTAACTTTTTGTCCATCCCGAAATTCGAAAAAATTAATGGTAACAATTTCCATTGGTAAACTTGGTAACAAATTATGGATGTATTCCTTCATAAACTCTTCTACAAGCCTCTTTGTAACTCTTGGAGGACTTTTCTTCTCTCTAAATATACAAAATATTCTTGTCTTGAATTATACAAAAATTATGGGTTCACCAAATTGAATAGACCATGAAACATGAAAAGGAACCATAGGCTTTAACTATTGCATCTTACAGCCACATCTACAGACATTCCTCTAGATTTGGTTTGTTCCACCCATTGCTTGGAGATAGAGAAGTTATCACTTGTATCCAAACTTGTATTGTATAAGGACAAAACACAAGAAAATTAGACTAATTTTGTGTTTAGTTTATGTAGGGCTCATTTTTGGGGACCTTTTCATCCTCTTTTAACTCCGTTATCTCATGTAAGCAATTTATTGCTAAGGTTAACCACGAGATAATTTTACACTTAGGGGATAATGTAATTTCCAAATATAATTGTAACCAAAGTTTGGCAGTAAGCTCTCTAGTGTTAGGTTTTTTAGACCAACACAAAGAATCCTTGTTATCATTCGGTAATTTGATATGGTTGGAGCATAAGTTACCAATGGATTTTTTCCATTCCAAAGACTCCTTAATTTTAGATCAAATTTCAATTTGCAACCTTTACAACCCTGGTTTCTGGGCTTTATGCTTTGACATCTACAAGGGAGAATTGTGGGATTCCCCTTTCTCTAGAATGTCCATATGAAGGACAATGTCAATTGCTATACGCAAGGTAGTTTTTTAGTTCATAATGGTGGTACTATAGGTTGCACTTATTCAATTGCTTTCGATAAGATCAATGTGTCATTGAGTCAAAAGGCAAGCTTGTTTGGTGACAATTGATGGAATGAGGGTGACCAATTGGAAATAACCACTTGGGACAAATACATGATTGCCTTGATCTAGTGTTTCCTCCTTGGAGGTTATGGTTTGAACTCGAGGGGGATTAGGGTATGTACACCTCAATAGACTAAGCAGTTAGATTACTTTGAACTTGTGTTTCCTCCTTGGAGGTTAAGGTTTGAATTTAGAGGGGGGAGGTGTTGAATGTTGGTAGTTGTGGTTGGTATTCTTCAATTGTATTAGCCCACAAAAAAATTGGATTAAGAAAAAAATTGCCTCCAAAATCTCAAGTCGCCTCAAGGGAGGGAATTTAAATTTTAAGTTTAAATTCATGTTGCTTCCAAAATGATCAAGTGGACCTAGCATAATGGCACCTAAATCCTCTATAAAAAGGCACTCGATTACAATTCAATGTAGACATCATCTCTTTTTCTAGCTTGCATGCGGGGAACAAGTCTAATGAAGGTGCCAAATTTTTCTTGAGAAGTTTTTGATTTGTTTGACCTCGCACGTGTCGGCCGTAGTAGTAGACTGTTTGACCAAAGTTTTTTGGGTAGTTTGACTGTTTTTTTGGGCAGGGTTGACTTCGTACGTGTGGGCCACATAACTTGACTTTTTGACAGAGGTTTGATCAAGTTGATTTGGGCATAATTTGTACCTTTGACTACATGTTGATCGAGGGTTTATGTGCAACCTTTTTTACCGAATTTATGGGCAGGTTTTCTTGAGCATAGTTTCACTGAGTTTTACGTTTGTTTGACCAGGTTTAAGCTGAGTAGTTTTGTGGTTAGTTTGACCAAGTTTGATTGGAAAATCAGAGTATATCTCTTGTTGACTTGACAATTTGTCCTAAGTAAATGTTGTTGGGTTTTTCCCAAGTTGAGGGTTTTTCCGTCTTTTTGTGCATTATTGTTCTACTATTCATCCAGGGGCATCCGTAAAAACCTGATTGTCGAAGAGGTCAAAATTTCTTTACTAGAGTTGGTTCCTCAATGAGTGGATTGTTAGGATAGAATTTGTTTTGTTTTCCATGTAATGCATCAAAATTAGCTAATTGTTGTAATTTGTTCAATAATACCCAAATTGGCCCATCCAATCCTATCTTTGAGGATTTGGACTGACACTATTTATTCATCACTTAACACCTCGTGAGTTGAGAAATGGCAGAGGAGAGGCGACAATAATAACTAGAATGAGTATACATGGAGGAGTCAGGACATGACACTTAGTTTTTTCTTTTAAAGTTTTGACAAGAGTTCGTTTGTTGATGGAGGTCGAGAGACAATCGATTTTCTATTAACAAGGATTTGTTAGTTGACATGCCCCGAGAGTTTTTCCTTGGAAGGTCGAAAGAGGAGTGCACAAGGGAGCGGTTGGGATGACTGGACGTCAGACTGACATGTGAGGTCATCCAATAAGGAGGAGGCCGAGACATTACAAGGGTTTGCGTACAACCAAACTTTGTTTGAATTCCTGCAATAGGAGATAGAGGCAGGTTGGTCATCACATAACACCTTGTTGAGAAATGGCAGAGGAGAGGTGACAATAATAACTAGAATGAGTCAGAGCGCATACATGGAGGACATGACACTTAGTTTTTTCTTTTTTGGTTTTGACGAGAGTTCGTTTGTTGATGGAGGTTGGGAGACAAAATCGATTTTCTGTTAACAAGGATTTGTCAGTTGACATGCCGCGAGAGTTAATCCTCGGAAGGTTGAAAGAGGAGCACACAAGGGAGCAGCTGGGATGACTGGACACCAGACTAATATGTGAGGTCATCCAATAAGGAGGAGGTCGAGATAACGTGAGTGTGAGTGGGATCATGAAGCTATTGCTGGCTATGCTTGGAGGTCAGTGCAGTTGTGCTTTGAAAAAAGGCAGGGGGGACGACAATTGATGGGAGCGAGGGTCAACACTTGATAGGTAAATCCTGGAGTTTGTCTCCCAAAGTGGATAGAAAGTGTAAGCATTAGGAGCTATAAGTTAATGCCTATTAAAAAGGGCAAATAAGTATATTGTTTATGATGGTACTAACAGGATTGCATTGGACACAGGCTGTAGGGAGGCAAGCAGGGGTGCATATCTCTTGAAGAAGATTGTTTTACCATGTCATCTGTGCCAAAGGAATTCACATGAAGCCCAAGTAGAGGCTGCTAGGGAGCAGGGTGTCCTTTCTGTGATTGGTTTAATGAGGACACAACAATTTCCATACCTTTTTAATGTTTTGTTCACGATGTTTGATACCCTCGACAACAAATGGAAGCCCTAGTTCGAGTTTTGTAGCCCTAGTTGATAGCAGGAAACCTTAGACCAAGTTATAAGATCAGGCCAGGCTAAAGGAACACTGTTATATCCATTAAACTAAATAGATTAGGGCAACATTTAATTCATCTTTTCTTCTATCTTGTGTTCTTCCTTTTCTTTACTATGCTTATGTTCTTATCATCAAATAAGTTCCAAAACAATGAATATCATAGCCATACAAAAACAAACACAAGATATAGGGTCCAAGCCAAGGAAAAACCCCTCTAAGGGGAAAACCCAGAAATAACTTCTCTTCTTATAGAATCAAATTCAAAGGAGACTTCCAAGACCAATGCCTAGATGATGGTTGCCACCAATAACCAAGCCAACCAGTGAATCTTCCATCTGTAATGCAAGACAAAGTCTACCAAGAGCAACAAAACAATATCCTTTCAAAGGAAGACTCTTTTAGCCTTTTGGTTCCCCAAGAGAAGTTTGCAACTATCCCTGCAATTTTCGGACCTGAGATACACCCAGAAACTCTAGGTTTCTCGTACGTGTGAGTTGAAAAATACAAAAATTCAGACCTTCGATCTTCTCTAGGGCTTCTCCCTTCCTTCACTAGCCTTTTCCTTGCTTGCCTAGGACTTTCACACTCCTTCCTTATTATGGACCGAATCCAAGATGCTTATGCTTGATGTGTGTCACAATAGGTCAAATTTCCATCCTTTATATATCCTTTCCTAGGACTCACGTAGCCCTCATAAGGCCGACTTCTTCCTGACTAGTCGACTTGGTCTTGGCAGCCTTCTAGACACTTCCAAATATGAAATCAATTTTTCGTTTCATGATACAAGTGAGCAAATGGGTATTTTACAATAACAATGACTCTTTGACTCATGTAAATCCTAGTAGACCTAATGACAAATAGCTTGAGCATGAAACCCACGCTCTAAAATAATTTTCTTTTATTCTTTACATCATTTTCTTTCTCCTTTTGATAGACAGATAAAATTTGCATCATGTCATGAGTCAAATGATAATTATGAAGATCGAAACTAGTTACAATTTCCAACACTCCCTCTTAACTAGGGAGGTATTCATAATTGTCCAACTAGTACAAGGACAATACTCCCTTTGAAAAGTTCTCATAAGAAGAGTTGGATTGATAAGCCATCTGTAAGCATCAACATTATGATCAACTAGCACTGTCTTTAAGGCCTAACTAGACAAGCTCAACTTCATTTGAGAGCATTATGATGGGAGGCTTTATGTGTGATACTGCACTACCTCTAAGGCACATACCCCATCAGATGTTCATCGGGCATGTCCTTTTAGTACTATTCTTATCTTGGATATCCAAACCTGAATCCTCAAAGAATATTGGTCCTATACAACCACTCTTATCTTGGACACTTGTTCTATCCTCAAAGAGTGTCAGTCCCTTTCCTTTCTTGGATGTTCTATCCTCAAGGAAACCACAAATTCTTATCCAATCCTCCACCATTCTCTCTCCAAGGCCTTCACTTAGACTTACGGTTGTTAGTCCTAGTCAAGTGCATGACACATGAAGAAGAGAATGCTTATGTGATGTCCAACATCACTCCCTCTCTCCCAGAGAGGATATCCCTATTCTCCTTTTAATCGGAGAATAGATCCATGCTCCTATTCAAGGAGACTCCTTTACTCCCTCTCAAATCCAAAGGAGATTCCAGACTTCTTTTTCTACTTGAGAAGTCTTGCAAGCTTTCTAGCTTGTTTCCAACAGCCGTATGGATCCCTCTTTCGCATCTCACTACTTCAAGCTTGCTTCCTTCTTGGGTATCATAGAGCCATCTTCTTCCCTCAATCTTGTGACAGGTTCTAGGTCATCAATCTTGCACATCACTTTCATCTTTGTTGTCATCAATGAAGGCATTATATTGAGCCTTTTTAATCTTCAAGCTTATCATAGATTCCTCATGAAAGTGATCTTCTTTGAACTTTACCTTCAGGTTATCTTCTTGCACTACCACCTTTCAATCCCAAGATGAATACATCTTGATTTTATAGTTTCCAGAGATTGAGCTCCCCTTAACATTCTCTATACAGTTGAACTTGCCTCAACTATCATCATGTATTTCTCATCAAGACAACTTTCTCATCATCAACATCCTCATGGTCTATCTCCACTCAAATTTTCCTTCTTGCATTAGAGTGCCCAAGGATTGAACTTGATTACCAGGTTACCATTTTCTTCTAGAGATTGTACTAGATGTTGATCATTAATATATATATATATATATATATATATATATATATATATAATGAGAAAGTCTTAACATCTATTCTAGAGTAAGTCAAATTCATCTTCTTAGGCATCATATAACCAAATGAAAGATTCACTATGCATAACTTATGACTAACTTTTCTTACAGGATTATATGAATCCTACCCAAAAGTTACTTCAAACATGCATTCTTAATCTTTCACACAATCATCTAGCTAAATGTATTCAATAATGAGCTTGCAACTTGACCAACTGCATTCCTTCATCCTTTTCAGAGTATTGTTTCCGTACAATATGGAATATATACTAATCTTGTCATAATGCTTCTTCCAAGAGCCTTCCAAGATGATGATTCTTACAGGATCATGATGATCCACCTTAGCAAAATGACTTCCTCTAACATAATGTTAGACAATGTATGGATGAACACTTATGTAGAATGGTCCCCAAGCTTTTCATTCTTAAAGGACTAGATGATTTCAAGCAATTCAAACAAGTAGACTTTAAATATGCTACTATCACATGCTTCTATCTATGATGCCATACTAAATCAAGATTCTTCTAGAAAATACAATGATACATGCTTACTTTGGGTCCTTTCGGTTCCCTCCTTACGTTATGCTCATTTTTTTCAAGGAGTCATTTTGCAAGCACAATAATTGATTTGCTTCTTCCCTCCTCATCTTGCTTTTACTTGCAATCTTTAATTGCAAGTACAACCAAGCAAAATATACAAATACAAGAGCATGATGTCAATTATGTCAATCTAGGGTTCCATGGTTTTCTCAGAGGGTAGACTCCTAGGGTTCTCAACTGCAATCCCTAAATTCCTTAAGCTTTCGCTTGGAAACATCAGCCCTAGGGTTATGATGTCATTCCCTAGATTTCATCCAATTCCACCCTCGCTAGCGTTTACCATGTCTTAGATTCCTTTTGCAAACCCTAGATAACAAATGTTAGGTCTTCTATGAGGGAACAAACTAATTAGGGTTAGGGTTTTTCACTTGGGTTTCCAAGTTCCATCAAGGGTTTACAATTCCTAGAAACTAAAAACCTTCAATAAAGTGAAATCTACAAACCCTGGCAAAACCCTAATGCACTTTATTACTTTATGCAAACCCCCTTTTGCAAATAAACATACAATACCAAGAGATCATGCATACCTTTTGTAGTCTTACCTTATCCTTTCCTGCAAAGGATTTGTCTTTAGTTTATTTGAAAGAGACTGCTTCCCAAGGATTTGATCTCATAGTTGAAGTTGTACTTCCTTTAGAATTGCTTTCAAGAGAGGCTTTCTAAGATGTCAAGACATGATGTTCTTCTCAAGGTGACTAACTTGCTCCTCTTGAATTTTGGTTAGAGCATTCTATAGATGCTACTACAAATCCTCAAACTAGACTCGTACCACAACTCCTTGCTTTAAACAAACTGTTGAATGATATACATGAATCCTTCCTTTCTTCAATACCCTTGATGATAGATTTGGAATCAAGCTTATACTATCATACTGCAACTTCGATCCTCTGGTTAGGGCTTACTACATTCCACGTCATTCCTAATTGCAAGGTCCAACAATCCTCCTACAGTTGTGGCCTTCCTCTCTTAGACTCCTACTCCTATATGCTGTTGTTGTAGATGTGTTATAGCCTTAGCTTAGGCCTTATGGCCCCGCCCAACCTGAAGTATAGGACTCTACCCTCTTGCCTAAACAAATAATTGGACTCGACTTGATTTAAGAGAAATGCTACCACAAAAATGTCACATGAACTAGCCCAAAATTTCCTCAAATAATTGGCCTTGCATCTGATTTGAATTTGCTCAACAAACATAGAAAAATTATCCTAGACAGTCTTATTCTTCACCATTCGTTGTGCTCCAAATTCCTGCGGCCAATTCAAAGGTATTCTTCCTTACGTTTTTTGCTCATTGTGCTTATTCGATCCTTCAGAAACCTCAGATCTCAAAACCCTAGCATGCGACCTCAGAGGTTTGATCTCATTGTAGATTGCACAAAAGTGGCCCAAAAATTATCCTTCTAGTTTGGATATTGATCTAGCTATCTCGGCCTTCAAGATTGACCCAAACAATCCCTTTTTCTTGGCTTCTTGGAACAATGCAAAAGTTCCTCCAGTGATCTTCCAGCTGCCATGCCTTTAACCTTAGCTCTGAACCATGTTGGAAAAATAGATTAGGGCAACATTTAATTCATATTTTCCATCCATGACAGTTATCTGTGATATTATGTTCTTCCTTTTCTTTATTTTTCTTATGTTCTTATCATCAAATAAATGCCAAAACAATGAAGATCACAACCATACATAAATGAACACTAGATATAGGTTCAAGCCCAGGGCAAAACCCCTCCAAGGGGAAAACCCATAAAGAACTTCTCTTCTTATAGAATCAACTTCAAAGGAGACTTCCAAGACCAAACTCTAGAACATGGCTGCCACCAAGAACCAAGCCAACCAACCAATCTTCCTTCTGCAATGCAAGACAAAGTCTACCAAGAGCAATGAAACATTATCCTTCCAAAGCAAGGCTCTTCTAGCCTTTCAGTTCCCCAAGAGAAGTCTGCAATTGTCCTTGCAATTTTTGGACCTAAGATACACCCAGAAACTCTAGGTTTCTCGCACATGTGAGTTCAAAGATACAAAAATTCTAATCTTTGAGCTTCTCTAGGGCTGCTGCCTTCCTTTGATAGCCTTTTCCTTGCTTGCCTAGTACTTCACACTCTTTACTAATTGCGGACCAAATCCAAGATGCTTATGCTTGATATGTGTCACAATAGGTCGAATTTCCATCCTTTGTATCTTTGAGCTTCTCTAGGGCTGTTGCCTTCCTTCGCTAGCCTTTTCCTTGCTTGTCTAATACTTCACACTCTTTACTAATTGCGGACCAAATCCAAGATGCTTATCCTTGATATGTGTCACAATAGGTTGAATTTCCATCCTTTATATAGCCTTTCCTAGGGCTCGAATAACCCTCACAAGTCTGACTTCTTCTTGGCTGGCCGACTTGGTCTTGGTAGCCTTCTAGACAGTTCCAAATACAAAATAATTTTTTCTTTTCATGATACAAGTGCCCAAATGGATCTTTTACAATAATAATGGCTCTTTGTCTAATGTAAACCCTAGGATACCTAATGAAAAATAACTTGAGCATGAAATCTACGCTCCAAACTATTTTTCTTTTATTCTTTACATCATTTTCTTTCTCCTTTTGATAGACAAATAAAATTTGGATCATGTCATGAGTCAAATGACAATTAGACTGAAACTAGTTACAATTTCCAACAGGAAAATCTGAGACTCTGTTTATGCCCTAGAAGACAGCCCAATCCTCTACTCTATGAACAAAATTGTGGACAAAAGATGCTGATTATTATTTTCCCTATGCAATTCAGGGAAGCTAGAACCAAAGGGAGAGAAAATCTCAAGTTCTTAATTCTCAAATTGAGATTCATTGTTTACACAAATCCGTGCAGTCAAACTCTTTGTGTTACCTCAATATGCAAACACAACACATCAGTAATCTAATTCTCTACCCATTCATCACAAATTTATTTATATTCTAAAGTGACATTCCAAAGGTGAATGTTATTTGCCATCGCTGTTTGTTATGCATTAAAAATGTATATTATGTGGCTCAAAGTTTGAAAGTCCATTCACAGTAACAAACAACAATTCTGTTGACGTAAACAAAGGACTATGATGCATAAGGTTTCCACAACATGCAAACTGTTACTTTATCCTAGCAATCCAAGCACACTACAATGCTGGGGTATTTGGGTGTTGTATATGATTAAGGATGGGGCTTATTTTGTGAATGTGACATGTTTGCAGACTCCATTCACTTAGATAAGTGGATGCCCAACCCAGAGTGTTGGAGTTTATTCTTTGCACATCAAGGCAGTTAAAAATGAAATGAAGAGTGGTATCACTACCATTAATGTATTATGAGGAGAGCATGCTTAGTATTATATATTGAGGATTGGTTGATGGAGTAGGTTCCTTAGAATGTTGTGAAGATATGTTACTTTCATGAAGTATTATGACATGACAGTTGAAGGGGCAATCACCTTATTGACAAATTCATCACATATGTGGAGGCATGGGGACTCTATGGTACACTCCTTTCCAGTTATGGTTTTGGACACTTGGTTATGTTCAATATAGTTGCATATGGATTTGAGGTCCCACCTATATTAACTACAACAGGATAATTTGCAAGATCTTTGGTTTGTAAATCCTAGAATACATGAAGGTTATGACTTGGATATGAAATCCTTAAGGTTTGTGGATAAAAACGTATAACTAGACCTAAAGTGTTAAAATCAATGAATTTGATAAATGAAGAAACCATAGCTCATGCAAGGAAGGAAAGGAAAGTGACATGCATTAGTAGCTGATGATGAGGACAAGGATGAGCATTTCTAGCTTGATGAGATTCTAGATGGATTTCAAAGATTTCTGCAAGAAGGCAAGGATCAAGAGGGAGTTAGACAATTCTTTACGACCCTCATATAAAAAAGATAAGTACTTCATATCTTTACGCCTTGATTATTAATTATTGCTTTATTTTGGTTAGTCTCTTGTCTTTGTATCTTTTGCTTGGTTATAATTGTTTATTTTGTGACATCCTAATGAGGGTTGCAGGTACATCGTGAAGATTGCCAAGGCTTTGGCAGTTGATGGAAGCATCGAGAAGAATGAAGCAAAGTTTGTGGCAAGAGGACTCTTCTAGGATCGAGCATAAATCTTAGCTAGAGTGATTTGTGCTCAAGAGGGAGAATTTGTACTGACATTTAGAGCTGTGCCAGATGATCGGAAGAGCTCCTAGGTCTAAGGGAGAAAGTAGGCCAACAATTGTAAAGGATTTTGTGATGGAGGAAATTATGTCAAAACTTGAGGAGAAGTCAGAGTGACTTCCAAGAGGATTTACAAAAAATCAAGTTTGCAGTAGATGGCAACACAAATTACATAGCGAGATTTGAGGCAAGAGGGTTCTCCCATAAAGAGGGAGAGGACTATGTAGAGACATTTGCTCCAGTTGCTAGGTACTCTTCTATTGCAATTATTATTGCTTCTGTTATGGATTTACACCATATGGATGTAAAGGCCTCTTTTCTTGATGGAGTGATTGAGGAAGAAGTGTACATAGAGCAACCTCAAGGCTTTGAGGTACATGAGGAGTCTCATGTTTTCTAAGAGAAGAAGGTATGTTAATTTTAGGTATGTTCTATGCTTAGAGCAATTTATTTCAATTGTCACAGTTAGCTCAATATCATTTCTAGATTAGCAATCACATCAACATTAAAGTAAACTATAGACAGAACATAAACATAAATCGCAGAAGACAAGCCAAGACAAGAGGACACAAGATGTGGCGCTAGCCAGGGACAAACCCCAATGTGGGGAAACCCTTGATCAATTCTTCTTATATGTTCTTCAATAGTTCAGTAGATAGAGAGAGAGATAGGACATTTACAACAGAAGTCAACACTTTGACTTATCTAGATAAGAGCATAGATCATCTCTAAGAAGATGATACATGAGATCAGTTGAAGACATGCTGCTTCAACTAATTCTCCAAGGTGACTCCTTCACCTATCGTTGTGCTGCATTTCATCATCATGCTGCACCTCACCGCGTTGCACAATGCTGCACCCATCATCACTATGCTGCATCTCATCACGCTTCATTAATCATGACTGTACCCATCCCTGTACTGCATTATGTGCCATTGCTGCACCATGTTGCCATCTTGACCTATGTGTTGGCTGCACCTTGCTTGCTTGCTGTCCCTTGCTTGCTTGTTGTTCTTAGCATGCTTGTTGTCCTTACCATGCTTGTTGTTGCATGCTAGTTGTCCCTTGCATGCTAATTGTAACATTGCATGCTTGGTGTATTTGCTGTTAAGTATCATACAACTGTTCCAATGTTAGTTAGCTGTCCCTTGCATGCTACTCTCCTTCGGAGACAGATGCTCCTGTTGTTTCGGCAGTTCCCGACAGTTTTGGCAGTTCCGGCTGTTCCCGGCAGTTTCGACTGTTCCTAGCAGTTCCAGCTTTTTCGGCTTTTCCAGTGTTTCCGGCAGTTTTGGCTTTTCGTGCTTTTCTGGCAGTTTTGGCTTTTTTGACATTTCTGACATTTTCGGCTTTTCTGCCCTTTGGATCAGGGCAACGTTATTCCTTGGGATCTCTCCTCCTACTAAAACCCAAAGACAAGTAGAGAGAGGAAGAGATCCCAAGTGTGTGATGATAAAGTGTCCAAATAAGGAGAATGCTCCTTGTATTTATATGCAAAACGTTGAGGTTGAATAGACATGACTGTTGGGCTTCTGAGCCTACATAAGTCGCTGGCCGACTTTGACAATTTTTCCATAATCAAAATAAATTCAAATCTCCATAAATACTTATCGGAATCGGATGATCTTTAGATCAATCCTACACCTCTCAATGAGAGGAATCTAGGAAAAATATCAGTAGTCACAAATAAGGTGATCCACATGGAGTTTGGCCCTAGTTGCCAATTTTAACACTCCCTCTCAACTAGGGAGAACTCCATCAACAATTCGTCTGATCGTCGCTACTATTCATCCATCAAATGCACTGCCCTGTACAGCTTGACCCCTGCTCTACTCTGCTTTGCTTTGCTCGGCTCTTGCTCGAACTATGAAGAAGAAGAAATGACCGAGGATGTATCATACCATCCTCCACTGACCCAAAGTCAGTCTCAGAGTGTGTACCACTCTCATTGATCCTAGATCAGTATCATTGATCCCAGATCAATGGAGGTCATCCTAGCATAGGGAGTACGGTAGATACATCGATGCGTCTATCGATGTATCTACTATGGTCCCTATCCTCATTTCCTTGCTCATTGTTCAGACGAGAGGTACTTCCCATGAGCCCTAGACTGCATGGGTAGGATGCCTCGACAGGAGAACGAATCATCTTATCCACAGGAGAACGAATCATGCTGTCAGTGGATGCCATGGAGAAGGAATCATCCTGGTCCACAGGAGAACGAATCATCCTGTTCCACGGTCGCCACGGAGAACGAATCATCCTGGCCCACAAGAGAATGAATCATCTTGTCCACAGTCGCCATGGAGAACGAATCATCCTGGCCCACAGGAGAATGAATCATCCTGTTCCACAGTCGCCACGGAGAACGAATCATCATGGCCCACAAGAGAACGAATCATCCTGTCCACAGTTGCCATGGAGAACGAATCATCCTGGCCCACAGGAGAACGAATCATCCTGTTCCACAGTCGCCACGGAGAAAGAATCATCCTGGCCCATAGGAGAACAAATCATCCTGTTCCAAAGTCGCCACGGAGAACAAATCATCTTGGCCCACAAGAGAACGAATCATCCTGTCCACAGTCGCCATGGGAGAACTAATCATCCTGGCCCACAGGAGAACTAATCATCCTGTTCCACAGTTACCACGAGAGAACTAATCATCCCGGCCCACAGAAGAACTAATCATCCTGTTCATAGCGCACCACCAAGGGAGGGTGAGTCGCCCTGTGGTCGTATGTTGCTCCAGTAAGTACCCCAAGACCCCAGAGCTCCCAGAGCTCAATGCATGCAACATGCAGGACCCTTATAAGAAGGTCTCTCAACGACTCCAAGTCGTTCGGGAAAGTCACAGATTTGACCTTTCCCCAGGGCTTTGACAAAATGTCTGCGACCTGTACATCAGTCTCAATGCGATGGAGCCTCCTCACTCATCGACTTACCATATTGCAGATAAGGCAGTATCTGATGTCTATCTGCTGGAGCAATCATTGAATACGAGATTCCTCAATAATCAAATCCCCCCTTTGGTTGTCACAGAGAATCATAGTGGTATTCATCATGTGTACAAACAACTCACTTAAAAGCTTCTGCAAGTTTGCAACCATGCAGCTTCACACGAGATCATACTCGTAGCTATGTATTCGGTCTCGACCGTGCTTATAGCAACCGACTTCTGCTTCCTGCTTATCCATGATATCGAAGCATAATCCAAAGAGAACCAGCCCTAAGAAGTGCTCTAGTGATCCTCCATATTGCCTGCCTAGTCAGCATTTGAATAATCATGCAGTTTCATATTTCCGGTAGTGTATCTCAATCCATGAGAGATTTTGCCTTGAAGATATCTCAAAAGATTCTTGGCACCAATCCAGTGAGGCTCAACCAAATGTGAGCTCACCATGCTGATTGCAAAACATATGTCCGGACGGAAGTTCACCAAGAACATCAACGCGAATGAGTTTATGAAACTCAGAGGCATTTCCCAAATCTGGTCCGACATCACTACCATATAACTTCTGAAAGTTAAGATCCTCGAGGTAGTCATAGGCTTGCAGTTTATCATTCCACATTCGGAATCCAACTCCCTCTTACTTC
This sequence comes from Pinus tabuliformis, assembly GCA_031772625.1. Classification (NCBI taxonomy): domain Eukaryota; kingdom Viridiplantae; phylum Streptophyta; class Pinopsida; order Pinales; family Pinaceae; genus Pinus; species Pinus tabuliformis. Next base: position 1,043,633,823 of record CM062820.1, on the reverse strand, counting down.
TGCAAATGAGAGGGTCTGCACCTATCAGAAATAGGTCGTCCTCATAAGGTGCTGGTATGAGAGGTCTATCATCCACAACCTTCGGGTAATGGTTTGGATCGGTTTCACTCCTAGTGAATCTCAGCTTCATCAGACAGCTATCAATCCTCTCATACTACGCTCGGGGTGTTTTGCTTCAAGCCATAGAGGGCTTTCTTCCACCTGTATACATGAGATTCTTGATCATGAATCTCAAATCCCTCGGGTTGTTCCAAACCTGTGGACCTGCTACATGAGGGGAATGGTCCCCTTGTAAGATTTTCCTTTGTTACATCTCAGACATGTAGCTTCATGCTCTACTTGAATTCAGGCATCCCTGTCACCATCTGACTCACATCGGGTAGGGCCCCAAAGGTGGACCTCCGGTGTTATAGATGCGATATGTCAATTGACATGATCCCCAATGGACCATCCTGCAACTTGATACAAATTGCCAACCCTGAGCCCATGAGAAAAAGCATCTTTGAAAATTCTATTTTTTGTTTTTTTTTTGTTTTTTAACACGTACCTTTCCATCGATGAGTGCCACCCTGAAACCTTTGACATCCATTGCTAAAATGGACACCAGGTTCTTCTTGCGATCAGGTACATAAAAGAGATTCTGTAAATGAATTGAGTTACCCTCATTCAATTGAGGGATAACATTCCCTACACTCTTTCCGGGATAGGTGGCATCGGCTCCAAGTATAATCCCACGATTGTTTCCATCTCTACCAAATTAGAGAGTGCACCCATCTATCCGATGAAGTGCCTTGAAGCACTACAATCAATAAGCCAGATTCCCAAAGAATCTGAAGGAGAGGGCCAATACAAGATAACGCTTCTTTATCTTATCAGAAGCAACATTTGATTCTTCATACCCAGGGTTCCTTGCTTTTTTTGAAGAGTCGGCCATTTCCTTGATGACCTACATTACTTGTCATTCCTTTGATCATTGAAGATGTCCTTGGAATGATTGTTATCTTCATCAAGAGATGTCTTTGCCATTCAGACACTCCTTCGCATAATGGCCGAACTTATTGCAACCAAGGCATCTGCCTTTCCTTCCACCCTTAGATCCGGACTTCCCAATGAAGTGATCTTTAGGGAGGTCATCGGAAACATCCGCTGCGCCATTTTAATAATATTCTTTGTTTCGACTTCACCCTTGGTGAATTTGAGGATGAGGAATCCACTGATCCTTTTGTCCTTTCCCAACTGTCTTCGGTGATTGCTCTTTCACTCTTGCTTGGGCATTGTCTTCACCTTAGCTCTGATACCATGTTAATTTTAGGTATGTTCTATGCTTAGAGCAATTTATTTCAATTTTCACAATTAGCTTAATATCTTTTCCAGATTAGCAATCACATCAGCATTAAAGTAAACTGCAGATAGAACATTAACATAAATCGCAGAAGACAAGCCAAAACAAGAGGGCACAAGATGTGGCGCTAGCCAGGGACAGACCCCAATGTGGGGAAACCCTTGATCAATTCTTCTTATATGTTCTTCAATAGTTCAGTAGAGATAGAGAGAGAGATAGTATGTTTACAACAAAAGTCAACACTTTGACTTATCTAGATAAGAGCATAGATCATCTCTAAGAAGATGATACATGAGATCACTTGAAGACATGTTGCTTCAAATAATTCTCCAAGGTGACTCCTTCACTTATCTTTGTGCTGCATTTCGTCATCATGCTGTAGCTCACCGCGCTGCACCATGCTGCACCCATCATCATTATGTTGCATCTCATCACGCTTCATTAATCATGACTGTACCCATCACTGTATTGCATTATGTGCCATTGCTGCACCATGTTGCCATCCTGACCTATGTGTTGGCTGCACCTTGCTTGCTTGTTGTCCGTAGCATGCTTGTTGTCCTTAGCATGCTTGTTGTTGCATGCTAGTTGTCCCTGTTGGAAATAATACTGAGAGGGGGGGGTGAATCAGTATTATCAGATCAATAAAACCTTTTCAATTTCATACTCAGAAACATATACGCGACTTCAGTTAAGTGAATCCGCGTGTACACGCGACTGTGTCTAAAGCAACTAGCGTATATGCAGATATCTTATGATTCAGTTAATCTTATCTTCAGTAAATGCATCAGAACATTATTAAGCAATTTAACAGTAAACAGGTGCAGTATAACAGAACAGAACATCACACAAGAGCCACACACATGAACACCATGATATAAGGTGGAAACCCAATGTGGGTGAAAACCACCTGCTGCAATTCGTCTCTTTCTTCTTTAATGAGAAACTTCTTTTACAATATACTGGTGCAGTCCTTTACCAGTATGCAGGCTACAACCTGCAGAGGGCTACAACCCTCTCTTTCGTTTTCCAACTACTTCTGGAAGGGAGCTACAACTCCCTCAGCTCTTGTACTAGCTGATCCATTTACTAGTACGTAGGTGCTGACCCTACAACCTTCAGGGACCACGTTTCATCAATTTTCAGACTGGATCCAAGAGTACAAAGCAAACATTACCGCAATACAATCATCAACTTATACTTGCATCATAATTCATTAAACAACCCAATACCGAATCACTGAAACCCTGTCATACAGAACCCAAACCAGAATCTAGAACTCTGCAACAACCACCAGAATCAGCAACAACCTGAAATATCAACCCTTATCATGCATACGCTACTTCACTGTACCAAACCCGCGTGTATAAGCGCTTTCTCCAAAGGCAACCCGCGTGCAGATCTAGAAATGATTACTTCTGCCTTTGCTGTCAGATCCGACCCTTGCCAAGCGTCCCGAACAGATAACCAGCAATACCAGATCCTCTCACTGCGTCAGACACCCACACACCTATCTTTGCCTAGTGATCTTCTCCTTATATAGCCTTAGGCCTTGTTCAATACCAAGAGCCAAAACCATAGAAACACAATACCATCAACTTCAAAACTAGGGATCGACACGCCCGTCGAGACACAATGGTCCGAAACCATAGGCACAACTTCCAAGGACTAACCGCCATGGACCAAAGGTACTTTTCCACATACACGCGCTTTTTCTGAAGCCAACCTGCGTGTACACGCGACTTGGGCTTAACAAACCTGCGTGTATGAACTTCCTTGGTAAGCTGTACTAGGATCTGTCTTCTGATTAAGTTGCCATTACCTGTACCAACTTCTGAGCATCTGTACCAACCTCTGAGTGAGTTGCCATCAAGGACAACACTTGAATCATAATGCCAACAGTCCCTTGCATGCTAGCTGTAACATTGCATGCTTGGTGTATTTGTTGCTAAGTACCATACAACTGTCCCAATGTTAGTTAGCTGTCCCTTGCACGTTGCTCTCCTTCGGAGATAGATGCTCCCGCAGTTCCGGCTGTTCCCGGTAGTTATGGCAGTTCCGGCTGTTCCCGGCAGTTCTGGTTGTTCCCGGCAGTTTCGACAGTTCTGGTTGTTCTTGGCAGTTTCGGTAGTCCCAGCAGTTTCCGCTTTTCCGGCGTTTCCGGTTGTTCCGACATTTCCAGCTTTTCCGGCTTTTCTGGCAGTTCCGACGTTTCTGACAGTTCCGACTTTTCCGGCAGTACCAACTTTTCCGACATTTCCGGCTTTTCCGGCTATTCTGGGAGTTTCGACTTTTCCGGCATTTCTGGTTTTTCTGCCCTCTGGATTAGGGCAACGTTATTCCTTAGGATCTCTCCTCCTACTAAAACCCAAAGATAAGTAGAGAGAGGAAGAGATCCCAAGTATGTGATGATAAAGTGTCCAAATGAGGAGAATGCTCCTTGTATTTATATGCAAAACGTTGAGGTTGAATAGACATGACTGTTGGGCTACTGAGCCTACATAAGTTGGTCGTTGACTTTGACAATTTTCCATAATCAAAATAAATTCATATCTCCATAAATACTTATCGAAATCGGATGTTCTTTAGATCAATCCTACACCTCTCAATGAGAGGAATCTAGGAAAAATATCAGTAGTCACAAATAAGGTGATCCACATGGAGTTTGGCCCTAGTTGCCAATTTTAACTCTTCTAGGATCGAGCATAAATCTCATCTAGAGTGATTTGTGCTCAAGAGGGAGAATTTGTACTGATATTTAGAGCTGTGCCAGATGATCGGAAGAGCTCATAGGTCTAAGGGAGCAAGTAGGCCAACAATTTTAAAGGATTTTGGGATGGAGGAAACTATGTCAAAACTTGAGGAGAAGTCAGTAGTGACTTCCGGGAGGATTTACAAAAAATCAAGTTTGCATTAGATGGCAACACAAATTACATAGCGAGATTTGAGGCAAGAGGGTTCTCCCATAGAGAGGGAGAGGACTATGAAGAGACATTTGCTCCAGTTGCTAGGTACTCTTCTATTACAATTATTATTGCTTATGTTATGGATTCACACCATATGGATGTAAAGGCCTCTTTCCTCGATGGAGTGATTGAGGAAGAAGTGTACATAGAGCAACCTTAAGGCTTTGAGGTACATGAGGAGTCTCATGTTTTCAAAGAGAAGAAGGCTTTGTACAAGTACCTCAAACTTGGATTGATGGATCAAGGTTGATCTTGTTATTATATGTCTTGTTTTTGATGGGAGTAGAAGGACTTACATGAGAGAGGGAGCAACCTCCGTGATAGAGGGAGTAGTCAAGCCTTGCGTCAGTGTTAGAGGGAGTTGACCTCTGAGTTCGAGATGAAGGATCTAGATTTGATGCATTACTTCCTTAGTCAAGGGAAGTATACAATTGAGGATCCTGCAGATGGACTACAAGACTGTCAATCTAGATGCCCAGAGATGGGAGGTCTCTAAGAGCAGTACTCCTTTCTATGAGTGGACCATGCTAAACAATAGATATGTTTCAATGCCTAGGAAGCAATAGTGGCAGAGGGAGCATCCAAGATTGGCACAACAAGATCTGTTTCAATATCAAAGCGAGCACCTAGTCAGGGTGACTAGAAAGCAGCTCTGGTGATGGATCCAATAAAGCTGTCAATTTATGGTTGAGTTGAAGCACACATCACATGTGTTGAGGTGCCAACATGGTACAATTGGATATGGATTGAGATATGTATGTTTGCTAGGGAGTGCCGAAGACAGGAAGGGCACATCAGGATGTTGCTTCAATTTGGGCTCTGCAGGTAGCAAACATCTCTCACACTCAGCACTGCAAAGGCTAAATATATTGCAACTAGTTTGGAGAGTTGTGAAGTAGTGTGGCTTCAGAAGCAGCGCACTGGATTCTTTGCTCAGGTGTAGGAGACGACTGTGACGATAGGTTGAAGCACATTGAGATCAAGTATTGAGACAATGTACAAAAGGGAGCAGTGAGGCTCCAATACTCTTCTATAGACAAGCAGGTTGCTGACACTCTCGAAAAGTCTCTGTTTAGGGTGAAGTTTATATACTTCAGGGACAAGCTTGGTGTGGTTGAGAATGTTTCCCTCGGTTAGAGGGAGTGTTGATGTTGTAACATCAAGGGGCATACATTCTCCCTAAGGTCAAGGGTATTGATCAGGGGCCACGTAATGTGGCAAGGGAGAATGGCCCAAAGAACGTCAAGGCTTAGAGTGTGCCCCTGGTCAGGAGTTACCTGACCATGTTGCCAAGGGTTAATTGGCTAGTGGGTTGAGTGAGTGCCTTATAGCATCGGGCAAGTGCTTTGCCATTCAATAACATGTGACAATATATGTGAGTGATAATTGGCCCAGGGTCTCACCATTGGATAGGGGGTACTTGTCATGGTTCTAGGTGATGACTTGGTTGGTTGGTGACCCAAGGACTAGTTTTGTTTTTCACTTTGGTCAGTGGTTGCTTGCCCATATTGTCAAAGGGTATTTGGCTAGTGGGTGACTAGTTCCTTTATACGATGCTGATGCAAGATGCTTTCCACATTGTTCTAGAATAAAACATGAGGTGGTTGGAATCATCAACCCAGCTGAGCTCTTTCACCCTTTTCTTGGGATGGAGAAATTTTACAACAAAGAGAACACTTAAAGAAGTAAAAGTGAATACCTCCCTAGCTAAGGGGTGGGGGGGAGTGTTGAATTTTGGTAGCTGCGGTCAGTATTCTTCCATTGCATTAGCCCACAAAAAAATTGTATTCAAAGGAAATTAAAAAAATAAGAAATTCAAATTTTGAATTTGCCTCCAAAATCTTAAGTTGGCTCAAGGGATGGAATTAAATTTTAAATTTAAATTCAAGTTGCCTCCAAAAGGATCAAGTCAACCCAAAATAAGGGCACCATAAATCCTCTATAAAAAGGCACTCGATTTCAATTCAATCTACACATCATCTCTCTATTTCTAGCTCGCACATGGGGAACAAGTTTGATGAAGGAGCCTAATTTTTTTGGAGAAGTTTCTGATTTGTTTGACCTCACACGTGTGGGCCGTAGTAGCAGACCATTTGACCTGAGTTTTCTGGGCAGTTTGACTAGTTTTCTAGTTAGGTTGACTTCATATGTGTGGGCTGCAGAGCTTGACTGTTGATAGAGGTTTGAATGAGGTGATTTGGGCAGAACTTGAACCTTTGACTGTAGGCTGACCAAGGGTTTTTGAGCAGCTTTTTTGACCGAATTTTTGGGCAAGTTTTTTTGAGCACAGTTTGATTGACTTATGGTTTTGTTTGACCAAGTTTGAGCTGAGTAGTTTTGTGGTAAGTTTGAAGTAGTTTGATTGGAAAATTGGATTTCTCTTGTTGAAATGACAATTTCTTCTAAGAAAAGGTTGTTGGGTTTTTCCCTAGTTAAGGGTTTTCCCAGGGTAAAATTTCTTGTGTTTTTGTGCATTATTGTTGTATTGTGATTTCGACTACCCTATTTTATTTATGGTTGAATTTCTCTGAAGTATAATTGCTTAATGATAATTTGAATGTGCTAAAGAAATATCAGTATCATTGGAAGTAATTATGACTTTTAGGAAATTGTGCTTGTATATATTGCACTTGAAAAATCTACATGGGGTTAGGGTGTGTACACCTCCATAGACTAAGTAATCAAAACTTGGGAGTAGTGCGTGATTGCGTTGAATAGGTGTTTCCTCTTTGGAGTTTATGGTTTGAATCTAGAGGGTGATTAGGGTATGTACACCTACATAGGCTAAGCAGTCAAATTGCCTTGAACATGTGTTTCCTCCTTGGAGGTTAATGTTCGAATTTAGAGGGGTTAGGGTATGTACACCTCAAAGATTAAGCAATCAAAACACATGCATAGAGGGGGTCCTTTGTTCCACAAATAAGGGGGCCTCATATATTAATTTGGTATTTGGTTAGTAGTTTGCTAAGCTATCCAACTTCTTGAAAACATTTTCCTTGGTGGGTTGTAATGTATATTTATAGATTGAAAGATTCCATCATTGGAAATAAGCTGTTGGGACCCATATATGATTGTTGTGTATCATAATTATGATGCTTATATTGAAGGAGATTAATTTTGACAAAATAACTTGTTGAAAGCATTTACCTTGGTGTGTTTTATCTATTTTAACAAATTGAATGATCCATCGAGGGGTATGACAAAGCCTAGAGGCATGCAACTCTTGAAGATGCCATTTAGGAAGCACAAACTTTTGTGGAGACTATTAGTGTTTGCTTACAGTAGGATCTTCCTCCAAAATATTTTCAACAACAAAGGAATAATTGAAAATTAATGGAAAAACTAAGTTCCATCTCGTTTTAAGAGTCACAAGGAAGAATAGTAAATCCCAATACCATTGGTGATATATGCCAAAAAGGGCTTTACTTTATTTATAAATACTTCTTATCGAGGGGGCATAAGTGTAAGGACCTTAGAAGGATCTACATGATTGATTTCTTTGGTAGCAATTTTCTTTAGATAGAAAGAGTTTTGATCCAAGGGACACAAAGGGATCTACATGATTGAGTTCTCAAACAAATATTATGAGCCAATGGCTAGAAATGTTCATGTAGTAGTAGCAGAAATGGAAGAGGAAAAGGTCCATATAAAGGACCAAGAACAACAAAAATTTCCGATTGTCCCGCTCGCTGCCATGTTGGGAATCACTCAATTTTGACAACACTCATAACTTATAAGTTGGTGACATACATAGATCCATAATTGTTTTGTTACATAATTTTATGTTGTAGCCTCAACAGGTGTTGATGTCGCCACAAGGGCATAATGGTTCAAGGCATTGGGTCCAAATTTATCTTCATGATTTGTACATGAAAATTGAGGAAAGCCAACATCTAATTTAGAGTTAATGGGTTGTAGTTGGGTAGAAATAAACTTTTATTTTGGCTTGCAAAATGTTTAATGAAGTTAGAGGAGGAAGGGTTTAGCCAAATTCAGCTGGTGCACTAAATTTGGTAGAGGGACCCACAAATGGGGCCAAGGCGCAAATTTCATTTTTTCTATTGTTTTTGACTTACTATAGTAAAAAAAATAGATCGATCTCAACTGTCCAAGGAGATTTAATCTCAACCATTCGTGGTAGTGGTGGGCCTGGGTCAACTTCGAAAAGGGAAAAAGGGTGCAAAACTTGGTCATTATGCACTAGATAACTTGGTGGCAGAAGGCAATAAGAAGAGAACACTTTTGGCTAGTGTTTCAACAAACCATTGCTTCAAATCAGCGTAGATACAGGGAGAAAGAGAGGCTGTTACAGATCAAATCTTTTCCATCGTTTGCAGAATGCAACTAGGTTGTATTTAGTGCACAAAAGAGGCCGAGTTTAAGTCGTACGAAGCTGTATGAGTTCGTACAGTGCGTAGATTGAATGGGCTGACAGGCTAAGAGGGGTGTATTAGGGTGTTGTAGAAACAAGGAACGTTTCCCCTTCATTGTAAAGATTTTAAGAACAATATTTTTGTTGAAACAGCCTAATAGAAGCCACCAAGTTTGCAGGTTATCCCTAGTTGGGGTTTCCTGGGTAAATTTGCTGTATATTGTTCACTGATTTGTTTGTCTTCATTTGTTCCTTATTTCCGTTGCATGGTAGTTAATAAACCCAATATATGTGGGTTAAAGTTAAAGTTCAGTTTTTATTTCTTTGCTTTGTAAAAATTCACAGATTAAATAGTTGAGTTTTAAGAAAACTAAGGTGGTATCAGAGCCACGTCTTTGAGTGAAGACCAATGCCATGTTTTCTACATCAGGAAGTTAGGAACAAGTTAAGGCGAAGAGGGAAGGCACATCATAGCTTAATGGTTGCTCTAGGGTTCTAGCAGTGCGACCAAGGGTTTTAACCCACATAGCATAGTTTTACTAGTTAGACCAGCATGCAAGGTTCTTGAAAAGTTTGACCAACAAAATGTCTTACCAGGGTTTGAGACTACAACACAATTTGGAGGGAGCAACAAATCTCCTCTCATGGAAGAAGAGGATTACAATGGTGCTTGAGGAGCAGGGTGTGAAGGAGTTTATGGAGAACCCACCAGCCACACCAATTAACACCTAACAGTTGGCCCAATACAACAAGAATGATGCCAGAGCGAGAAGGATCATTCTTGAGGGAGTCAAAGACCATATTGTGCCACATCTTTCTAGCAAGAAGACTACCAAAGAAATGTGGACAACCATTCTGAACCTACACCAAAGCTCAAGTGAGGCCATAAAACTCATGCTCAAGGAAAAACTCAGAAACATATGAATGGGCAAGTTTGAGCCCATAATCTCTTATCTCACTAGGTTTACTTAAGTGAAGGACGAGTTGGCTGGTGTGGGGGAGATAGTACTTGAAGTAGATACAGTGAGTCTTGCACTATTAGGGCTTCACAAATCATGGGATAACTTCCAGGATGCATTGAGTGGCAGAGAGAAGCTTCCAGACTGTGAGTGGTTGTGGGGTGATTTAGTTCAGGAGGAGATTTGTAGGCAGGCAAGATCTGGAGCTCATGTTAAGCACGAGGAAGAGGAGAACTTTTCCTTAGCTGGAAAAGGGGCAAGGCCAAAGGCAAGAAGAGTGCCGGAGGGTTAGAGTCCAGCTCCAAAGGCAAGAAGAGTGCAGGAGGATCTCAGCAAAATAAAATGCTTTTCTGGTGCCATCAGTTTGGACACTATGCCATATGACTAGGAACAAGGAAAATTTCGGCTAGTTGATGGAGAAGGACATGTAGTTTCACATTGAGCTAGGAGATGATGGAAGGTACTTGACCAAGGGCATGGGTATTGTCAAATTTGAGAGGGAGTATGGTAACCCTCTTCATCTCAAGGATGTCCTCTATGTTCTAGGCCTTAAAAAGAACCTTGTTTTTGTTTCAACCCTAGAGGACAAGGGTTATGAGGTCATTTTTAGCAGAGGAAAGGCCTACCTCAAGCCCTTAAATTCTGGAGCCATGAAGCAAATTGGTGTAAGGGTAAAGAACCTTTATAGGCTATAGTTTTAGATAGCCACGACCTTGAGTAGTAGCGAGAAGGGTCGTAGGCAGGTTTGAGACCTCGGGGAGCTATGGCACAGGCGTATGGGACATTTGCACCATGGAGCATTGAAAATCCTCAGGGAGATAGCCACAGGGTTGCCACAGTGCAACAAGGACCAACATGATGTGTGCAAGAGCTGCACACATGGCAAGTATGCCAAGATGTCCTTTCCCAATAGTGAAGACTGAGCCAAGGGAATCTTGGAACTGACTCATTCAGACATATGTGTTCCATTATCTTCTCCATCCCTCATGGGATACAAGTACTACGGTCACCTTCATTGATGACCATTCGAGGAAGACATGGATCTTCTTCATGGAGAAGAAAGACGAGGTGTCCTCGAAGTTCCAAACTTTCAAGAGTTCAAAGCATTGGTGGAAAATCAGGCGGAAAGAAGGTCCAAGCACTGAGATAAGATAAAGAAGGGGAGTACATCTCCAATGCAAGGATATGTGTGCAAAGGAGGGAGCTCACCACGCCCTATAAACCTCAACACAATGGTGTGGCAGAGCACAAAAGCAAGAGCCTTGTTGAAGTGGCCAAGGCCATGTTGCATGACCAAGGATTACCTTTATTTCTTTGGGCAAAGGCATGCAACACTGCATTCTATCTATAGAATAGGAGTCCACATAAGGTGCTTGGACAAGTTACATTAGAGGATGCATTCATCGGTAAGAAGCAAATGTTTCTCACTTCTAGGTTTTTGGCAGTTTGGTTTACTGCCATGTGCCTTCAGAGAGTCGAAAGAAGTTGGAGCCTACAACAAAAAAGGCAATTTTGTAAGCTACAGTGAGACATCCAAGGCGTACAGGGTGTATGTACCAACACCGAGGAAGACTGTTATCAGGCGTGATGTCAAGTTTGAGGGAAGGGCTGTCAGCAAGTCCTTAAGTGTGTGAGTAGGTTACAACACAGGTGGAGGAGTTGTTAGCTCCTAAGCAGGAGGCTAAACCAACCCCTCAGGCCATGTTACAACTAAATGATGGGCAAGTCGTACAACAGTCAAATGGGGTGGTTGTCCAGGAACTAGAGGAGAGAGAAGTGCGAGTAGTGTCTACTGTAATAGTGACACCTAGCATAGGCAGAAGGAAGCCGAGGTGGGCTGATTAGTTGATTTAGGAGGCTCAGGTTAGGGTTGGGGCACCCAAATCCACATTCAGGCAGAGTAAACAACCACAAAGTTGCACATGTTTCATGGCATTGATGACTGAGGTTATAGACATAGAGCCTTCTAGCTACAAGGAGGCAACCTATTAGTAGGTCTGGCATGATACTATGGTGGAAGACTACTCTTCTATCATGCAGAACGATGTCTAGAAGATTGTGCCAAGGTTGGAGGGCAAATTTGTTATTGGATCCAAGTGGGTCTATAAGATCAAGCACAAAGCTGACGAGAGCTTGGTGAAGTACAAGGTTAGATTTGTAGCCAGAGGGTTCTCTTAGGTGGAGGGCATTGACTATAAGACCTTTGCACCGTGGCCCGTTATTCATCCATTAGGACCATTATAGCACTTGCAACTCAAATGGGGTGGAAGATCCACCAGATGGACATGAAGACTGCCTTTCTCAACGGTGTGGTTGAGGAAGAGATTTACATAGAGTAGCTAGAGGGGTTCGAGGCACATAACAGGGAGACACATGTGTGCAGGGTCAAAAGAGCTCTATATGGGCTTAAGCAGGCCATGCCAACGTGGTACTCTTGCATTGACAACTATCTTCTAGGATTGGGCTTCACCAAGAGTGATGCTAACCCTAACCTATACTACATCATGGTTGGGGGGCAACCTCTCATTCTTGTGTTGTATGTAGATGATCTCATACTGATAGGGGATGAGAAGCTCATTAATGACTGCAAGAAGGATCTTGCAACAGAGTTTGACATGAAGGATATAGGGCTCATGCACTATTTCCTTGGGTTGGAGGTTTGGTAGGGAGATGGACAAATTTTCTTAGGACAAGGAAAGTACGCTTTGGAGATTCTCAAGAGGTTCCACATGCAAGATTGTAGGCCCATTGCCGTGCCTTTGGTGACAAACTAGAGGAAGATAGATGCTAGCAGAGTAGTGCAAGTTGATGCCACTCTCTACAGGCAACTTATCGGGTCATTGATGTATCTAGTGAACACACAACAAAACATTTTCTATGCAGTGAACCAATTAAGTCAGTTCATGGTAGAGCCTACTAGAGTCCACTAGGATACTGCTAAACATATTCTCAGATACCTCAGAGGCATAGTGGATTATGGGTTGACTTATAGGCAAGTTGATGGAGTGAAGTTGAAAGACTTCACAGGTGGAGATTGAGTAGGGGTCCCACGGATAGAAAGAGTACCTCAGGTTGTGCCTTTAGTGTTAGGTTAACATCTATTTCCTATTTCAGCAAGAAGCAAAGATCAATGGCACTGGAGCTTAGTAGAGGCTGAATACATGTTTGCTAGCCTGACAATTTGTGAAGCCATCTGGTTGAGGACACTGCTTGTTGGGCTCTTTAGTTAGAGTTTGGAGCCTACAATCATACACTGTGATAATCAAAGTTGCATTAAGTTCTCTGACAATGCAATGTTCCATAACTGCTCCAAGCACATCAAGATCATGTACCATCATATCAGAGACTGCATTCAGAGGGGCAAGATCAGATTTGAGTACATTCCTACAATATAGCAGACAATGGACATATTGAGTCTTGACCAAGGCTTTTGCCTAGAGGGAGCTTTGTCTATTTTAGGGACAAACTAGGTGTAGTTCAAAATACCTTCCTCTCTAAGAGGGAGTGTTAAATGAAGTTAGAGGAGGATGTTAGGGTCCCCACCTAACCCCTTTATTTATGTAATGGGATCGAGTCATAGTCAAGAGTCAATAAAGCCCATATTAATAATTGTAAGTGGTTAATCCGCAATTAATGACAGGACCACAGTTAGTTGCAAATGGGCCGTAGTATTAGATAGATGGTATTAATAAAACCCATGGTATTGATCCTTGGTATTGCATGTATGAGTCATATAGAAAGGATAGAGACTCCCTGCGAGGAGCATTGTGTCTTATTTTTGTATCGAGCTCTGCTCTATTGGAGGTTGCCCCCTCGAAGAGGCCAGTGAACATTGCTTTCTGAATAATAAAATATTTGCTGTTGTCTCTCACTGTTCTATGTTCTGGGTATCTTTCTTCGTATATTCTGTATTTGGGTATCTTTTGCAGGTTAAGAGCATAACAAGTGGTATTAGAGCACTTTCCAGGGCCGGTGGGATCTCCATTTTGTAGCAAATTTTTTTTGGCTAGAGACGTGTTCCGACGTCTTTAAACCACGGGATCTGTCGTTGAGCGCATAAACCTGCGGATTTGGGGAGGCATGCACGCAAGAAATACAAGAGGTGGTCACGCTTGTTGGACTCCCTTGTAACCCCTGTGGGTACCCCTTCGAGTAGTAGCGCATTAGACAGAACCGCGTACGGACTGTCTTCCAAGTACCTTCTAGGTATATCGGAAGCCCCTTAGCTCCTCTGCAACCTCGCCATAGATAAAACTTTGGCCGTCTTGCTGCTACAGTACATCGAGAACAACACTCGGAGAGATTACTCACTCGTACGATAGGGTAGTCGGGTTGTACGGCTAAGGGTACGGTTGATCCTCCTTAGTTAGAGCCCTGAAACATTGGGCCGAGTACTATTGTCAGACCCTTATGAATATTGCGATTTGTAGCACCTGACACTCCTCGAGACCATAGTTCCCTTTTCTATCTGGGGATCACGCATCATATCTGCCAGATCAGCGCGCAAAGAGGTGCAGCAGCAGCAGACATCAGTCCCGCAGTTCTGAGTTAGCAGACCAGCCATTCCGATCTATTAGATCCATCAGATCCGCAACAGCAGTCTGTTCCGCCGCCCAGAGCTATCTGATCCGCCATTCAGATCTCTCAGATCCACCAGATCTGAGTAGTTGTGTGGGGTTCCTATACCGAGGTACCATTCAATTCTTAGTGAAATTTTTTTTTTAGGCGGTCCCAATTTTCAAAAACATCAGGTCGGTGCATGGTAGAAACTAGAGCTCAAGCTATGGCCAATGAAAGGATGGACAAACTTGAAGAATCCTTGCAATCCCTCCACATTCAGCTTGACCGACTAAATAGCCTGATCTCGAGCATAATCCCGAAGGGCAAGGAGGAAGCCCACGAGGAGGCGTATAATGGCAATGGACACAGTGAGGGTGAGTCTAGCCACTCTCCTCACGTCTGGCGCACCCACCAACAATCCCGTCAGCGACCTCCCAAGTTGGATATGCATAAATTTGACGGTTCTCACCCGACAACATGGATAGCACAAATGGAGCAGTATTTCAATCTGAATAACATCTTAGATGATGCGACTCAGCTTATGGTGGGGAGCATGTACTTGGACAATGAAAGGTGGCAATGGTGGGAATGGCATCAACGTTGCAATGGACCTTTTCTGGCTTGGACCAAATTCAAAAAAGCTCTTACAGACCGCTTTGACGAGGAATATTCTTTTTTGGGTCGTCTTACTAAGCTCCGATAAACTGACACAGTGGATGAATATATTACAACTTTTGAAGCCTTAGCCTTTCGCACTTGGGGTCTCTCAGATGTGTTCTACACGGAATGTTTTATCAACGGTCTTAAAGAAGCCATCAAAGCCCAAGTCCTACTGCACCACCCTCCCACGTGGACGGAGGCTTGCAAGGTAGCCTGTAACGTGGAACGTGCATTAGCAGCCCAGTACAGTCGCCCAAATTTCTCCGCTAAAGGTCGCCCCCCACAGGCTCACAACACGACTCAAACACTTAAGGTCCAAAAGGTGTCACCTGCGGAAATGGCCGAAAGGAGAAAGCAAGGATTGTGTTACTACTGTGATGAAAAATACTCCCCAGGTCATAAATGCAAGGAGTCCAAATTTTTTCAAATTGATGCCACTGACTATAGCTCAACAGAGGAAGATCCACCACTTGAGGAACATGAGGCGCTAGAAGAGGACAACCAAAAGGACAATGTCTCTGACGAACTAGTTATTTCGCTGCATACTTTGGCAGGGATTTCTTCACCTCAAACTCTCAAAATCAGAGGTTTTATTAAACATCGCCCAGTAGTAGTCTTGATTGATAGTGGAAGTACACATAATTTCATCCATCAAAAAGTCGTAGAAGCAGTGCATTGTTTTGTACGAGCAGTTTCTAACTTCCAAGTCCAAATTGCGGATGGGGGCACAATGAAATGTGAAGGCCGCTGTGAATATGTCAAACTTCGAATGGGGGATTATCATTTGAAAACCCACATGTTTGCCATACACATGGGAGGTTGCGACATTGTCCTCGGTGCTGAATGGCTCTGCACTCTTGGGCCAATCACAATGGATTTCCAGGAGTTATATATGAGTTTTAAGCATAACAACTACACACATACCCTCCGTGGACTCCAGGCGGGAGCTCCCTCTATCATGAGCTCGCATAGGATGGAAAAATTGCTAAAAAAGGGCCATCATGGAGTTATAGCTCAATTTAATGCCATCCAGGCAGTTGAAACCAAGTCTCTGCCAATTCATCCTGAGATGCAACAGATTTTAAATAACCATCTACCGGTCTTTGACAAGCCTCATGAGCTTCCACCCTCGAGAGGGGAACATGATCATAGCATCACCTTGGTTCCAGGGGCCCAACCCCCAAATGTGCGCCCATACAGATATCCGTTCACCCAAAAGAATGAAATAGAAAAAATAATCAAGGAACTTTTGGAAGCAGGTGTCATTCGTCCCAACATTAGTCCTTATTCATCACCGGTGGTCATGGTGCTCAAGAAAGATGGGGAGTGGCGGATGTGTCCAGACTTCAGGGCCCTCAATAAGTTGATAGTCAAAGATAAATTTCCCATCCCGGTGGTTGACGATTTGCTGGATGAACTCAATGGGGCTCAATTCTTCACTAAGCTGGATCTTCGCTCAGGCTACCACCAAATTCGCATGAAGGAAGTCGACATTCCAAAGACCGCTTTCAGAACTCATGAAGGCCATTATGAGTTCCTGGTCATGCCATTCGGTCTTTGTAATGCCCCCTCTACTTTTTAGAGCCTTATGAACCACATTCTCAAACCATATCTCAGGAAATTTGTCCTTGTCTTCTTCGATGACATCCTCATCTATAGTTTCACCTGGGCCGCACATCTTCAGCATGTAGATCTACTCTTGCAACTGCTCCGCAAGCATAAATTATTTGTCAAGATGTCCAAGTGTTCGTTTGGCATGGAAGAAGTTGAGTATTTGGGCCACATTGTGGGGCGTGAAGGTGTCAAGGTGGACCCCAAAAAGATCCAGGCAATGCAGGATTGGACTCAACCTAAGACCTTGAAGAGCTTGAGAGGATTTTTGGGTCTCACAGGCTATTATCGTAAATTTGTCCGCAACTATGGTTGCATAGCGAAGCCCCTCACTCAACTCCTAAAGAAAAATTCATTCTTTTGGAATGAGGAAGCACAACAGGCATTTACAGCTCTAAAAAATGCCATGTGTTCCACTCCAGTCTTAGCACTACCTGACTTCACCAAATCTTTTGTCATTGAATGTGATGCTTCGGGTACAGGTATTGGGGCGGTCTTAAGGCAGGAAGGGCGACCTTTGGCCTTCACAAGCCAACAACTAAGTGGGAAGAATTTGGGCCAATCTACCTACAAGAAGGAAATGATGGCCATCTTACATGCAGTAGAGACCTGGTGACCTTACTTATTGGGGCGACGTTTCCAAATCCGCACAGATCATCACAGTCTTAAATATTTTTTGGAGCAACGCCTATCCTCCCCACAACAAAATAAATGGCTCGCCAAAATGCTGGGATATGATTATGAGATCATTTACAAGAAAGGGAAAGACAATAGTGTAGCAGATGCATTATCTCGACAATTTGAGGAGGAAAGTACTCTGCTAGCAATTTCCCTCCCCATTCCAGAATGGATTGAAGAGGCTCGCAGGGAATGGTTTTCACATCCCGGGCTCTCCCAACTCATTTCTCAATTGCAGGTAGATCCAAATTCCACCAAGGGCTACTCGTGGCAGGATGGTATTCTTCACTATAGGGACAGAGTCGTAATATCACCAACATCCACCCTCAAAAGTCGCATTTTGGCAGAATTGCACTCATCCCCCATTGCAGGACATTCAGGCTTTCAGAAGACGTATGCTCGCAACAAAAGATCATTTTTTTGGACAGGCATGAAAAAGGGCATCCTTACTTTTGTAGCAGAATGCGATGTCTGTCAACGCCACAAAGGGGAGACCATCAACACACCAGGCACATTACAACCGTTGCCCATCCCGGCATCAATTTGGACGGAGGTTTCTATGGATTTCATTACAGGTCTTCCAAAGTCAGGAAACAAGTCAGTCATCATGGTGGTTGTGGACAGACTTTCGAAGTATGCTCATTTCTGCGCCCTACCCCACCCGTTTACACCAACTTTGGTCGCTCAATCTTTCATGGATCAGATCTTCAAATTGCATGGCATGCCCACTTCTATTGTGTCCGATCGCGACCCGATCTTCACCAGTAATTTTTGGCAGGAACTCTTCAGGATACAAGGCACTCAACTAAAACTCAGTACTTCCTATCACCCGCAAGCGGATGGTCAAACTGAAGCCGTCAACAAATGTCTGGAAACCTACCTTAGGTGTTTCACTTTAGAAAAGCAACATCTTTGGGTACAGTGGTTACCTCTGGCTGAATGGTGGTATAACACCAACTATCATGCCACCACCAAAATGACTCCCTATGAAGCAGTATATGGTCAACTCCCTCCTTCTCCTACTTCTTATCTCAAGGGGTGCTCAAAAGTACAAGCAGTGGATCAACTCCTACAACACCGCGCAACCATGCTCGCCTATCATAGAGAGAATCTTCATCAAGCTCAAAACCGCATGAAGCAACAAGTAGACCAGCATCGCTCAGAGCGCCAATTTCAAGAAGGGGATCAGGTCTTTTTGAGGCTGCAACCATATAAGCAAACATCACTCAAAGACAAGGGTTGTTAGAAACTATCTCCAAAATTCTACGGACCATATCAAGTACTTCAACGCATTGGAGAAGTGGCTTACAAGTTGGCTTTGCCACCTACTGCAAAAATCCATCCAGTTTTCCATGTCTCATGCCTCAAGAAAGTGATTGGGAACAATTGCAGAATTCAAACCAGTCTACCTGAATTGGACGAAGAAGGGTCAATCTGGCTCCAACCTGAACAGGTCCTAGACACACGAGACAGGCACTTGCGGGGCCACATGATTAGGGAAGTCCTCGTCAAGTGGAAAGACACCTCTCCGAAAGATGCAACTTGGGAACCAACCACTATTCTTCAGCAGTTTCTGCAGCTTCAGCCTTGAGGACAAGGCTAGTCTTAAGGGGGAGGGCATGTTAGGGTCCCACCCTAACCCCCTTATTTATGTAATGGGATCGAGTCATAGTCAAGAGTCAATAAAGCCCATATTAATAATTGTAAGTGGTTAATCCGCAATTAATGACAGGACCACAGTTAGTTGCAAATGGGCCGTAGTATTAGATAGATGGTATTAATAAAACCCATGGTATTGGTCCTTGGTATTGCATGTATGAGTCATATATAAAGGATAGAGACTCCCTGCGAGGAGCATCGTGTCTTATTTTTGTATCGAGCTCTGCTCTATTGGAGGTTGCCCCCTCGAAGAGGCCAGTGAACATTGCTTTCTGAATAATAAAATATTTGCTGTTGTCTCTCACTGTTCTATGTTCTGGGTATCTTTCTTCGTATATTCTGTATTTGGGTATCTTTTGCAGGTTAAGAGCATAACAGAGGAAGGGTACAACCAAATTGAGCTAGTGCACCAAATTTGGCAGAGGGATCCACAAGTGGGGAAAGGCTCAAATTTCTCCTTTTCTATTGTTTTTGACTTGGAAAATTTGAATTTTCTTATAGTAAAAAATTAGATTGATCTCAACTGTCCAAGGAGATTTAATCTCAGCTATTCAAGGCAGTGGTGGGCCCAGGTCGACTTCTAAGAGGGAAAGAGGGTGCAAAACTTTGTCATTATGCTCTAGAGAACTTGGTGGCAAAAGGCAACAAGTAGAGAACACTTATGGCTAGAGTTTTAGCGAACCAGGGCTTTAGATCAACGCAGATACAGGGAGAAAGAGAGCTGTTATAGATTGAATCTTTTCCAGCTTCTGTAGACTGCAACCATGCTGTATTCAGTGCATAGAAGAGGCCGAGTTCAGGTGGTATGAAGTTGTACGAGTTTGTATAGTGTGCAGACTGACTAGGCTGAGAGGCCAAGAGAGTGTGTATTAACATGTTGAGGAATTTGCATAAACAAGGCAAGTTTTGTCTTCATTGTAAAAATTTTCCGAACAATATCTTTGTTGAAACAACTTAATAGATCCACCGAGTTTGTAGGTTTTCCCAGTTGGGGTTTCTTGGGTAAAATTGATGTGTATTGTTTGGTGTGTTTGTCTTCATTTGTTCCTTATTTCTGCTGCATGGTAGTTAGTATACTCATTATATTTGTTGGTTAAAGTTATAGTTCAATTTTCAACTCTTTTCTTACTAAAAATTCACAGATTTGATAGTTGAGTTTTAAGGAAACTAACTCAAAATGGGCAAAAAAGTGAAACAACTTGCTAATAGTGAGATATGTTACATCTATCCATGCAATTCTATAAATGGTATAGATGTCATGGTGAAAATGTAGAAACCAAGAAAAGTAAACGAAAATAAATGACTATTTGATGAGTATGCACATTTTGATACCTCTTGTATTATCACCCAATTGAGGAGATGACTATGCCATTGAAAAATAGGTAAACATATTGCTAATAATGAATTTTGTGTTCCATCTTTTAATGCAATTCTACGAATGGTTTGGATATCAAAGGTGAAAATGCAAAGCAAAACAAAAATAATGGAAGATAAATGACTATTTCATAAGTATGTAGATGTATTTTGATATCTCCTTCGACCATGCAATTGAGGTGGTCATTATCAGCCAATTGAGGTGATGACCACACCATTGAGTTGGAAGTGGGTTCTAAAATGTTTCAATATGCAATGCTATTGCTTTGAGGGAAAAACAATTCAAGAAGGGCCATTATTATGACACAGAAAATGTACCTCATACACTTAATGCTAGTTATGTAGTTATTGGTACTTTATGTTAGTAGAGTTAATGTTAGTAATCACACTTTATGCTAGTCATAGGGAGTTGAGTACTAGAGTGAAAAGACACTTGGCACATGGAGATGCCCTTGAGAGGAGATTTTAGGGGAATATTACATCGAGTCTACAAGTGCAACTAAAATATTGGTGGACTTGGTCAATGGTGGTAGTTGAAGAACCATCGTCTTTATGTACTTGACCTTTTCCTCATGTGGTAAGTGAAACTAAACTTAGTTTGGTAGTGGCAATTGGAGCTTTTGTCCTTGTTTATCTATGTGGAAGGTGTTACCCACCATTTTGTGGGTAATATCCCTAGGAGAAAATTTCTCCAAGATGGTCCTTAGCGGGTAGCCAGCAGCCACTTGCAACCATCAACTAACTCCCTGTGCCATTTCTCTGCCACCTGAGTCGACCAAGTGGTCCCTCACCCATTTTCCATGATTGTATGTTTGAAGGTGGGCCTCCGAGAGCTAAAGGTATGCCTTGTCATTTGGAAATTGAGTCTTGTAGTTTACTTATCATGGACACTTTTGGGTATGGATTAATGGGGGGATTCGGCGGAAAGAATGGGCTAGGTCTGTACTTTTGTCCCCTAGACCCCTTTTAGGACTTAACCTTGGATTCTAGTCTTGTGGGATCTCTTTTACTGACCACTTGGTTTCAGGGATGGTATTTCATGGGAAACCCCGATTTTGGTTGTGTGGTCCTGCTCCCTTATTCACTTATATTCCCCTCTTTCCATTCATTATTACCCATTCATCACTTCTCCCACCTGGGTCCACATTCCTCCATCAGGTCCACATAGGGTCAGCTCACCCCTTCCCCTTGTCCATACCTTGGGTCATGGCTTGGAATGAATCTCGAAGGTTGATGCGGCTAAAAAGAAAGTCAAAAGCATATATGGCCACATTCAATAGGAAAAGTACCACAAAATGAAAAAGATCGCTGGGACAAAAACATTTAGCATGCAGGCAAAAGCCATTACATGAAGCTCTACCCCATCATCATGGCCATCACCCTGATTACAACAGGTTCTATGAAAATTCCTCATCATATAGGAACCCATGATCCTCCCAACCCTTGGTGGGCAATGAACCGCCCCATCTTAAAGGGGTGAATTCATTGCTATATCTTATACATCATGCTCTAACCCCTTGAGCCTCGAGCAATTAATCAAAGAAAATCATAAAAAGGCAAGATGAATATAAAGAAGGGTAAAAAAAATCAAGGCCGGGGCACCTCATGTACCACGATTGCTCCCTCCTACACCTTATAAACCCAAGTGCGGGCTTCCCTCTTATTAGCTACCCCTATGCCCCAACATGTGACCCAGGGTTGCCTCCTCTCATTCCCTACCGTATTCACCTATCTGCCACATGCCACCATCTTTTGACGGGTGTACCTTGACTATATTATCCCCTTTAGAAGCAGAAACTACCAAATAGAGTACTTGGTTAACCCCATTGGGAGTTTAAGAGACATTGGCGCATCCCGAAGCCCATTGTGGAAGGGCAGGTCATTATGAAGTCCCCTCCTGTGGTCTATGATTAGATAAGCTCATTGGCTTGGTTTCTTTAATGACTTGTTGTACTGGAAGCCTATGGGATGCATTGGATCTTATGCAGGATTGCACATGGTTTCCATTTGGGGTTTGGTCTCCCTATGCGAGGTCTTAATCCTCCAGAGGGCTACATTGGAACATATAGGGTGAGCGTTGAGAGCCATGGGCCTCCACAACAGCAAATTGCACTTCATGGATCCCCACAACCATTTAGACATTGTTCGTGGTTCAGTCATTGGACGAGGAGGATGCACCTGATCCATCATGCCTAGTTGGTCCCAGATATACACCATACACTTAGGAGATGATCCAGGACTTCTATGATGATGTGGCATCTTCTACATTATCGTCCTAGCCCTTAAGGGCAACCTACAGGGATCTTCGATTTGATTGGAGACCCATGATGACACTTATGTGCCTCCACAGTCATTTGGAGCATCGCAGGTTATTACAAGGGACCAACCCCTTGTCCACTGCTTTTGAGGGTCCTATTCTTCATTGTGGTAGCCATGGACCTCATTCTGTCTCTTAGAGGGCCCTACGACATGCATAGATTATTATTTGTACTCTTGAGAGGCTTACCTTTTGATTTGTGATCTAGTTTGGTGGGCTTGTCACCAAAGTTAGGTCATTTGCACATTATTTTATTTTTAGGGGCTAATGTAGGCTCATTAGCTAAATCGAACTCCTAATTAGTGTATAAATAAGAGTTAAGTGGATTCATTTGTATCATCACTTGACTTGGGATTTATCTATCTTTAGAGAATTTCGCACTTTTTCCTTGGAGGATTATTTGGGATGATGGATGAATTTTGATGTATGGATTTGGGCTATTTCTATCTTGGAGCTTCTTATTTGCAAATGTGATGTTGGTTGGATATACTCTCTAACATTGTAAGTGCAAATTTAACGCTATTTTTCTTGTTGCTGCATACATTTGAATTTCGCTATAATTAGGGCTAATTGCTGCATGTATGAAATGTGGAATTATGTGTCTATTTAGCTTATTCTTTGTATGGGCCATTGTTAGATGAATGAAATGTCCTAGAGATCATGTTATCTTGATAAGCTTGCACCATTTGTATGAAGTATAAATGCTTGAAAGTCATTTTTCTTCTCTTTCCTCTAACATTGGACGAAGTTGACTTTTGGAGCCTCCTTGAACAAGAAACTAAATCCTTCTTCATTATTATCCTTGACTCCATATCCCCAAGTGAATTAGGCACTGGTCCCTCAAAAAGGGTGATCATTTTAACCCTCTTTTTACCCTTTTCCCCTTTTTTCCTAGGTCTAGCCCCATTAGGTCACCTAGGGCATCAATTTCCCGGGAAATTGGCCACAAGAAAACTTCGATCTCCTAGATACAACTGTGTTGGTGGGTCCCCTTGCTCTCCTCCAAATTTGAAGCAATTCTGACGGTGGAATCTTCGAATACCTCAAGCCCTAGCTCTAGGATCAAGTTTTGCCTAGGTGTTCCCAAGGCTAGAACCTAGTAGGATCAATTTGACATCTTTGGGAGAAAATTCTTGTTTGATCCTTTCCCCTCACCTTGGCCAGGTTAAGAACATCATTGGTTGCCAAAATCCATCCCCTAACTTGGGTTGGGTCCACTTGGCCTCGTGTGGTCCCATTCTTCACCAAAGCCTATTTAGCAAGGACTACTTGAGAATCCAAGTTCTCAAAAGGATTTTAGGGATTGAGAACATCTTTTATAGGTCTTATACTTCTACCTCAACCCTCCAATCCTCATCCCCTTTCCCTAGAAGATCAAGTCCCTTGCTTAAAGAGCAAGCAAGCCCTATCCTTCAAACTCTTCTGGAAAGGGAATCATTTGGGTCACTCTGCCCCTTCATTGATCTATACTTTATAAGTGACTTCCCAACTACCGGGTCTCCTCCCATTGGTGAAAGTCCGTAAAGAGTAGGGAGTCTTAGCTGTGGTGACAGTGGGCTAAGTCTCCATAGTTGCCCTTGACCTAGCAATTGTCCTCATTGGAACCTCCTTAGGTCCCTTGCTAGTTTGTGCGGCAACATAAGGCATTTGAGAACATCTTGGACTAGAGTTTTGGGTTTTGTAGTTGTTGCTTAAGAAACTAAAATGAGCTATAATAATGGCTAGTAGGTAGTTTTGGAGTTTATACTAGTGACGAAATTTGTATCATATTTTCCAGTTTAAATGTCAGATTTCAACTCGGCTCACGACAATTGAGGTGATTCTCAAGTGTTATATTTTTCTTAGGATTAATTAAGGGCTCTACCCACTTTACTTATCTCATGACTTTCCATTAGTGTAATTTTTCTTAGGACCAATTAAGGCTATAGTCACTTTAGTTATCCTAGGTTTCTTTGTGTAATCTTCATCAAAACCTAATTGTTATCATATCAATAGAAGGGTTATAAATTCTGTGCTTTGAAGCTGTAATTTTGTTGTTCTTGCCAAGAACTTGCCTCATGCCCAAGGTGTTCAAAGGATTCTCACATGCAAGTATCAAAATTGTTATACTTAATCGCGGACAACATTAGTTGCTTGAGGTAGTCCCCGCGTGGCAGTGCAATTGGTGATTGCCATAATAATGAAGTGTTATGTACCATGAGATTCCAGGTTCAATCCCACCCTTGCCCCCCTTGAATTATTTCGTGGTTGGGTGCTTGGGGTAGCATGGTTCATTGAAGGGATATAGTGGTAGCAGGTAGAATCGACTCGGTGTCACACAAATACGAGACTGACCCAATTGTTGATTGCTCTAGTAAAAGAACATTAGTTCCTTGAGGTATGTAACATTCAAGAACATTGATGGTATTTGACCTCTAGAATTTTTCTAGCTGGGCACACTGCCCTTAATATTTATTGAAGAAGCTCAAGCCATAGAAATTTACAATGAGTGTTGCACTAATCGCCAAATAATCGCGACAATATAGTTTTATCGCGATTTTTTCAAAACAAAGATAAAATCGGGAGATAAAATCGTGGGGGTTTTTTATAGCCGATTTTTATCCAAAAAATTGCGGCACTTTCGGGCAGCGCGTGTTTTAAAGGGAAAAACACGATTTAATTTGTCATTTGGGCAGCAGACAGGCACGACTGGGGTTTGGAGACTTGGAGACTTGGTAATTTTGGAGTTGAATCAACTAATTGAAGGAGAAAAACGAAGTGTGAGCTAAGGAGGAGAAACATTTTCTCCATAAAACTGGTATGGGCACCAACGTTTTGTGTTTTCACTGTTTTGTAACTTTGTTTTTGTTTTTTTCTATTTTTTGGTTGGTTTTGGAATGGGGTTTTTGACATTTGTCCAATGTAATTTTTTTTTTAGTTTTTTGGTTGGGTTTGGAATGGGTTTTTTGACATTTGTCCAATGTATTTTTTTTAGTTTTTTTGGTTGGGTTTGGAATGGGGTTTCTTAAATTGTATGTAATTTTTTTTTAGTTTTTGTACAATGTAAATAGTAAAATACTAAATTGTAAGTTTGTAACTTGCAAATTGTAATTTTTATTTTGCCATAGGTTGA
The DNA here is from genome assembly GCA_031772625.1 of Pinus tabuliformis. NCBI lineage: Eukaryota > Viridiplantae > Streptophyta > Pinopsida > Pinales > Pinaceae > Pinus > Pinus tabuliformis. Next base: position 1,043,608,213 of record CM062820.1, on the reverse strand, counting down.
TCGAAACACCATTCAAGTTTTCAACTTCAAAGTTCAAAATCAAACATGCCAAGGAAATTGGACCCTTTCTGGGAATTTGGTGAACTTGATGCTCCAAATGATAGACTAAACTTGAATTGCAAGTTGTGTGGGCAACATATGTTCGGGGGGTGTACAGATTGAAGTATCATCTTGCACAAATCCTTGGATTTGATGTAGGGCCTTGCACAAAGACAAATCCTGAAATCATTTGAAGAGCCATGGAAGCATTGGAAACTTTAAACCACACTAGAGAGGCCAAAGCAGAAATGAAGAGGCAACTAAAAAACTTAGCTGAACAAGGAAGTGCCAGTGGTTCTATTGCAACATCAACCAACCTAGTAGCTGCCTAATCATTTTTTGTTCCTCGAACCACACCTGGTTCACAACCATCTATTAGTTCAATGCTTAAAAAAACTGAGAAAGAACAAGCTGACAAGTTGCTGGCCAAATTTCTCCTTTGGAGTGATATTCCTTTCAACATTCCAAGGAATAATCCATTTTTCTAGCCTACTGTTCATGCTATTGCAACTGTTGGCCCAGGGTACAAAATCCCTTCTTATCATGACATTAGAGGTCGGATTCTTCAAAATGAAAAGCTTGACTGCACCAAAAGATTGGAGGATTTTAGGGAATCATGGGCACAAACAGGATGCACTGTGATGTCAGATAGTTGGACTGACCAAAAGGGGAGAACCCTTATAAACTTCTTGGTTAGTTGTCCCAAGGGGACTATGTTTATCAAATCTGTTGATGCATCTGCACAAATCAAAGATGCAAGAACTTTATGTGATTTGCTGGATGTGTTTATTTTGGAGGTGGGTGCAGAAAATGTTGTCCAAGTCATAACGGACAATGCTGCAAATTATGTTGCTGCTGGCAGGATGCTTATGGACAGACATCCTACTTTATTTTGGACACCTTGTGCTGCACACTATATTTGTCAAGACCTTGAAAACAGGTGTAAAAGCAATAAAGGGAATTTTATACTGAACCTGTAATTATGTTCCTGAACTCTTACAAAATTTATTTATCAGATTATCTAACAGAACTGTTGAGGGTACCTACCCGTGCCCTTGCGGTTGATGATGACTCCAACTCCCTGCTTCGGTTACCAAAAGACCGAATCCACCCAGCCAAACTGAGCAGAACCTGGCTGCTCAATCCAACAAGCGTCTTAGTAGAAGTCGACTGTTCCCCCGTGCCCAGAACCTCAGAACAACTCAAGCTCTTCCTGTGGATGATTTCCGTAGATGATGTTCCTCCTCAAGATTTTCTTCCCTTCGTTCTTTACCTTCCTTGCCCAATCCCCCCTAACATTCTGCTCGGTGGTTTTTATCAAGTTTCTTGGCGGTGGCCGCTCTTCCACCAGCAACCCACCGCTTAATCTTTGGGTGACACCTTCCATGTCCCATCTCCTCTATCACACTGTTATGGTCACGTATATATAAGTATTTCATTTATAATTTAATTAAGTATATCTCTTTATGATTTATTAAAGTACTTTTAATATTAAGATTATAACATTATATTAATTTCTTATCTATATATATATATATATATATTTTTTTTTTTTTTTTTAAAACCATTTTATTAATTAATATAATTTATTTTTATTAATAGATAGGTCGTTACATACACTCTCCCTTCAGAAAACTTCGTCTTAAAGTTAGAGTTTTTATAGCAATTATTACATTCTTTTAGGATTGTAAATCGAGGTTAAATTTTTATTTAATGTAAGGATACTATAAAATTGGTGTTTTGAATACTTTTAGGTTTATGATTTTAATGGTTATGCCTTGCTCTAACCAGGTTCTCAAGCTATTTTAAAATCATCCTATCCGTCCTCTACTGGAGTATGCCTTGGCGTCAGTTTTATTGACCTAACTATTCATAAACTCTAAGGGTGACAACGTTGGTTATATCGACCTGATTCCCAGTGGGCATCCGGCAGTTATCATCACACGTCTAGGGGAGCGTGATTCGCACAGTCCTCCCATGACTCCAGGGTTCGGAGGATAAACGGTGGGCAACACCTCCACCCCTCCCAATAGACTTAGGGTTAATACCCTATCATAGAATCTCTTGGAGCCTTAATTGTTCTGAGGTTCCGTCATCACGTGGTCATTTTGGTAACAAATATTATTTGCAATCATAAACACTTAGCCATGCATTTATAAAATGTGCATTAACATATTCAAAAACAAATAGCTTATGTATAATTCACACATGTTAACTATAGTATAACATAATTTGCCATATTCTATTCATGTCATTGACTTTCATATTAAAATGTAATTATCCTTTGATTTCTATCTCATCAATCATATTGATACGCATAAATTAAACATAATTATAATATTTTAATTCCCATCAGAAGCAAAATCACTTAATATTTTAAACTTTACTATGACAATTATAATTAAGTAAGATCAATAACATATATCGTCTTGGTATCCATGTACCAACAGAATTTAAACAGATATTATGTCATAAAAATTCACGTTTATATATGATCATTCAAAATGGTTCTGAGCCTCTGATTTATAGTAAAGTAAATATATACAAAACATAGTTTAAAGTTTTTCAAAATTGACACAGATTAGGGTATTTTTGACATATGTTCTATGTATCTTCCCAAGTAGCTGAGCCGGGGCTATACTTGTCCCATTGGACCTTAACTTGGTCTACTAGACGATTTCTGAGTTGTCGAACTCTACGTTCTAGTATACGTAATGGTTCGACCGATATGATTCCCTCATTCGATACATGTAGTTCCTTCCATTGAAGGTTATGAGATTGATCAACGATATAATGTCTTAATACAGACATGAAATACATTATGAATTTTATGCAAGTGAGGTGGCAGGGCAAGACCCAACTCTTTCTATGACTTTAAATGATCCAATAAATTGGGGTGAAAACCTGATCCCCTACTTCATACTTCCTATCAGTTCTGTGAGTATCAACATAACTCTTTTGTCTATGCTGTGCTTCCTTTAATCGTTGTCTAATTTGTCTTACCTGCTCTTCCATTTCTTGGATTAATTCTGGTCCTATTTATCACTCAATCTTCTAACCTGTCCCAACTTAATGGTGTTCTGCAAGGTCTGCCGTATAATGCTTCAAATGGAGGCATTCTAATCGAACTGTGGTAACTGTTATTGTATGCGAATTCGACTAAGGGTAAGTACTTTTCCCAGTGTGATTGCTGATCCATAACATACATTCTCAACATATCTTCAAGTACTTGATTTACCCTTTCTGTTTGCTCATCGGTTTCAGGATGATAAACTGTGCTCAAATTTAGTTGAGTTCCTAAGGCTCACTGCATGCAAGTCCAGAATCTTGAAGTGAATCGTGAATCTCTATCGGATCTAATCTTCTTAGGTACTCCATGAAATTTGATAATTTTATTTATGAATACTCGAGCTACGTCAGCAAATTCGTAAGTATCTCTTACAAGAATGAAATGTGCGCTTTTCGTTAACTTATCCACTACTACCAAAATGGCATTGTGTCTTTGAGAAGTAAGAGGTAGTCCAGTGATAAAATCCATAGAAATGATCTCCCATTTGGTCATAGGAATATCGTGAGGTTGTAAGAGATCCGCTGGATGACAATGATCTGCTTTTACTTGTTGACATTCCAAACATTTTGTAACAAATTGAACGATATCATGTTTCATTCCCGACCAGAAGAAGAGTTTCTTGGTATCCGCATACATTTTCCTTACTCTAGGATGTGCACAATACACTGCTCTGTGGGCTTCCTTGAGGATAGTGTCTCGAAGATCCTTATTATCAGGAATGTACATTCTTCCATGGAATCGTAAGATTCCATCATCTTCTAGTTCATATCCTTCAAACTTAGATTCTTTTGGCTTTTTACCTTCAAGACTAGATCTCACCTTTAAATACCAGCTATCTTTTATGAGATATTCCAGTACTCGTTGGCTCAAATCTACTTTGATAGGTATGAGAGAGAATATCCGAGGTCTTCTGCTTAAAGCATCTACTACTACATTTTCTTTTCCCTTAATATATGATATTCCAAAGTCATATTCACTTAGGAATTCACTCCATCGTCTTTGTCTGGCATTGAAGTCTCTTTGGGTGAACAAATATTATAGACTTTGATGGTCGATTTTAAGTGTAAAACTTTGTCCCACTAGATAATGCCTCCATATCTTTAAAGCTAGTATTATAGTGGCTAACTCTAAATCCTGAGTAGCATAGAGTTCTTCATGAGGTTTTAAATTTCTGGAGGCATATGCTATCGCTCTATCTTGCATCAATACTGCACCCAACCCTTGTTTGGACGCATCAGTACATACCGTAAAATCCTTGTCCATATCAGGGACTCTTAGGATTGGTGCACTGGTGAGTAGTCTTTTGAGTTCAGAGAATGCTTTATTACATTCCTCAGTTCATTCATACTTAACACCTTTACGCTGAAGGGTTGTAATCGGCGTTGCAATTTTGGAGAATCCCTCCACAAATCTTCGGTAGTAACCGGCTAAACCCATAAAGCTTCGCACTTCATGTGCGTTTTTCGGTATTGACCATTCCATGATTGCTTTTACCTTCTCAGGGTCTACTGAAATCCCTTCACCTGATATGATATGACCTAAGTAATGAATCTTTTCCTGAAAGAATGAACACTTGGATAATTTTCCATACCACTGATGTTTTCTAAGGCAGGACAATACTATCCGTAAATGATCTTCATGCTTTTTCTTATTCTTGGAATAGATGAGAATATCATCTAAAAAGAGTTGTACAAATTGATGAAGATATTCAGGGAAAACACTGTTCATAAGATTTATGAATATTGCTGGTGCATTTGTTAATCCAAATGGTACCATAGTAAATTCATAATGTCCAAAACGTGTCTGGAATGCAGTCTTAGAAATATCGCTTTCAGAAATCCTTAGCTGATGATAGCTTGATCGAAGATCAATTTTTGAAAAGACAACAACTTCTTTCATTTGATTGAAAAGATTATCGATTCGAGGCATAGGATATTGATTCTTTATCTCGATTCAAGTCTCAATAATCTATGCATAATCTTAAGGATCCATCTTTTTTCTTGACAAAAATTACAGGAGCGCCCCAAGGTGATATATTGGGTCAAATATGTCCTATATCCAGTAGTTCCTTCAATTGAATTTGCAATTCTTGAAGTTCTGGAGCTGTCATTCTATAAGGAGTTTTAGAGATCGGTTGAGTACCAGGTTTCAATTCAATAGTGAGATCCAGCTCCTTTGGAAATACATCCGGAAATTCGGTTAACATCGGATATTGTTCTAAGGATGGCGCTTTTTCTTTACTTCTTGAATTACATATGCCTGACAACCTTTTCTTAAGCAACGTTTCATTTTCATTGTGGATATGTAACGTAAAGATACTTTTTTTTTTGATTCCTTGAATTTGGATCGCTTCTCCTTCATCATTTATACCTAGAATTCTTTTCCCATAACAGTCTATCCAAGCTTGATGAGTTTCTAGCCAATCCATACCTATGACAAGGTCATAAGTTCCTAAGGGTGTGACATAAACTTTCAGTTTAGTCGTACAAACCCCTAGGTCAATTTTGCATTGATCCACACTTAAGTCTACGGATTGGAGTTCTCCTGAGGCCAATTTTACTTGTCTGAAATCATTTTGTCTGCGAGCTGCCAACCCACATTTGTTTAATGCATATGACGAAATGAAACTATCTGTGGCACCAATATCAAATAAGATTTTGAGTTTTATACCATTAGTAATTCCTGAAGATTCTACTACAGTGGATTGATGAGCTGCTTGGTCATTGTTGACTACTGCATGAATTCTATGATTACCTTGATTATTTGATATTGGTTCCTTTCCAATCCTATGCAATTAATTTGACGAAGCTTCTGGACAATCACGTTGAAAATGCGGTCCTCCACATCTCCAACAATTAAGCTGCGTTGATCCTCTTGAATCAGGACATGAATTTCTAGATAAAGAGCTCCGTCCTCTCATGTTGTTTTCTCTTGAATTTCTTCCTCTATTGGTAGTTCCACGAGATGTCCATGGATTGGTGTTTGATGATTCAACGGCTATAGTGTTAACTGCCATGGGAGCTCTTGTTCCTACATTTCTTGGGGTAAATCTATTACCATAAGGTGGCCTTGAGCTACCTCCTTTGAAAAAATTTCGGGGAGTCTTTCCTGGAAATCCTGATTGTATAGGTTCTGCTGGCCCTACATCTTTTTTGATTCCTAGATGCTCTTTTGCATAACGACCACATTCTACGGCCTCAGCTACTGATAATGGTTTCCACATGCTCACCAAGGCCCTGATGCGAGGATTTAACCCAAATATGAAGCGTTCAGCTTGACGTTCATCAAAATTTAAGTAGTGAATGTGTTTTACAAGCTCCATAAATCTTATCTCATATTCTTCCACATTTTTATTACCTTGAACTAATGTATGGAAGGCTCTGGCTTGCTGTTGTTGAAAGTATGGAGGTAAATACTTTGCGCGTAATCTTTCCTCAAACAATTCCCAAGGGACGTTATCCGATGTAAGGTGCAGTTGCTTTTCTAGATTTCCCCACCAAATCAAGGCACTTTCTTTTAATTGAAATACAACAATTTTTGTTTTTTCAGAAGAAGAATATTCTCTTAATCTAAAGCATCTGTTCATTCCTTCTAACCATGCCTCAGCGCGTTCACCTACTCGACCTCTTGAAAATTCTGGGAGTTTAATTTTCTGAAGCTCTCTAGAAAGATCTTCTTTTGATCTTTTGTGGTCAAAATTCTTTGGTTTCGTTGAACTGGTAGCTAAGGGTTGAAGTTCTTTTTTGGTCTTAGCCCTAGTTTATTCTTTTAATGTCTCCAATAAGGCTTCCAATGAGTTCATTATCATGGTCAACTCCAGTGCTGGAGTGATTGGTGTTGATAATGGTCTCTGTGGAGACGATGATGATTGTGGCGGCGATGGGGATGATGATGACGACGGTGGTGGTATTAATGGCGGTGATGCTACCGGATCACGTCGACGTCGCTCATACGTCCTTACCATTGTAATGTTTCTTGTGCACATAATAAAATTTTGTAAAAATTTGAGGTAGACATTCGGTTTTAACATATAGTATCTTTTTTTTCTGTTTCTTGCAATTTCATATTTATAACTGGATATAGTTTTTTTGCTATTTTTATCTGCTACGCAGATCTTACTGATACCGAGGTCAAGGAGGGTGGTCTCGCGACCTCCTTGTCCTAATGCAGGGTATTCTATCCTAATATGAAATAATGCAGAAGCGTATAGGTATTAATTCCTAAAGTAGATCATCCAAAATTAATTACTAAGCAACATTCACAAAATGAAAATATTGAATGCCTCATTATAATGAACATCAGCGACATACCCATCATACCTCAAACTGACTGTTACTTCTAAAGAAGGGCACACATAGCTATAATGTGGAATATGTTACTTAGATGTATACTATTAGAATACCAATTATAACTATAACATATTCATTGCAATTTCATAAAAGAAATTTAAATTATTTTCATAAAGATTATGGTAGGCTGGTAGTTTATATATTTCTATAAAATAAATATAAAGGTCAAATTCTAGTAGAACTAAGTAACTTAGATGGTACCAATTAAACAATCTAGATATCATTTCTATTTGTCCAACATAATATTTACATTATCTTATTCTTCTATCAAATTTTGAATTATAATTGATTAAATAATTTGTAACATTTTAATTTTATTTTATAACATTTTCGAAACTAAAGCTAAAAGAAAAGGGGTCCTCATATGCCCATTTTTTTTTTTTTTAAATATCATTTTCCAAATTAAAACTAGTATGCATAAACCTTGATTATAAATAATAAATATGTTGTATTCCTAAACCTTAAGTATAAAAACCACATACAATAAAGCTAAACAACTTAATTGAATTTCTTAAACTTAAAATAATGATCACAAACACACTAAATAACGTAACTTAATTGGAAACTAAACTGACTCACTATTAATTAGAAACTGAATATTCCAACCTAATAAGACCCAAAACACAATAACTAAATTGAATTTCTTTAACCTTGACCGATCCACTATTAATTAGAAACGGAACATTAGAACCCAAAGATATTGATTAGAAAACACTTTCTTCGTGGGGACGTCCACCATTTCATCTAGCCGACCACATGGACTTGAAAGAATCCAATTATTAAATCCGAAGTGCAAAGTACCATTGGAGGGTGCCAATCGTGGTCAATTTGGTGATATTTTCAACTGTACGCAACAGAGTCCATGAATAAAATATAAGGTCATCTCCACAGTTCAGTGCGATACTAATGCCTATACCATTGCAGCTAAGTCCATCGTTGTCCTTCCGTTTTATAAGTTCCCTCAATCAATCAGTTCGATGTTAACACTAACATTAGTGCATTTGAGTCCACGGTAAATGTCCATGCCTTTATTTTCTATATTATAATTATTATTATTTGTAATTTTTTTTTTAAAAGTCGTTCAACCATTTTTTTTATGGAATAATATTACATTACGCACCCATATTAATCAAATATTACACAGGCATGGTTATAGCGATAATATTGACACGATAACGCTGGCAACTAAGATGCTGACACCCGACGTTCGACCACCCGAAAGGTGGAACCATGCTGACACGCGGGTCACGGGTTCGAAATTCGTGGCGGGGATCCCTTCTCCTCCCACTCCAGCTGTAAACGACATGCCTACGCTATTATGACAAGCACAGATTCGTGCTGCGTCTGCTTCAGTGCAGTAGTTTTCTATCTGACGACAATGTTATTTCATTTGGTTGGGCGCGCTATACTCTGTTTTGGGTGGAAATTTGCCTTTGGCCTTGCTTTTCATCTTACATAACTGGTCTTGTGCTGATCTAGTTGTGGAAATTCTTTTATACACAGGAAATGGGTGCATTAAAAGTATTTTAAATTTCTTTATGCCACAGAGCAAGACCTCAACCCTAGAACTTAAGATGGTCGAGGCTGTGCAGAAGAGAGCAATCTCTGGAAATTGCACCGTGAAAACATTCAATAGTGTTATCATGAAGTTCCCTAAAATTGATGAAAGCATCGAAAAAGTTAGAGTTGTGTTTAAGAAATACGGTGCGCTACTAATCTGTTTCATGATTTTCATGCTCTAGTATACTGTATATGTTTTCAGTGTGATCTTTGACTGTATATTTATATATATATATTTTTTTAATCAGTGTGTGGATCGAAATTGTGAGAACCCAACAACAATGGCAGGAGACATTGAAGCTACGGCTTGCCTCGGCTTCCATTAGACCGAACAATATAGTTCTTGTTCTCAAACGCCTCCAGAATATAGACTTATCATTCATGTTTTTTAATTGGGTTGGACAGCAGAAGGGTTTTAGGCATAACCGCCATCTATCTTTAGCAATGCTCAGTATGCTAGCCACTGACAGAATGTTCAGTGAGGCAGAGCTTATTCTTGAAAACATGAAAAACCAGGGTTGGAATCCCACTGTACAAGCATTAAGCGATCTTACTAGTGCATATTCTCAGGTTGGTTTAATTAGCAAGGCCCTTGATATGTTTCTCTACGCAGCAGTTTCAGCAGAAAATTCAACAGAAATAAAATTCAACAGAGAATTACACGATGCGTAGGGCTAGTAAGGTCGAAAGGGTTTAAACTGGCTCTGATACCAAATGTCAAGACCGTGAAAACAGGTGTAAAAACAGTAAAGGAAATTTTATACTAAACCTGTAATTATGTTCCTGAACTCTTACAAAATTTATTTAACAGATTATCTAATAGAATTGTTGAGGGTACTTACCTGTGCCCTTGCGGTTGATGATGACTCCAACTCCCTGCTTCGGTTACCAAAAGACCGAATCCACCTAGCCAAACTGAGCAGAACTTGGCTGCTCAATCCAACAAGCTTCTTAGTAGAAGTCAACTGTTCCCCCGTGCCCAGAACCTCAGAACAACTCTAGCTCTTCCTGTGGATGATTTTTGTAGATGATGTTCCTCCTCTTTAAGATTTTCTTCCCTCCGTTCTTTACCTTCCTTGCCCGATCCCCCCTAACATTCTACTCGGTGGTTTTTATCAAGTTTCTTGGTGGTGGCCGCTCTTCCACCAGCAGCCCACTGCTTAATCTTTGGGTGACACCTTCCATGTCCCGTCTCCTCTATCACACTGTTATGGTCACGTATATATAAGTATTTCATTTATAATTTAATTAAGTATATCTCTTTACGATTTATTAAAGTACTTTTAATATTAAGATTATAACATTATATTAATTTCTTTTATATCTATATATATATTTAAATCATTTTATTAATTAATATGATTTATTTTTATTAATAGATAGGTCGTTACATCCACTCCCCCTTCAGAAAACTTCGTCCTGAAGTTAGAGTTTTTATAGCAATTAGTACATTCTTTTAGGATTGTAAATCGAGGTTAAATTTTTATTTAATGTAGTTTCTTTCATTATATTGGAAGTTCTTTGACCTTGAATGTTAGAAGTGGTCCCAACCCTTTTTTAAACCTTATTGCCTCCAAGAGCAAGTCACACTAAGGAGAACATTATTCAACAAACTCTTGGTCTTGACATCTATGCTTTTGACTTGGATGATGCATATTATTAACTCCCTCCACCCCTTTTCCATAACTCCCTCTTTGCATATCATTTTATGGGGGTTGTTTTCGTCCCTCTTTTTGGTTTGGCTGTTATTATTTGTTGTGTTATTGGTCCCTTGACTTATTTTTGTCTTTAGTGGACATTAATATAATTTTCAATTTCAAATTTGAAAGTAGATTTTGATTGTACTTTTTTTCCTCTCTGGGTTACATACTCAAAATGCTGAAGGTAAAACGTAGAATTTTAGGGCACAAGGTTGGTCAACCACTAGGCTTGAAGCCATTACAATAATATACTCCTTAAGAGCTCAAGATGTCACTTTGTGGGAATTGAACTTTGTTGGGGAGGATGACAATACTCCTTCCAGTCACTTGAGTAAGCCCAATTTACAGGGTTTGATTGGACTTACCTAGATAATCAATTAACTGGGTATCCTTTCACAATCTACTAATAGGGCATCCACTGTCAAGGTTCCATTTATCTTTGTCAGGCATCCACAAAAGCTTTTGCCGCTCATCATCTAGAAATATCTTAGGGCCGATATTTCTAATGCCATTGGTATAATCCCAAATTTGTTAGCAATTAAAACAATATTAATACTTTGGGATCTAATATGTTGCCCAAAAATACTACTTTGATTAAAATTTATTAACTTCAAGTTATGTTGTTACTAGAAAACTACATATGCATTTTTTTGTTTGCTTAGGCAAACTATGTTGTTCTTGTTGCTGCAAAATCTAGCAGGCATTGTGAGGGCACTTACAAGGCGAGGGCTAGACCCTGTAGCAACAATGAGGAAGAATTGCCATTGTCATCTCAATAATCTTTCTCCTACTGTTTAGTGGAGTTTCACCACAAGGGAGGCTTCCTTGTATTCACCTATAAGTATATGCTAGTTGGAGGGCCCTAGGTGATGTAAGCAGGCTAGGGAAATATACCTTAATGATGGAATAGGCTCAAATCTTCTCTATAAAGGAACATGTATACTAACCCTAGGCTAGACAAGGATCACTACAAGCTAAGGCTAGTACCTAGACATGTAGGAGTTAGAGAAAGGGTTGTTGAAATTTGGTATCGGAGGACAGGTGGTTCTCTTAGGCTTTGATCTTTGGCCTAGGGAAAAGTGTCCAAAAGAATTTAATTTTTCTCCTAAAGTGACTTTATAATTTTATAAAGTTAAATCTAATTTAAAAGTGACTTTAAGTGATAAAGTTACTAAGTCTAATTTTAAAGTGACTTTTATAAAGTCAATGAAAAATTAGAAAGGAAAAGTGACTTTGGAAATAAATGACTAAGTGGGTCCTTATTAAAGTGGGGTGAATTAAAAAATAAAAAGTGAGATTTAAATGAGCATTTAATCTCAGCCATTGATCTAAATCTATTTCAGCCATTGGATTTAGAGATCACCCAAAAGTCACTTGGAGTTATATTAAGGGAGGAAAAGGAGGAAAATATCACATTCGATTCAATTCTTTCACGAGCAGATTGGGAGAAGGAGAGCAAGAGAGCAAGAGAGATTTCTGAGTAGGGAGGAGAAGGAGACAACAGCTTGGCACACATTCCAAGGCAGCAATTGAGCAGATTTGTACAGCTGATTCAGCACACAGTGAAAGGTAGCTTTTGGCACGATTTTCGAGGAGAGGTTTGCACAAAAATTGAGGAGCAGTTTGCTGGTTTTTCTGCACGCAAAATGAGGGCCATACAACAGCATTTAACGCTGAAAGTGGGCACGAAAATCGAGGAGACCGTAAAAAATTTATTGCTGTCCTGTTTGCTGTAATTTCCAGTTTGCTGTGAAGCATGGGAAAAGAGATAAGTTGTAAATTTGCTTGCTGATATTTTTGCTGAAAATTTCTCACTGTAAAAGGCAATTTTCAGAAATAAAGAAGAGCTCTCAAACTGGTTTTCCCCAAGAGTTGTAGGGGGTTTTTCCAGGGTCACATTGACCAAAAATCTCAGTGTTTAAATGTGTTTTAATGGCTGTTTATTACTGCTGATTTTTATTTCTGCAATTTCCAGCATTCTGTAAAATTTCCAGAATTTGTGTTTTCAGCAAATTTATTTTTTTCAGCTTGTTAAATGTATGGTTATGGGAAAGAGAATTTAACTATATGGGAGAAATAAGGAGAAACTGAAACCGGGGTGGGAAAACAGAAATTTCTACAAGGGTTTACTTAATGATTAGATCAACAAAGGAACAAGTTAAACCTTCAAATAGGTTGCAAGTTGAAGCTTGGCTAGGGTTTAGGGTTTCTAGATCACAAAATTGTTTGGGAAGGATGATGTCATCCCTATTTGGGGAGAATTCACCACAACAAATGCTAAAGTTTAGGTTTAAACGTATAAGGAGGCAAACCCTAAACTTTCATCCCCAAACATCCATTTGAAATGACCCTAGAAGCAAATTGGTCCTAGAAAAGCCCTAGCGACTTGCCTTAAAAAGCCTAGGAGATATAAAAGAAACAAAAATGTTTTGGTTTTTATGATTTTTGATCAACACAACTTTGGTTGGTGCCTAATCCCACTTGGGCAAATGGAGTTTTAGGGCAAATTTCAAAGGAAAATGAAAATTGATTGGATTATGTGGGGAATATGTTTTCCTCTTGTAAAACCTTAATTATCTTGTAAGACCCTAAATATCTTTTTTGTGAGGGGAGAAATTAAATAGAAGACACACACTAGGAGTTCTTTTGTGGATTTCAAGGAAGAATATATTTATCATGCAAATTTTTACCAAGATTTTCAATAAACAATATGCATTTAGTCATGGAACATTTAGAAACCCTAACATTAATTCATTCACATGCAAAATAATGAAATACCAGTAATAAACTTACAAATTCTGCCAAGGAAAAGCTCTATTTCAATCCCAGAAAGATGTCTCCAATGCAATAATCAATCTCCAATAGCAAGATGCTCTATAAAATCACATCTTTACCAAGTAGCAAAAAAGACAAGGCAATTCACATTCTAGGAAACTAGAGCTGAGTTGCATGTGTGGTGATGAACAAGTGAAGTGGAGGGGTCCTCTATTTATATGAGGTCTATCCCTTCACTTTTACAAAAATATTAGCCTACAATCCTTGAAGCAAGTTTGACAAGACAGGGGGTTACAAGCCAACCCTATAGCTCAAACAATGAAATAATGTCATAAAACCTACAGTTGTAAGTTTTCTAGTTTTCTGTTGAAATTGTAGTTATCAGGTTTACTTTTTCAATTGTACCAACAATGTTCCAGTTCGTTTATAGTCTGTTATCAGTTTAGGTTGATAACATTCTCTGGCTGGAAGATAAATAGTCCATTGAACACATCTATTCCTTGAACAATCCTTATTCATCAAGTATGGGGTAAAGATCCTGCTCCCGTGCTCCTAGCTTCTTCCAACTAGTGTCTCTTAGCTATGTGACTCACTAGAAGAGATCAGGATTTGCATGGGCTTCTTACAGAGTGATTGATGTGACAGGGATGTCCATATTCCCTCTTCCAAGGATCACCCTTTCTCATGTATTTCTTTTGTTCTTCTACTTTATTATCTTTTCATCTTATAGCATTTAGGATTGATCTTGACACTGACACTGACACTTTGTGGTGTTTGACTGTTCTTCTGGTCCTAATAAAATTATCTTGTTGGATGTGTTGGCACCCATGAAATTATATACTTATAATTTTGAATCAATTGTAAATGCTATTTTGTCTTCCACTTTAGTCTATAAATGTAGAATTGTGTGATAAATTTTTGAATGTAAAATCTCCTTATCCTAGAAGGCACATTAAAGATCCACTGTATAGGTCATTGATCTCCACATGTTGAACCATATCCTATAGATTCCTTATTCAGTTGATCCCTTTCATGTATTTTTCAAATTAGGATGCTCCTCCCTAGGTCCTCCAACTTGGTATGAAAGGTGGGGCGAAGGTGGAAAGCAGGCGAAGGTGGGAAGCACTGAGATGGATATTGCGCTTTGCTGTCAAGCAGCACTCAAGCTCTTCTTTATTTCTCACAAAAATGTTTTATGCTAAGTCACCTGACACGGGGATTCGGGACACGTAGGATTCAAGATTCGTGGTGTCAGATTTAGACACGTTGACCCCCCGGAACAGGACACGTAGGATTCGTTATATATTATTTTATTAAAATATATATATATATATATATATATGTATATTAAAAATTAGATATTTCTTACACAAATTTTAATTAATGATACCAATTTATTGATTTCAAATATAGATCTTCATCTATAGCTATTAGCATGCATAGTACATACAAAATTCAAATACATGTCAATCTATTATCTATTTCTTATGCTTGGCCCTTTTGCCACCACGAGAAATGTCTAATTTTTTAGTCTTGTTGGAAAATCAGGATCTTTGTCATTAATATCACCCTCTAAGCATTAATATCCAGAGGTATTTTTGTCATTACCTCTGTATCTGTATAGGGATCTTTGTCATTAATATCACCCTTTAAGCATTAACATAAGATAGAACAAGCATAACTTGTCAAGTCAAGATTTTGTTTGAGTGATGCGTACATTTTTAGGAGGGTCATGATACAGGAGTTTGACAACCAATGTCACTAACATCAAGGTACATAGAGGGATTGGTGCTCTTGATTAAATACGAGTTCCATACCCTAATACATGACAAAATTCAATGGAAACATTGCAAACCCTCAATCCTAAAATCCTGAAAAACTGATAAGTTTGCTGGATTTTGAATGAAATCTAAAATTCTACTTTCTCCATATGAAATCCAATGAGGCCGGAACCACTCTCAAACATCCTGAGTCATTTCATGGTAATGTTAAAAATTTAAGTAAAAGTGAAATTCTTTTTCACTTTTACTTTAAGAATTTAACATTACCATGAATAGCATATCAATACTAGGGCCTAGACTTGATCATTAAGCTGCCAAAACGCTTGCCAAATGAAAATATGCGTGGCTGTAATGACCAAATGCGGCCTTTTCATACCCGTGCAGGTCACTTTTGCCGCCTAACGAGTCCTGGAAAACAGGACACGCTGCCAAAATTGTGACATGACCTCGGATTCGACGAGTCAGGAAAGGACATGACGTGTCATGGTTTTTGGACACGAATTAGGGCAGAATCGCGTCGGATACGCTGGATTCGAGATTCGTGGGGCCTATAGGATGAATCCGGTTATCTAGGTTTTATGCAGTGGCTTCTAGTTGTTGGAATTTATAGATATTTCATGTTGAGCTACTATTGGTATGGTTTTTAGTCCCACCTTGGTGCACTTAAGCTTGGAAGAATGAGGAACAGTTGTTGGTTAGACAAATAACACATTTTGTTGGGTCCTTGTGTGAACAAGTGGCTGTACGAGCACCTTTGGGTAAGCGATGACCTTTGTCGGGCTATGAGGTCCTTTGCTATGGGAAAGAGAACCCTTTTCTATGAGAAAGTATAACCTTATGTTTTTTTTTTTCCTGAAATACTGGAACAGTTATGGTTTGTATAATTGCTATGGCCACAATATACAACATAGTTATACAAATGAGATGAGGCTTTCCAATAGCCATTCTTTCAAGAAGACTCTCAGAAACAGAAGTGTTGTAAATTCAAAATTATTTTGCAATACATAGATTAACCTGAAATTTAGAGAAAGTCATACCCAATATGGGCTTCTTGCTTGGTTTCTGCCAGCACTTGCTGCTCCTGATCCAGATCCTCTGTTTCTAAGTCCCCTTAAGCATGCCACACTCGTCTTCATTTGAAGAAGTCCGAACATACCCAATTGTTAACTTTGGGAGAGGTCTCAGACTGTGAGCCTCTGCATAGGTCCAAAATCAGCTGGTAAAGCATGCCACATTCTGCTTCAAGCTTCTCGATTTGCCTCCTCTGGTGTTTCACTGTCCCCAGAACCTCTACATGCTTTTGTAAAATCAATGTTATTTTGCAATACATAGATTGACCTGAAATTTAGAAAATGTCATGCCCAATATGGGCTTCTTGCTTTGTTTCTGCTGGCGCTTGCTTCTCCTGGTCCAGATCCTATGTTTCTAAGTCTCCTTGACTGTGCCACACTCCCTTATCTTCATTTGAAGAAGTTAACATACCCAATTATTAACTTGGGGAGAGGTATCACTGTGAACCTCTGTCTAGGCCCAAAATGAGCTGCTAAAGCATGCCACATTCTGCTTCAAGCTTCTCTATTTGCCTCTTCTGGTGTTTCACTGCTCCCAGAACCTCTGCATTCTTGGGATATTGCACTTGCTCTATTCTGATTATTCTATTGCTCAAATTGGAGATGACATGTTGAAGCTTGTGGTAGCTTGGGAAGGTCTTCTGCATAGGCTTGGTGTCTTAGCAAGTGGAAGATGATTTATTGCCTCTTTAGGTGCCTGCTTGGTGGAGTAAGTGATTTATGTCTTCTTTCCTAGTTCTAAGTTAGGAAAAATACAATAATTAAAGTCAATTAATTATTGTGGACTATTAAGTCATTTTCTAAGGATAAATAATTTAATTATTTAAGTGACTTAGAAATAATCTTAACCATTGATCTCCAAGGTCTTCTAGAAGAGAGATAGATGAAAAAAGCGATCCAACGAGTATCCACTCTGCATTCTTCATGTATTTTCAATTTTTTTTGATGTGGGTCTACTCAGAAGTATGCAGAGTAGGTACTCGTTGGATATGAAATTTAATTTCGCATCCAACAGGTGTCTACACTTGACATTTGAGTAAACTTATAAGGAGATAAGCCGTAAATGCAATAAAAAAAGTAGTTTTCTTCTTTTCCTTGTAAACTATTTACCCTTGAGGATGACATCATCATTTTGAATCCTATTGCTTCTTTTAAAGTTAATTTTGTTAGTAAATTTTTTGTTTTGAGGCCCATTCTGACCTCAAAATTCCCCTAATATTATTCATTCTGACGGGAGACACCTAGCTCTATTTATCAGGGAGTTTGTTACATCTAGGCATCATAAGTTAGAGACTACCAAGCTGGTCACTTCTTTTTCTGTCATAGCCCACTGAATAGAAGCATGAAGTGTTGTGCCCCTGCAACTGATGTTACTAGACCTGTATGGTGATGTTATTAGACCTGTCAGGCATTGCCTTCCTACATAGACGAGACAAAGACCGTGTCTGTCCTTGAGGCAATGCAGATATGTTTGGACAAGGGTCAATCATTGCTGTATCCTTTTTAGAATTGACAGATTCCTAGCTCCTTTACTTTTACCAGAGATCACTTGTCTTTGGATGCTAGGAGAGATGCCTCTCTTTCAGCACAGTATATAGTTTATGCTTTCTAGAAATTGCTTGGAAGGTACCTTCTTAGCCCAATCTCTTGATAGCATTCTCAAAGATATACTCGGTGACCAATTTGTGATGAATCAGGATGAAGGATTTTATTTTCCTTCCACCCATTTATTTTTACTCATGTGGCTTCTCTTTTGATTTTTCTTTTATATTTTCAGGTTATACTGTTGGTTCATTAGATCTTTAAGGGTGGGAAGGGGGTGAAAATTTTTCACTCATTTTGCTGCTATTACAAGACTTTGTACTTTGACTACCATACATGAAAATCAGTATAATTTCTCTTTTCTCTCTTGTTTAGGCCCTGTGTGCATCTCTTCCATGTTTTACTTGATCTTCACTTTGGTTGGCCTACTTTAAAGGGCAGCCCTTTAAGGCTTAAGCTGATGGTCAACATATTTGCAGGTGAAACATGCATATGGAATATTTAGAGAGTTAACTGGTTGCAGCTTCATTGAGTTCGAAACTTGATACTATGATAGGAATGATGGAAAGTAGTTCTCTAGATAAATCCACCTCAATAATTATGTCATCAGGTTCTGCTAATAATAATGTCTGAAAGGGTTTCACTACAAGTTCCATAATGTTCCTGGTAAAGTTACCATCATATAGGAATTCAATCCATAATGGATAACAGTGTTTGCATGTTATCTGATAGTGAAACTCAAACCTCCATGGTTGAGGGTCAGCTTGAACTCCAGCTATGCGGGCAACCCCATGACCCAAGATGGCCTTACCTTTTTCAAAACTGTTGAAAACTAACCTATATTTAGTATATACCCCCTACCCAGGCTATGAAGGGGTTCTGCAACGTGACCTTTGTACTTGCAAACTATTTTTGTGTCCATGCTAGCACATCCATATAAGTAGGCATCTGCCCAATGAATAGAAAAATTGCAGTGCTTCAAAATTACATCTCAAATTCTGCTGCCTTGGCTGCCTTCTCAGCAAGTCCATCATTTACAGAACCGAAAATGTGATTTGTTACCTTATGTGCAAGGGCAGATCCCAATTGTTGTGTTAACAACACCTTGGGGGCTTCAGAATGGGTCATCTTAACTGTTGGGACTTCCTTATCATAGCCAAACTTAAGAAAATCTTTGGATGAGTTATGTTCAGTTAGCTTATTTGCAGTTTTACTTGAAATTTCAAAAGTCAGTCCTTTCCTTGTTGAAAGACAAATAGGACAAGAAGCTGTGGGGTCCACATTTTCCTTGCTTTGTTATCCCATCGTTTTACTCTGTGAACAGACAGCTAGCCCCTTGGTAAATGTTACATTGCAAAAATCTCTTAGAACACTGAGTTGTTATCTGACTGTTGTTTGAACTATTAAATACTGGAAGAAACTGGCATGTTATCATTTGGACTGTGTGTAATAATTGATGGGCTACATAATGGGTGTGATGTAACAAGTGAGTGTTCTAGGAACCCATAAGGAAAAGCACGGGTTGGTTAATATCCTGAACTTTTAATCTCATTGAGTTCATAAACCTTAAGTTCATATAATTATTAATTGCTCTGTTTCTTTTAGTTGCGCTTGGATAGGTGATTCCATTTAAAATATCGTTATTATATTTAGATAAAACTGCTTATTGTTTCTTTGTTGTGATTATAATACATTTATATTGTAAATTACTAGATGTAGTACCTTTCTTTGGGACTTACTCTAAGTACTTTGGGATTCATAATTGCTCAATCTTTTCCGTTGTGAATTTTACAGGTCCAAAGACAGTGAAACTATTTGCAAATAAGGAGCATATGGGGTTTAGGTGTGCATTGGATTTTATGAAATTGAGAAAGGTTCTGATAGTTTTCTTTAGGATACCTTCTCCTGAGCTTGTTGTTTTGCAAGTGTTAATTGTATCAGTATGGAATGATTTGTTGGCAGCAATGTAAATGACTTTCCTCCAAGTGATACCGTGGTTTTATCACCAGATAATCTTGAGGTAGTTCCCTGGCCTTCATTGTGTTCATTATAAGACAGTCCATTTTTCTTCAGTTTTGTAGGTTAATTTTGTTGTGACCTTTTTAGAAAATATCATCTCGTGCTATGTGTGATTGAGTAGTATCCTGTGTTTTTGTGCAATGCACAGAGTTGTGCATTTGATGATTATCCCTCAATCTTTCTTTTCTGTTGCAGGGAAAACCAGTTGTCTTGAAGTATGTAAAATTCCAGAATGTTCGCAGGTCTGTGCAAGCAAATGGAACATATTTCTCTGTGATCTGCATCTGTTGTTTGTTTTAAGGATGCATCTATCCTTTAGTTCCTTGAATTTAGTATGTGACAATCTTGACATGATTGTTGTATAAAATGGATTGGGCCAGTTTGACCATCTTTATAGAGGACAATCAGGGCAGTGTCGACGTTACACAAATTCAGAAGCTTGTCCTATATGGGAGCACGTAAGTCTGTTTCTTCTACCTGTGTTTTAATGCTATTGGCTGCTTTATATTTATCATACATAAATCCTGAAAATTAAGAATGCTATCACTTGATCAAAATTAGTTCCTATGATAATATGGACATTTCTATATTTTGGAGCCGCCATTCTGTTTTGAAAATCCCTTTATTATAACTTCTTCATGTAGTCTCACACATTTGCATCATCAGGAAGGATTAATAGACAGTTCAGTGTATATTTCACTGCCTGGTTGGCAATTTGATTCTGGACTTCTTTACACTACAATATAAACTTTTTCTTTTCTATCTTGCATAATGCATTTACTGGGGAAATCCACTGGGCACTTTCCCTCATCCCAGTGATGGTACTCAGGGTAAACTGGATTCTCCTGGGCATGATGCTATCACAAAATGAACTACAACACTAAATGATGAAATCCTATTTAGAGTTAAGCCACATAATTGAGCTCAAGGGATGATATCCACAATAACAGTATGATATTATCAATGAATCACTGGTGCATCTATTGCAATGGAGTTCACTTCCTTATATATGATTGTTTATTGAGCAAGTCATTTTCACTTATGAATGTGGGATAGACTTCTCAACAGTGAACAAAAGTATACGTTATGATGTAAAGTTCCTTTATAACAAATGTAAGCCTTATATCCTAACACCCACTCTTTAGGCTTACATTATTGAAAGAAAAACATCGTAACTGAAGATAAAACATGCTATCTGAAATGTAAACATCAGAACCAAACATTCTTAAGAAGCTTTTTCTTTGAAAACGGTTCGTATTCCACCTCCCTGAACTCCCAAATTACAACTATTCCAAATTATTGGGAAACCATCAATGTTGAACTACATCCTAGTGCTCCATCAAGTTTTCTCATGACCCTCTTAAGGATATTATTTCCAAGATGAACTCTCAAACTATCTATGCAGCTCTCCACGATTAGCTTTATCTACATTAGATCCCTTTCTGTTTTCAAGATGTGGGCTTCTTAAAATGCATAATATGCCTTTTCTTTAGTGATGTCATCACCATTGTTGACATGTAGATCTTTAGTAGTTGCTACATTTATCATGTGTGTTTTTTTTAGCTTTCTCTGTTGAAAATGCAGCGAGAAAATCTCAGTTTGACTTTGCCTTGGTCAAATTAGAGAAATTTCGAATTTCCATTTGAGCAGAAATCTTGGATGTAGTTAACTGAGGTGACATGGCTCTTGTCACTCAGTTAACTCAGTTAATTCAAGTTGGGGAAGCTTGTAGCAATCTATCGCAGTTAAATTGAGTTATGGTCAGTTAAAATAGTTCTAACTGTTAGAGGAACTAGTGGAGGTCAAGTTGTGGAAGTGGAACTTCAACCAAACTTAGTGATCAACTAGTTAACTAATCAATTAAACCAAACTAGCTAATGCATGTAGAGAATTCGAGTTCCCCAGTTGAGATGGAGATTCCTAGGCAGTATATTATCAGTGATAGACTATTCCAAAGTGTACAGGTGGTGCATGCAGTGAAAGGATATAACCTAAAGGAATTGCGCAATCCAATTGAGGGAATTTCCAAAATAGTAGGGGCTAATTTCCTCAAGGAACAACGCAAGTAAATAGGAGCTTGGAGGGCTTGAAATTGACTAAGTGTTGGCCAGAGTCAGTTAGTCAAGCAAAGGGATAGACTATACACTTATAGGTTGTGCTCAAGCTTGAGCAAGCATAGTAGGGGCTAATTTCCTCAAGGAACAACGCAAGTAAATAGGAGCTTGGAGGGCTTGAAATTGACTAAGTGTTGGCCAGAGTCAGTTAGTCAAGCAAAGGGATAGACTATACACTTACAGGTTGTGCTCAAGCTTGAGCAAGCTTATGTATTCATCTCTATTCTTTGATTAATGCAATATAGATAGGAAGGAGTTTTGAGTAGTTGCTTTACCCTAGATAAATATCTGTGCATGTGTGATAATTCTTCTTGCATGTTTATGATTTGTGTTCTCGACCGTGAATTGAATGCTACAGAACAATAGAGTAGATTTGAGTCTTGTGTTTTAGTAAATTTCATGAGCAGTTTTAGATCTACACAATAATTTCTACATGGTATCAAAGCAAGATTTATAGTAGAGCAGAAATTTCGAAGTTGTTATTGCAGGAAAATTGAATTTGTATGATCAATTCTTCAGAGCTAGATGGATGGATTTTTGTGGACTAAGACTCGAGTATGCCCTGGAGGGAAGCTCAGATTATGTTGCTTGGATGGACTGCATGGAGGCAGTGCTGGAAGATAATGGATTGAAGGAATTTATCAATAATGACATCCCGAAACCAACAACAACTGATACTCAGGATCTAGCATAATGGAAGAAGTGTGTAGCCAAGGCGAGAAGAATCATATTAGAGGGAGTACAAGACCACATTGTCTCGAATATCCACGGGAAAGAGACTTTGTATGCAATGTGGCAAGCAATGATAGATTTGTTCCAGAATAGTAGTGACCACAGGAAGCTGGCAATCAAGGATAAACTTTGAAATATCAAGATGCGAAAGAATGACAATATTTCGTAGTACCTGAGCATGTTCACACAATGTCATGATGAACTTGGTCAGGTTGGTGTTACTATTGCAGAAGATGATTTGGTAAGCCTAGCCCTTCTAGGCCTTCCCAAGAGCTGGCACAACTACCAAGATTCAGTGAATGGGAGGGAGAAACTACCCTAGATAAGTCTCGAAATTTCGAAGTTGTTATTGCAAGACGATCGAATTTGCACGATCAATTCTTCAGAGCTAGAAGGATGGATTTTTATGGACTGAAACTCGAGTATGCCCTCGAGGGAAGCTCAGATTATGTTGCTTGGATGGACCACATGGAGGCAATGCTGGAAGATAATGGATTGAAGGAATTTATCGATAATGACATCCTGAAATCAACAACAACTGATACTCAGGATCTAGCATAATGGAAGAAATGTGTAGCCAAGGCGAGGAGAATCATATTGGAGGGAGTACAAGACCAAATTGTCTCGAATATCCATGGGAAAAAGACTTTGTATGCAATGTGGCAAGCACTGATAGATTTGTTCCAGAATAGTAGTGACCACAGGAAGCTGACGCTCAAGGATAAACTTCGAAATATCAAGATGCAAAAGAACGACACTATTCCGCAGTACCTGAGCAGGTTCACACAATGTCATGATGAACTTGGTCAAGTTGGTGTTACTGTTGCAGAAGATGATTTGGTAAGCCTAACCCTTCTAGGCCTTCCCAAGAGCTGGTACAACTACCAAGATTCAGTGAATGGGAGGGAGAAACTACCAAATTGGGAACGCCTATGGTCTGATTTGGTACAGGAGTAAATAAGGTGGAATACCAGAGACAGGACTTCATCCAAGGGCGAGGATGAAGAAAACCGCGCCTTGGCTGGAACGACAAGGAAGGGAAAAGGGAAGAAATCCCAATCCAAACCACAATTTAGTCGAGGGGGCAAGAAGACAGGTTTGTGCAAAATTAAGTGCTTTCATTGTCATGAATTTGGGCACTATGTCATGAAGTGTCTACACAAGGAGACAAGCAAGAAGACCTTAAGAGGAGCAACAGGTGAAGCTTTGGCTTCACAATTTGAGCTTGACTTCACTCTCATCACGTGCATGACCAACATAGTGACGGGGAGCATGTGGTACTCAGACAATGGTGCCTCATTCCACATGACAGGGAATAGAGAAATTTTCTGTGATTTGGAGGAGAAAGATCTGCTCTCACCGCACGAAGAGTAAGGACGTGGTCGATCGTCTGGTGGTCTGGGCGAATCTTGCTTGGCCCTTGGCTCTGAGTTGTCTCTGCTCAAGGAAATGGGAGAGTGTCCTGTGGAGTGCTGTAGCATATAGCTTGGAGAGTGTGTGCCGAACCATGATTGTCCTATAGTTGTTGGGGTTGGAAGTAGGCCCTGACCTCTGGATCGGGTAGATAATGTGGTGTGACCAACCATCCGGAAATCCATCCCGAACCACTTGTTTGAAAAGGTCCACCAGATATCCTACTAGGGGGCGAAGTCCATGCTTGAAGAATTTTGCTTGGAAGCCTTCTTCGTCTGCTGCCCTGTTGCTATTCATTGTCCATATTGCCTCTCTGATATCTTTGTCGGAGAAAAGGTGGCAGGAGGTGGGGGGGAAGTAACCTGAATTAGAGGTTGCCCAGGAATGTCATACAGCTGGGAGGTGTGAGAGAACATTGAGGCAAGATCAAGGTCGACTGGGGTAGGTGAGCGCCGGGAAAGGATGGTCCCCCAGAAATCTTTAGGGGAGCAAAGGAGGAGAGTAGAAAGAACCTGTCTCCTATGGGCAATGAAAAGGCGCTTCTTGGGGCGAAGGAGGCGACTATAGGCTGAACAGAGGTGATGTCCGAGTATAGGTCTGTAAAAGGGTCTCCGTCTGAGCTATTGTCAATAGCGTAGGAAGACGAGATAGGTGGGAAGTAACAGACTGCGACATAAATGTCTCTTGGAGGTGATGTTTTGGCTTTGATCTGAATCCACATGAATCTGGCATACTCATCGGTTGCGACCACTGATACTCTACCCCTGAGGCTATCACGGACGAGGCAAGCAACACCCCCTGATCCCCTGACACCTCCTGAACTCCGTGTCTCTTGTCTGCAAACTGCGGTCCACTGGTATCTTGTAATGTCGGGGAGAGGTCGGACTGGGCTCGCATGAGTCTCGGTAACCAGGAGGATGTCTGCTGAGCTAAGGGCTTCATAAAGTAGGCCTAGTGAAGACCAGAAGGAGCCATTGCCATTCCAGCAGTGAACTGAGAGATCCATGCCCCGCCTCCTCTTGGCTCGGGCTCGTCATTTGGAGCTACCTGATCGGGATGCCCATCCTGGGGGGAAGGTGTCCCGAATAACTACTCGAAGGTTTCTAATCACTGCCGATTTCGCTGCCTGTCTTGCTGCTGCAACCTGTTCCCTGGCCTGTTTCAATTCAGCTACTTGAGCTCTTGTGAGGTCTTCATCCAAAAACACTTTATTCGGAAGAGAGAATAGCTTCTGCTTGGCTCGGAGTACTCGAAGTCTATCCGAGGAGTCACGAAACCTGAGGAAGAGGGTAGAGTCCTGCCCTAACCAGGCTTTGTCCAAGGTTATGTCTGGTATGTCGAGAGTGTCGCATAGAAACCTGTTCCCCAGTTCCATTGGGTCCGTTGGGGGGGGAGGTGTAGGGAGTCCTCTTACCTTAAGATTTAATTCTCTTGCTCGTCGGGTTCTTTCCTCCACGAGCTTTGCCTGCACTACTTCCTCCACCACTATGAGCGGAGGGGCCTTGTCCTTTCCTTTGACCACTTGTGCCCATGTGCTGATATGCGACTCCGTTTCCTGTTTAAAGGACACTTGTTGGGATCTAATATCCTCTTGTTTGCTTTTAAGATCTCTAATCTTCGCTTGTAAAATGTCGTCGGAATTCTGCCCTGCACTTTGTTCTTGGTATTCCTGCAGTGTTTTTCTGATAGATGCGTTGTCTCCCTCTACTGATAGAACTATGTTTGACAAAGTGCCGATGTCGGCTCGCAGCTCGCGATTTTCCGCCTCTAGGTGTTCCATTTTCCTCATAATTTGTCTAATTTGGGATGTCCAGAAAGCAAAATCTGTTTCTAATGCAATATCGGTGGGGCTGTATACATTCTCACCTTTATTGTGGCACTGTTGTAAGTACTTCATCGGACCTCTGTTGTTGAAATCTTTGGACAGTGGCGTTTCGGCTTCCCCAGGGTCCTTGTTGTGTTGCTGCTCTGTCATGGTTGGAGCAGCTAATTTTTCCAGGGCTGAAAAAGGTTGTAGAAGGTAGGGTCGACGCCGGACGGTGGCTGTGTGGCCAAGGTCGACGACAGAAGTGGCGGCAGCGGTGGCAAAGATTGACGGCTTTGCAGCGGGCAGCTGCGTAGACACCAACAACTGCGTGGCTGTGGAGCAGCGACGTGGAGTCTGGACGGGTCGTGGACAGGTCGTGGAGCAGCTGCGTGGAGCAGCAGCGCTCCATGGAACAACAACGCTGTGTGGAGCAACAACGCTGCGTGGAGTCTGCATAGGTCATCGACGGGTCATGGAGTAGCCGCGTGGAGCAGCAACGCTGCGTGGATGGGTAGTGGAGCAGCTGCATGGAGCAACAATGCTGCGTTTACAGCCTACAGGTAACCGTGGAGCAACAACAGATGGATCGAGGGTTTGCAGGCAGCGAAAGGGACTGAGGTAAGGGAGAGCACAATGTTGGTGAGACTAATGACTGATAGACACACATCATCATTGTCTCTCTTAGGGTCATACCCACCTAGGTGTTCTCTGAGTATGCCCTACTAGGACTATTCTCATCTTGGGTTCCCAACCCTCAAGAATATCGTTCCTCTTTCCCACTCTTGTCTTGGATGCCCTACCACATTCTCAAAGAGTGTCGGATGCCAGATGATTACACAATCCTCCATTCTTTCTTCGAAACTGAAGACAAGAAGGTCGTGTCTAACTCTTCCTCTTAACCAGGGATGAGTTCCAAGTTTCGCTTTACTTAGAAACTTACTCATGTTCCATTACTCATAGGAACCTTCCGGAGATCCCTCTTAAACAGGGACTCTATCATCAATACTTTATAGGGTCTTCTAGTTGACTGATGATCCAAGACCTCGATGTCATCAATTTCTTCATATGTAGGGTTCAACCATCCATCACTTTCCTTCATCATGTCATTCCTTCTTTCCTGGAAAGTATCCTCCTTGGATTTACATCTGGGGCTTCCTTCATAGGGCCATCTATCTCCACCTTTCTTTCAACGGTGATTTCTCTAGATCACAAGGTACATAGTTGTGACATCCTTCACAACTCTTCTTACCATGGCCCTACACACATACCCAGACTTATCTCAAAAGGGTTAGAAACCAAAAACAAATCAGATATTACCTTTTTGGTGATGGCATTTTCTAGTGACATCTTCTTGTAGGTATCAACACCCTGCATACATGTTGACACATCTCCCAAAGATATTTGTTGTCAAGGGTCTTCATCTTTTCAGACTTCCATCAGAGTCTCCATATCTTTCTGGGAGATTTCCTAGTCAAATCTTCCTGATTCTCTGGATGTTGATTGCCTTCATCATGGTTGCATATTTCACGATCTCTACCATCCTCACACCTTCCATTCCCAAGAGCTTTCAATCAGAGTTTCTTAATTGTAGTCAACCACCTCATACTTCATATGAGGACATATTATGTTGATTTCATCTAGTGTGACTTAAGCCTTCCTACATCCTTTTAGAGGAGGAGATCCTTTTTCTCTTGATCATGCTTGATCCATGTTACCTGCAACCATATGACATGATATTATAATATTAAACACAAGTATACATACCTCATTTGTCTTGAATCATACCATGATTCTTGCAGCGGACTTCTTGAGGGATCTTTGACTTGCAACAAAGTTGTTTTAATCCTTATAGGTTCTCTTAGCACCATTGTTCTGACTTATATGAACCTATATTCTTCATAGAGAATATTTGCCTGTAAAAACTCTTCAAAGATTCGAAGAACCAAAGTGTTCTCATCTTAGGGTTTCCTACACATAGCAATTTTATTCCTTCCTAGAATCCTTACATAAAGAAATACAACATACTTTAATCATAACCATTAACAGTATTTCCAGAGGATTCAACATATCCTCATACATCAATTGTTCATCCATAATCAATACATCCTTTAAAAAGTTTCTTAAACAACACACAAGAATGTTCATGAATCACAACATGTCACAAAATGCTATGCAATCTGCTATGCAACTAAGACCTATGAAAGAAAACAGGAGGTGATCTTTTAATCATAGTAAAGATCCTGTGGCTCCTCCTTCTTCGACTTCTTTTCATTGTCTTGTATTTCTTGGGCGACATGAGCTATTTCATGTTTCCTCTTGCCATTCTTCTTTCGCTTGGGACAATCTCTTCGGTAGTGTCCATCTTCGTGACATTCCAAGCATTGAATCTGTGGCATGTCTTTCTTGGGATGTTGTTGGTGACCATATCTCTCAAACTTTCGAAACTTTCATTTTCTCTTGAACATGGCAGCCAATGCTTGCTCCTTGGATCCAACTGCGACATCTTCCTTCGCCTTTAATCTAGCTTCTTCCACTTTGCATATTGCCCACAGATCATTGAGTGAGGATGCCTCCTTTTTAGCCCATATGCTCTCTATAAAGTTTCCCCACTCCTCCGGTAGTGTATTCAGCACTATAGTAGTCATCTCTTGATCAGAGATGATTTCTCCTTGATCCTATAACTGATCTCGTATTTCAGAAACCCTTATGAAGCATGGAGCTATACCTTTTTCTTTGTTGATCTTCATCTTGTACAACTCATTCCTTAAAGGGATCCCTTTTCCTGCAGTGCTGATGGAGAATAGGTCTATCAATTTGTCATAGATTTCTTTCGCTGTTTCAAGCTTGGCTACATAAGGAATGAAAGAGTCCTTGATAGATTCTATAAGAATCTTTTGAGCTCTAACTTCGTTCTTATTTACTTAGCCAATTCTTGACTATGAATAGGAACAATAATTTTCTTTTGTACATGTGCAATAACTTCTTGTTCTTTCAAATTGAGGTCAGTTCTCTTCTTCCAAGCAAGGAAGTTGGCAACTCCAACTAACTTATTGCTTTCCTTGCAAGAAGACATCTTTTTCAAGATTAGTTTTGCTCAAATAAATAAGATACTTACTTGATGTGATGATCCTTGAAGCTTGACTTTGGATGGCTGCCTTGTATGAGCTTGAGGAAGCTTGTCTATCCTTGAATGCTAGGGAACCTGATATTTTATCCTTGAGGATTTGCTCTTCAACTAAAGTGAGAGGATTCTTGATACCTTCCTCTTATAGATCTGCCTGAATAATAGATCTTGTCTTCTCTTTGATAGATCTTGGAGTTTCAAAATGTGGATCTGAATCTAGCTTTGCCTTCAACTTCAACTGCCTTGCCTCTTCTTTAATGTTTTTTATCAGCCCTTCCTTGATGTACTACCATACGCTCTGATACCATGTTGAGAAATCTATGGGCTTGATATGTTAATGATTTCTCTATCTATGGGCCATACCTTACTACTGTCCCATGTGTCTTAACAGCACCATGTAGCCTAGCTGCCCCATTTACTAGCACTGCTGTACAATGTCATTGCTGTCCCAGGCAATGTTTTAAAACTCTGACTCTGGTTCCGAAACGACCGAGGGTTGGCTCCGGCTCCGACCCCGACTCGATATTGACTTGGCCAATTTGATTTCAATGACTCGGTCCTTGTAAAAAATACATTAAATATTTTTTTATTATTATAAAAAACATAATTTTAAAGATTTTCATTCATGTTTCCAAACACAGCTTTAGAATATAGAGAGAAGACAACATATGATCAAAGTAGGCTCATGAATATATCCATTATATCAAAATGGAACCCGGTGCATTGTCCAATACAAAGTTCATACTTAGCCACCAATAACAAGATTCTTTTTTGCGTCAGCCTGGGGACAATAACTAGACTCCAACAACAATAATACAAATTCTCTGCCCCTAATGAAGTCTCAAAACCCTTGATTTAGTTCTGGTGAAGCTCCAGAACAAGTAGAGGTAAATATGTATTTACCTTTTTAAAAACATTGTATGGCTCAGTGCATTGTTTTAGTTTTCTAATTCATGCCACTAGGATAACCATACTTCGGCCTTGTAATTTTTAAAACTTTCTCACAACGATAGATTACTTTAGGGCTATAAAATTGCAATAAACAACAACCCAACCATTGATGTGTAGGATGCGGAACAACTTTTGACAAATGTGCTTCAGGATTTTTATCAAAGAGACGAGCCAACCAGGTTTTTATTGAGCCGGCTGAGTCACAACCGAGTCGGCCGAGTTGTTACTAAGTCGACCGAGTCAATGACTGGCTCGGTAACAACCCGGCCAGCCGTTCTGTTTCAACCACTGAGCCGACCCAGCCAGGGATTGGCTCGGTTTGACTCGGTTGTTTTTTAAAACAATGGTCTCAGCACGCTGCTGTCCCTTGAACATTGTCGTACCATGTCTTAGGATCCTCATCCACTAGCATCCTCATCGCCAAAATACCATCTGTTGCATGCTACAGCTCACTGTTCAAGGTCCACTCCTATGTTGCCACGTAGGCCTGGTTAGGGCATCATTACAATCCCATATCCAACCTTCAATTCTGCTGTTAAGGAGTGCGATTGCCCTTTTTTAGGAGGCTGACCCTTACTGCGGCACCCTACAACAAGACTGTGTAGGGTTTTGGCTGCCCTTCCATGGATCTGCACTCCTCCAAAGTGCCCTCAAATCAGTCCTATGACTGCGGCTCTTCCACCAAGGGAACTCGACCCTCCTTCACCCTGAAACAGGCCTTAAACTAACTGTGTTTAGCCCTTAAACTTACCTCAGAGATACACTGTCCATACAACCCTTCCATGCTGTCTAGGGCAGCCTCCTAATGCTGCGGCTAGGGCATGCTATTATCCTCCTTGACTGCGTCTTTGTAGGGACCAACGTATAGGGCTATAGGCCTCCTTCTTGACTGTGTAGAGACCAACGTATAGGTTAGGGGTCTTTCTTGATAACGTTACAACTTCTCTTCCTGACTGCGTCCTCTAGATTAGGGCAACATATTTCTTCTTCTAGACCGCGGCTAGGTTATGCGTAGAAGCTAGGGCTAGGACTGCGGCTAGGTTATGCTTAGAAGCTAGGGCTAAGACTGCGGCTAGGGCTGATTGTTAAGCCTCCTTTCCTCCCGCGTCTTAGGGCTACTTCCTCCTAGATTTCTCTCACACTAAAACCCAACACAAGTGGAGAGAAATCAAGAGAGAAGTGTGTGTGAAATGACTCTCAAGTGATCTCCTTTTATACTGAAACGTTGAGCACATGCGTGGGTTATTTGGTTGCTAGCCGACCTTGATTGTCTTATAACACAAATAAATTCATAACTCCATGAATACTTATCGGAATCAGATGATCTTTAGATCAATCCTACACCTCTTGATGAGAGGGATCCAAGAAAAATATTAGCTGCCATAAATAAGATGACCCACTTGGAGTTTGGCCCTAGTTGCCAATTTTATGACTCCCTCTCAACTAGGGAGAACTCCATCTGCTGATTCATTTGTTCAACTGTACTATCTTTGCCATCAGTGCCCTGCATTGCTCTGCTCTACTCTGCTCTACTGAACCATGAAGAAGAAGAATTGATCGAGAATGTCTCATACCATTCTCTACTGACCCGAAGTCAGTTCCATATGAAGAGAGTGTGTCATACCACTCTTACTGCTCCCAGATCACTTCCAAGAGAGTGAGTCATATCACTCTTACTGACCTGAAGTCAGTTTTATTGATCCCAGATCAATATCACAAGGGAGTGTCTCAAACCACTCATACTGATCCTATATTAATGGAGGTCATCCTTGCATAAGGAGTACAGTAGATACAACGATGCGTCCATCGATAGTACAACTATGGTCCCTAACCCCATTTCCCCTCTCATTGGCCAGATGAGAGGTACTTCCCATGAGTCCTAGACTGCATGGGTAGGATGCCTCGACAGGAGAACCACTCATCCTGTCCCTAAGGTGCCACGAGATATCATAGGGGAAGGCTGAGCCATTCACCTTGTACACAATGCACCATTAGGGGAGGGTGAGTCGCCCTATGGTCGCTTGTTGCTCCAGTAAATACCCTAAGCCCCCTGGAACTCCCGAGCTCAATGCACGCAACATGCAGGACCCTCATAAGAGGGTCTCTCAACGACTCCATGTCGTTCAGGAAAGTCACAAATTTGACCTTTCCTCGGGGCTTTGACAGAATGTCTGCAACTTGTACATTAGTCTCAATGCGATGGAGCCTCCTCGCTCATTGACCTACCGTATCCCAGATAAGGTAGTATCTGATGTCTATATGATGGAGCAATCATAGAATACGGGATTCCTAAATAATCGAATCCCCCCCTGGTTGACACAGAGGATCATGGTGTTACCCATAATGTGTACAAACGACTCGCTGAAGAGCTTCCAGAACCAGCCAGCTTCACACGAGATCATACTCATAGCTATGTATTCGGTCTCAGCGGTGCTTATAGCAACCGACTTCTGCTTCTTGCTCATCCATGATATTGAAGCAGAATCCAAAGAGAACCAACACTCAGAAGTGCTCTTGCGATCCTCCATACTGCCTGCCCAATTAGTGTTCGAATAATCATGCAGCGTCATATTTTCGGTAGTGTATCTCAATTCATGAGAGATTGTGCCCCGAAGATATCTCAAAAGATTCTTGGTGCCAATCTAGTGAGGCTCAACCATATATGAGCTCATCATGCTAATTGCAAAATATATGTTTGGACGGAAGTTCACCGAGAACATTAACGCGAATGAGTTTATGAAATTTAGAGGCATTTCCCAAATTTGGTCTGGCATCACTACCATATAACTTTTGAAAGTTAAGATCCTCGAGGTAGTCACGGGCTTGTAGTTTACCATTCCACATCCGGAATCCAACTCCCTCTTA
Organism: Pinus tabuliformis; assembly: GCA_031772625.1. Taxonomy (NCBI): domain Eukaryota; kingdom Viridiplantae; phylum Streptophyta; class Pinopsida; order Pinales; family Pinaceae; genus Pinus; species Pinus tabuliformis. The sequence goes on along the minus strand of CM062820.1, from coordinate 1,043,575,302 downwards.
CTTTTGCAAATGAGAGGGTCTGCACCTACCGGAAATAGGTCGTCCTCAGAAGGTGCCTGTATGAGAGGTCTATCATCCACAACCTTCGAGCAATGGTTTGGATCAGTTTCACTCCTAGTGAATCTCAGCTTGATCAGACAACTATCAATCCTCATACTATGCCCGGGGTGTTTTGCTTCAAGCCATAGAGGGCTTTCTTCCACTTGTATACATGAGATTCCCGATTATGAATCTCAAACTCCTTGGGTTGTTCTAAACTTGTGGACCCGCTACATGAGGGGAATGGTCCCCTTATAAGATTTTCCTTCGGTACATCTCAGACATGTACCTTCATGCTCTTCTTGAATTCAGGCATCCCTGTCTCCATTTGACTCACATCGGGTAGGGCCTCAGAAGTAGACCTCCGATGTTATAGATGAGATATGCCAATTGACATGATCTCCAGTGGACCATCTTGCAACTTGATACAAATTGCCAACCCTGAACGGATGATAAAAAGCATCTTTGAAAATTCTATTTTCAAACACGTACCTTTCCATTGATGAATGCCACCCTGAAACCTATGACTTTCATTGTCGAAATGGACACCAGGTTCTTCTTTTGATTAGGTACATAAAAGAGATTCTGTAAATGAATCGAATTACCCTCATTCAATTGAGGGGTAACATTCCTTACACCGTTTCCGGTATAGGTGGCATTGACTCCAAGTATAATCCCACGATTGTTTCCATCTCTACTAAATTAGAGAGAGCACCCTTCTATCCGATGAAGTGCTTTGAAGCACTACAATCAATAAGCCAGATTCCCAAAGAGTCTGAAGGAGAGGGCCAATACAAGATAACGCTTCTTTATCTTATCAGAAACAACATTTGATTCTTCATACCTGGGGTTCCTTGCTTTCTTGAAGAGTTGGCCATTTCCTTGATGACCTGTATTACCTGTCATTCCTTCGATCATTGAAGTTGTCCTTGGAATGATTGTCATCTTCATAAGTGATGTGTCCCTACCTCTGACACTTTTTCGCATAATGGCCGAACTTATTACAAACAAGGCATCTGCCTTTCCTTCTACCCTTACATCCAAACTTCCCATTGAAATGATCTTTAGGTAGGCCATCAGAAGCTTCTGCTGCACCACTCTAATAGTATTCTTTGCTTGACTTCACCCTTGGTGAATTTGAAAGTGATGAGGAATCTATTCGTCCTTTTGCCCTTTCCCAACTGTCTTTGGTGATTGCTCTTTCACTCTTGCTTGGGCTTTGTCTTCACCTCAGCTCTGATATCATGTTAATTTTAGGTATGTTCTATGCTTAGAGCAATCAATTTCAATTTTCACAGTTAGCTCAATATCTTTTCCAGATTAGCAATCACATCATCATTAAAGTAAACTGCAGATATAACATAAACATAAATCGCAGAAGACAAGCCAAGACAAGAGGACACAAGATGTGGCTCTAGCCTGGGACAAACCCCAATGTGGGGAAACCCTTGATCAATTCTTCTTATATGTTCTTCAATAGTTCAACAGACACACAGAGAGAGAGTACATTTATAACAGAAGTCAACACTTTGACTTATCTAGATAAGAACATAGATCATCTCTATGAAGACATAGATCATCTCTATGAAGAAATAGATCACCTATCATTGTGCTGCATCTCGTCATCATGCTGCACCCATCATCACAATGCTGGACCTTATGCTGCACTGTTGTCCCATGTGCTATTGTTGCATCATGTTGCCATGATTGTCCCATGTGCCATTCCTGTACCATGTTAGCCACTGGTGTCCTATGTGGCATACTGTTGTCCCATTGTTAGTGACATGGCCATTCCATGTTTGCTCGCTGTCCCATTGTTTTGCTACTGTCCCATCACAGCTTGCTATACCTTGCTACTGTCCCAATAGCCTTGCCATATCCTACTGCGGTCCCATGTGTCTTAGCAGCACTATGTAGCCCAGCTGTCCCATTTACTAGCACTACTGTACAATGTCATTGCCGTCCCATCATTGTGCTGTCCCATTGAACATTACTATACCATGTCCTAGGACCCTCATCCATTAGCATCCTCATCGCCAAAATACCATTTGTTGCATGCTACAACTTACTGTTCAAGGTCCACTCCTATGCTGCCACGTAGGCCTAGTTAGGGCATCATTATAGTCCCATATCCAGCCTTCAATTCTGCTGTTAAGGAGTGTGGTTGCCCTTTGTTTGGAGGCTGACCCTTCTTGTTGTGGTTCTGGGCAGTGTAGCCGTCTTTAACAACCTCGGCCTGCCTGTAATTATTGCGACACCCTACAACAAGACTGTGTATTCATAACTCCATGAATACTTATTGGAATCAGATTCCTTGGAGGAGTATTCATAACTCCATGAATACTTATCGGAATCGGATGATCTTTAGATCAATCCTACACCTCTCGATGAGAGGCATCCAAAACAAATGTCAACTGCCATAAATAAGATCACTGACATGGAGTTTGGCCCTAGTTGCCAATTTTAACAAAGGATTAGCTTCCCTCTCCTTTCTTTCTTCCTTTAAGCTTCACTTGTCGAAAATAGTTCACTTGTCAAGTTGTTGTCCTCAACACTTGCCTTTAGACAAGATGATCTGCTTCCTTGATGTGAACTATTCAGCAACCCTAGCAGTAGCCCTGAAGATGTCACTGTTTTCGCTCGTGTGAGTGAGCTACTTGTTCTTGTAGCCTCCTTCTTGCCTTGCTATACTTGGAGCCTCCTTCTAGATGAACAGCCGAACCTTTTAGGCCTCAAGTCAACCCTTTTCATGAAGATAACCTAGAACTGTAATCCAACCCTAATTGTGACCTATTCCTTTGCACGTGTGAGAGGTTTAGGGCTCTTCTAGCCCTCCTAAACCTTCGCTCTCCTTGTCACTTTTCTTCAAGTAAACTTGCCCTTCAAATGGCCCCTAGATTGAACTCTTTCCTTGCTAATGAGAGCACATAAGATGATGCCCTAACGTCACACGTGTGGACATATTTCTTTCGTTTATATATGGTAGAACAAACTTCCTTCTTGTTGACCTGTGGCTCCTTGACTTGACCCTTTCTTCGCACCCTTAAACAGATTTCTTCACATAGGAGAGAGACGAAATTGATGTGATAAGAGTGTGTTCGAATGAGGGAGGAGAGGCCCTTATTTATAGTCCTCTCAAGGCTGCTCATTAGGCCGACATGACTTGTCTTTAGGCCGACTTACATAATTGATTTAGCTGACATGAATATAATATATTTTTGCCGAAATTACAATGCCTTTTTATCTTCGCTTGGAGGAGACTTTTACTAGCCATTTGTACTTGAACTTGGAGGAGATATTCCACATGGTTTTGTCGTTGATCTTGGAAACAAACTATATAATTTACAATTGTAATTGTTTACATCAATGACACAAGCCTATCACCTAGCCTAGAGCTCTTTAATGGGAGCTACTACAAACAAATTTTGAACATGAAACCCATGACTCAAATTTACAAAATATTTTGCTAGATACATCATTTACTTTGGAATGTGTCATTATGAAGACCGAACTTAGTTACACTTTCTTCAACAGTAATGTCCTAGGAAAACCTAATTTTCTAGTGACGATCTATGTTATGGGAGGTTTTTTTATCTCACTGATCCATTCTCGGATGGTCGACAGAGTTTTTCTCCATTCTTACCCCAAAGCCGGAATGGATTTTGTCGCTAGGATTTTTTAGGAGTCCTAGTGTTCTAGATTGAGTCTATGTAAAAGTGATTTAGGAATAATCTTAACTATTTGGTTATGTTATTTTATTACAAATTGCTTGTTATGCTGGATTATATTCATGTCGTAGAAATGGGTAGTCTGCGAGGGTCTATTACAAATGGGTTTTTTCCCTTATGATGTAAAAAATATGAAAATCATGATGTAAAGTGTCTTCAAGGTTGGAAAAATAATTTATCCCCTCATAGCTTTAATTAGTTAATTTTTTTTGGCTAAAAAATTAATTAAAATCATATGCCAGAAATTTAATTAATTCTAGGTCCTAGGTAAATTTAAATTCTCCAAAGGTAAAATTCGTCAGTCCTAAAAAATAAAGTTTTAAAAGGTTCCCGGACTAAGGTAAATTAATTATTTTGCCAAATTTTAAATCTTTGATCCTTGGAAGTTAAGGCAAAGTCGAATTTTTGGGGAGATTAACTCAAATTTTTTTATTTTTGAGTTAATTAAAAATTTCGATTTTCCTCGAATATTTAAATATTAAAACGGATGAAATTAAAAGAAATTTTAATTTTCATCAACGGTCAAGATTGCTTTGACAAGGATCACTTGAACTAACCATTGGAGGATTTATCTTTAAATAGGAAGTCATTTGTTAGTCGATCCATTCGATCTCTGAGTCGTCTGCTAAGCAAAAAGCTCTTGTGTAATTTTTTTCTGGATAATAAAGAAAGACTTTGGGGTTAATTTCTGCTGGTGTTACTCTTCATGGGAATACTGTAAGATGTTTTATTTTCATGCATAATTTTTTTAAAGCCATTGATGATAGCTTCTGAAGAGTGATTTGAGTACATGTATCTTGCTCAGTCGCTGGGGTTTAAATAATAATTTAAATTTTGAATGTAATAGTAGGTATCTCTATTTGTCTGAATTTTATTATTATTTTCTTGCTCTATTTTGATGGTTGGATTGAGTTTTTTAGGGAAATCTTGATTTTTTAGCTCTTCAGGCGTTAGGGGAAGTTTTCAGTTGGACCTGCCAACTCCCGATCTGTTTTTTCTGAAGTGCCTAGCGAAATTAGCTTAGGGCTTATCATAAGATTTTATTTGTGATACATGAAGAGTTTTGAGTTAGCATCTCCTTTAAAATTTAAAAATTTAAATTTTTGTGTGGAAAATTGATAGATCTGGTTGTTGAGAGCCTTAGATTATCAAATCTGGGAGCGGAGTTGGACTCATACTCCTCAAATCTAATAGATCTAGCATTTTTGTGCATAGATTTGTAATTTTTCTTGGTTTTCTGACTTGGGTTTCTTGGGTTTTATTTATTTTTGTATATCTGTGTTCTTGGTGTTTTTGTTTTCGTTTTTTTTTGCAGATACAGGGTGCAGATCTGAAAGAGAAGTTTAATTTGAAGTCAGAACTAGGCCCTGGAGGGTAAGATCCGACCTCAAAATCATTTTGCAGGGATACTATTCAAATTTATGCAGTCCAAGGGTTGTGAAATTATTAAATCTGGAAATTTTCATGAGGGTTTTAGGAATAAATCTAAAGCAAAAGGATTTAACATTTTAATCAAAATTTCTGGAAATGTCTTAAGGGGTTTTCTGGCTACCATTTATCTGAGTTTTCCGATTTGTTGGCTGGGTTTTTGATTCACTACAAAAATTCAAAATTTTATTTTATTTATTTATTTATTTTTTAAATTTATTTATTTATTTATAGGAAAAACCCCTTCCTTTTCTTCCCTCTGCGTTTGCCTGCCATTCCCTCGAAATTTCTCCTTTTCTCCTATGATTTCTCCTCCTGCGGCCCTCCATTCTTCTACAAACCCTTGCTGTCATCTCTCTCTGCTTGCGTTTTTATTTGCTGGCTGCCAACATCCCCAATTCTGCATTATTCCGCGCGGCTCCCTCCTTGGAAACCCTGCTCTCTTTGTCCGTTTTCCTGCCCATGGCTTGTTCTCCCTTCTTAGAAAAAACACGTCCTCTTCCCGAGACTCCTCATCTTTGCTGTCCAAGTACTCCACATACTTGCACTTCCGCTCCATTACCACCATCCGTGTATTCTCATATCCAAGCTCCTCTTCCCTCTCGGCGATTTGCTTCATTTTGCCCGCGTCCAACACCCCTCGTGAGTTCCTCTTGTGCCGTCGAGTAGACCTGCAACCTCCCCTCCCCGAGTCTCGTTCCTCATGCTCCTCTTTGTTGCTGTCGTCGTGCTCCCCAACTCTGTCATCGAGCCTCTCCACACCTGCATACACAACACTCAAGCAATTCGACTTGTCCTTTTTTTTGTTTTGTTTTATTTGTATGGGTTAAGGTTAGATATAATTCGATTTCGTTTTTTTTTTTTCAAATTTCCTTTTTTTGGTCATGAGTTAGGTTTAGTTTTGTTTAAAATTCGATTTTGTTTACTTTGATTTTTTTATTTGATTCTAATTGTTTTATTTTTTATTTGGTTTGACTTATTTTGATTAATTTTTTTCAAAACATTAGAAAATATCTAAAAAAAAGAAAAACTAAAAAATCTAAAAAAATTTAAATTTTGGTGACTTCATAATTCAGAATGAAATAAATTTTGGTGACTTCTGAAGATTTAAGCCTAGGCTTTGGAAAAGATTCGTTGATGACAGCTATGCCATATGGCCGCATGGTCCGAAAAAGTTGGATATCATTTTCCAACATCTTAATAATCAGTTTAGCTCCCTAAAGTTTACCATGGAGCAAGAGTTTAATGGTTTCCTACCTTTCCTTGATGTCCTCATTTTGAGGAAGGATAATGGTTCATTCTCCCAAGAGGTGTTTCAGAAGAAAACTCATACTGAGCAATATCTTCATGCCAAATCCCATCATTTCCCTGCTCAAAAGCTAGGTGTTCTCAACATGCTAACTACTCGTGCACTAAGGATTTCTGACGAAGACCACCTTTCCAAAGAGAAAACCCATCTTCTTAATGTCTTTGTCAATAATGGATATAGTAGGCAACAAGGTCTTAAAGCTTTCCTCAAAGCTAGCATAGGTCCTAAGGTCAAGAAAGACCCTGATGATCGTAATTCAGGGGTACATCTCCCTTTCATCCAAGGGGCCACAGACCATTAGAAGTTCCTTAAAATTTGTTAAAGATGCAATGAACCCAATGGATATGAAAGGTGTTTATGTTATCCCATGTTCTTGTGGAACCTCATACATTGGTGAAACTGGCCGGTCTATAAATTAGAGGATTAAGGAACACACAACTGACATCAAGCATGGGAGAACCCGCTCTTCAGCCTTGGCTGAACATGCTGAGAAGAAAAAGCATCATATATGCATTGAGGAGGCTAAGGTTATTGCAAATATTTCTCATTTTCATCACCATAAGTTTAGGGAAGCCATTGAAATTGAAAGGAGATCGAGTAATATAAACAGGGATGACGGATGGAAAATTACTAGCTGTTGGATCCTGACCCTTTCCATTTAGTTTTCCTCCTCCTTGGTCTAACTATTATGTCATTTTCTTGTTTTTCCCCTTTTTTCTTCCTTGGTTTTAGTTTCTGCTGTTTTCTCCCCCTTGGATTCATTCATTCCTCTTTATGCCCCTTTCCTTTTTATATTTTTATATATTAAATTTTATTTTGTTTTGTTTAGTCTTAGGAATTTGTTAGTTAGTCGATTTTCTTAAGCTTTGAAATAAGAATTAGTTTCCCTCATTTTGATTATTATCCCTAGCCTCTATTCATGAAAGGTGTTATTATTCTTCATCCATCTATTTATGTCCCTCTCTCTCTCTCTCTCTCTCTATATATATATATATTATTTTATTTATTTTAACTTATTTCATTACCTAAGGATATTAATTTCTCCTAATTCTTAGTCAAGTCAAATGTTAGTTTAGGTATATAGGGTTTAATTAATCATATTTATATATTTAATTACTTAAATTATAATTAAAATATTAATTTTCTTAGTGTAGTCAAAATTATTTTTAAATTTATGATAGAAAAAAGATAAAATAATATTAATATCTATTTATATTCATTTGACTTAATTATTTAAAATTTGATTAAATTAATTCTTCACATATTTTCAACCCAGTCAAAAGTAGCCATTTTTAGAGCCGTTGGAAGGATCTGCCTATCTTTTTAACTCGTTGCCATGATCTGATTCATCATTTTGTCTTGACGATGAACCACACTAGTTGGTTCGAAACGTGTTGACAAATTTTCCTTGATGTGATTATTACCGATTTTTTTCCTTAAAATGCAGATATGGATCACAGAAGCCTAAACTCAATAACCTCCATTATATTTTGTCCACTTGTTGCTTGTGTAGGAAAATGCTTCTAAAGGTTGATTGATTCCATTACTACAATTTGCTTCAAATTCTTCAATTTTTATTGTAACCTAAACATTTGAATTGGCCTTGGAGTTTTGTAGACTGTTACCAAAAAATCTAGTAGGCCTTGGAGAGGGAAACCCTACAATACAAGAGCTAGACGAAGTGCTAACAATGGGGTAGAGGCCCAATGTCAACTTACCCAAAACTCCCTGCTCTTTACGGACTTTCACTCATGGGAGGAGTCTTAGTAGGAGGGATATCACTTAAAATAAACATGCTAGGTATGAAGCTAGGGCTCATTGGAAAAAAGAGGCTCAATAATGGTTTAATGCTTCAAAGAAGCAAAACACTGTTAAAGAAAATCCCTAGACAAGAAGGCTTAGGACCTAGGGTTTGGAGAGTTTTCGATGGTGATAGGTATTCACAAGGTCAAGTCGCGAGGGAAAGGGTTTCTTACAATGATATTCAATTAAGCCAAGGCTCATGAAACCCTCAAGAATGTCCTCAAGTTGGGAAAAAAGACTAGGGTTTCCCTCTTGGAGCAACACCTAGGGCAAGAGATTTTATGGAAGAAATTTGAGTCGATGCCCGCCAAATTGATAGGTTACATAGCCTAGACCTATCTCTTGATGTTTAGGCTCTCAAATCACCAAAGGCCTCCTCCCTAAAATTTTGTTGCAAGCCCTACATGTTCGCCCTAGCCTCAAAATGATTGCATTTAAAGAGAGAAATTTATGGAGAAAATTTTGGGATGATCACCAAACGCTGGGACTAGTGCCTTATCGTTTAGGCATATGGAGTCAAGGATGTTATAGATAAGCCAAATTTGTTGCTAAGGAGGCCGAAATTTGATGCCCTAGGTATCAAAATTCCAGCATTTACCCACTCAATGATAAATGTAGCTTGATGGAGTGTTATAAGAATTCCCCTGCTAGGAACATTCATTGCATGTCACACAATGAGTGACATGCAATTCTCAACTAGATAGCCATTAAAATTTATTTTCAACAAATTGGGGCAAATCAAACATAATCTAGAAGCAACAATTCCATACATTAGACAAATTCAAAATGATAATCTTCAACAATAGGCACTTACAAGATAACATATAGTATATCCATGCATTCACGAAAGATTTAGCTCCAAAGACAAACCAAAATAGCTTCCAACCATCAAAATGCATTCCAAGAATCTCCAATAGCTCGGAAGGAACAAGTGCGAATTTTCTTACGAGGTCTAAGTTCTCCAAGTGATGATGATGAGAGAGTTTATACAAGTCTAATGATCTCTAATTTTAGCCTAAAGCCCCTCGAGTCATAAAATAAGGGGCTAATATTAGGTGATGTTACAAGCCAACCTCATAGCCAATGTAAAACATAAGAAATAACCCATAAAAGATGTCAAAATGCTAATGTCATGCATGTGTAGGCCATTCTAGGGCATGCATTGGGCTCCTCTAGAGCCCACTCAAGTGTAGAAGGCTCCAGAAATCTGGATCTAAGGGTTGGCCCCTAAATCTCCATGTAAATCATCCCTAGTTTTGTGTTTGGGGCACAAAATGGGTCTCATGGTTCTCTTGGTGATAGAGCAGGCTGGTTCTGCTCCAACTTTGAGGGCTCAGAAGATGGTGCTAACCTTCTCATGTCTCAAGGGGTGAGACAAACCTCATTTGGGCCTCATTAACTACCAAATTGTGTATACACTGCTAATTTGGTTGGGGGCATGCTGGTCCAAGTGCATCATCTGATAAATAATGTGGGGCAAAGCACAGACTGTTGGGGGTGTTGTAGGTGCTCATGGAATGGAATGATGCTTTGCAAGTGATAGGAGTCCCATGGCTATCAATGCTTCACCTGTAGGGTGTCATAATGCTCCTCTAGTGGACCTGGGCTCCAATTAAGTTGCCAACCCATGATGGAAACCACTTTCCAATCACACACAATCCAATGCTGCATCTTCTCCATAAGGTATAATTAATCATTAGTGCATCTAAGTGAACCAAACTTGTTATTCAAGGGAAAATTGACACTTCATACAAGGCTTCTCTTCCAAATTTGGGGTTTTGATCACGTAATAGTAGGTAGGAGTGGCTAATAGATGACCCAATAAAGTGTTCCCAGACCCTAAGGGGAAAGACAGGTCACTGGCACATCCTTTAATCAATAGGTGGCATGTGAGTAATGGTGGAACTTAATGGGGATGAAGGGGTCTCAGGGCCAAATGCCATGGGCAAAGGGATAACAATAATGAGGAAGTCCACATATTGGGTGTACATATGTGAGGAGGGAGCAATCATGGTGCATGAGCTACCCCAACCTTTGTTTTTCCACCTCTCTTTATTTTCCTTTTGCTTTTTCTGTGTTATTGCTTGAAGCTCCAGGTAATGAGAGCATGCTTTGAATGATATATAATAGTTATTACCCCTTTAAAAGTGGGGCAGTTCATAACCCAATAGGGGTTGGGATGTGCATGGGTTCCCATAATGATGGGGCATCTAGTGGCCCTAAAAACCGGGGTGATGGCCATAATAAAGGGTAGAGCTCATGCTTGACTTTTGCCCCGTGCTTATGAATGTCCCGACCATATTTTGCACTTCATGATTTTTTTTCTTTTGTTTCTTGCTTGTGGCCATGATATGCTTTTAACTTTCTTTTAGCTGCAACCTTCGGGGCAACGACTCCAGACCCAAATATGTGGACAAGGGGAAGGGGAAGGGGTGTGCTAGACCTTGTGGACCAAAGAAGGGAAATAGTGAATAGGGCTCGTAATGTGCGGAGGGAAGTGATAAATATGGAATGGGAAAATGGGACCACGCTACCAAAATCAGGGTTTCCCAAGTAGTGCCCTTCCTAAAGCCATAGGCCAATAAGGGAGATCCCATGGGATTATGATTGAAGATTAACCCCCAATTTAAGGCAAGGGAACAAAACCACGGTTAGAGCCCTTCCTTCTTCCAAGTCACCCAATGATCCATGCCAAAATACCCAAATGAAAAACAAGCACAAGCACTCAATTGCACAATGAAAAACATACCTTTTGGGTCGGATTTCCCACCTTCTAACATGTGCTATTGACAAATGGGCGAGAACCATACAACTGATGTAGGTGGTGGTGATAAAGTGGCACATCACATCGGCTACAAGGTTGGCTTTTAGGGGTTGCTGGCTGTTGACTAGAAGAAGATGAATAGGAGAAAAGCTCTCCTAGGGGTACCCACTTTTGGTGGGTAACATAGACTACTGATACTAGATGTTGGATTTAAAATGTACGAGGTTGAATTTGATTTGACATATGGAGAAGGATCATTTGCATTTGGAAAAGTAGTGTATTCTATATAGCATGAACACCTTTAGTTAATAGTCACACAACCAGATCATAGTTGATAACACTAGTATTTTTATGTGGTTAAAACCTTCTAAGAGGGAAGTAGTCCATGGCCCTAGCCAACATGGCCACTTGAGGCAATGGTCGTTTTAATAGAGTGGATAAGATTGATCCTAGATCAACTTTTCTTATTTGTTGAGCTGTTAGTAGATTGAGATAACAAAGACTTGAAAAGCTCTTAAACCTTTAGAGGTTTGTACCCATGCATCCTCCATCCAATAGTATTCTCCTATGCCTTACATTTCCTTGCCCCCTTTGTTGCAATCATGTAAGTGAATCTACTTAGTTTTTAAAAGTCTAGTTGTTAAATAATCCTTGCTTATCAAGAGCATAAGCTTTGGCATAAATCTTTGACATTACATCAGGAGACCCTTATTTCACCTTAGGATCCTCTATTAACGCAACTCAATTTGGCCTTTACACATAATTCTTAGTTTTAACTTAAGAAATTTATTGGATTGATGTCGCCTCCTGATGTCACCTCCTATTCTCTATCAAATTTTGGATTTCTTTAAAAGAAGAGCCATCTATTTCACAGAAGATGGATTTCATTTTTCCAATCAACCAACAACAAATTTGTATTTTAAGGTCTCGTGCACCTCAATTGCACACATAAGATCATTCACAACCAACAACATTGTGTTTTAAGGTCTCTTGCACCTCAATTGCACACATAAGAATACCAAAGAAGTCAACTTTTATTAGTAGACTTTTAGTAGGTCTTTTGTGTGTATTCCTATGAATAGCTAAAGAGCAATTGGGGTTACAAATGAACATTTGTATCACTCTTGCACTCACTATAACGCAGTGATTTTGTCAAATCCTGAGTGCATTATTTGGTGCATGCACACAAGGAGTCTAAAATTTAAATAGATAACACGGGAAAGGCAAGATCATGATATTATTATTAGAATCATGTTATGAATATAATTCATAACAAGTAAATAAATAAAATTAATATAAATATTGGTTATGTTAAATAGTTATTAAGTTAAGTGAAAAGGCATGTCTAAAAGACATGCCTAATCATGAAAGGTCACATGTTGAGGTATAAAAGCAGGGCCTCATTGTAACATTCGTATCACTTATATATATATATATATATATAAAATTAATAATACTAATAATAAAAAATTATTATTTCAAATACCTCGTGTATTTTTACTTTAAAGCCTACAAGCTATCATTTTTTATGCTTCAATGGTACAGAGCCATGGCATACAATATAATCATGCGGGTCTTTGAACGTTGTTCGCAACACAATGTGCCATTACGTCCACATCCTGAATGCGTTGAACAATTTAGTAAAATTCAAGAAGCATTTCAGCGTTTAGAAAAATCATTTGTAGAAGTTGTAGAATGTCGAAAGGAAATGGATAATAAAGAAAATGATCAAGATAATGATTTCAATGAAGCTGATATAAATCAAGATGAGGATTATCTTGAGAAACAAGGAGATGTACAATATCATAACAATGAGGAAGATGTTGAAGAAGACATTGATGATGATGAAGAGAAAAATGTGGAAGAAGAAAAAAATCATGTTAAGGTGCCAAGAGATATTTTGGAGGGTCTCAAGGCTCGAATTGTAAGCTCAGAGAATACAACACATCTAAAGGAAGTGTCACCTCCGACCATCCTTGAAGCTTCATGTGAGAGTGGGCAAGGGCTACGAACTAATATGACAAATGAAACAACAAAAATTGTTGCAGTAAATTCCTTGACTGTTTCAACTTCATCTCCCATCACGAGAGCACAGTCTATTGTTTGCAATGATACTAATTCAGGAGCACAAGAATCACATGGCAAGAATGAACCCCAAGCAATGGGTAAATCCATCAAAGTGTGTGATGATGATGTAGAAAATGACCTGGCAATATCATCCTTGTCTGTAGTTCCTCCTTTAGATGCAATAGAATCACATGGTAGGTCCAGACCTCAAACAATTGATAATACCATATCTGTGCTTAATGTTGCTACAAGGAATCTTGTAAAGTTTGCAGCCTTAAGATGCATTACAAGTATGGCAGAAACATTAACAGTGCATGTTATGGCAACAATAATGGATCGAGATGATGATGTGAGGGCAGTTGCAATAGAGGCCTTGACACCTGCTGCGTCAGCTGTGGTCTCCTTTGTTGGTGGGATGGTCAATACCATTCTTATGAAGCTATGGGATATTCTGCTTGATCTTGATGATCTGAGTCCCTCCACTGGCAGCGTGATGCATTTGCTGGCAGAGTTGTATTCACAATCAAAAGTGGTGCCAAAAACTTTAGGAGCCATACTACCAGTGCAGAGGCAGATGATTGACCTGAATGAAGCAATTCAGCTTGATGACCTGAATGAACCTGTACTTACTATCAAGTTTGGCTCCTCGCCTATGGCCCTTTATGAGACACAATATTTCATCAGTCCGCCATGCTGCAATACGTACTTTGGAGCGACTTCTTGAGGCCGGAAGTAAAGGGAATTCGCTTACTGGCAGGATTGACAGCTTCTGGCCAATCCCTATCTTAGGGAATGCCCTAAGAATTGTCTTCCAGAATCTGCTTTTGGAATCTAATGAAGCTATTGTCCAGTGCTCTGAGCAGGTTTGGCAACTTTTGCTTCAGTGTCCACAGGAGGAGTTGGCATTGGCTGCAAATTGTTATTTTGATTCATGGTTAAAGCTTTCAACCACCCCTAGTGGGTCTCCATTGGATGCATCCAAAATGTTCTCACCCATGTCTCCTCCAAGAAAAAGTCAATATAAGGTAGCTGCTAAATTGAGAGCTGCAAAAGGAGAAAGTCTGAACCTTGGAAACTTTGCTATAAATGCTGAGAAACAAGTTCCTATAAACGACAAAAGTTTTGATCACTCATATTTCATAAAGATATATGTTGGTGCAGATGTGGAACAATCAGTGACTTGTATGAGAGTTGTTACAGGATCAACACTGGGAGTCCTTGTAGCAAATTTACCACAAACACTATATCGAAACGTTGTAGATTCATTGATGGAGCATTTAACATCATTATCTGTTGTTCAACAGCAGGTTGCGTCTTTTGTTCCTATGTGAGATCGATCGGGGAATTCACGAGGGGAAGGAAGAACACGATCGCCTGCTCGCCACAGGCCGCAGCTAACAACGGACTCGCTCGGACCCCGCCGTCGAGATATCACCCAGCTCATGTAACATATCTAACCCATATTGGATATAGGAGGTGGTACCCAATCCAATTGATTGCCAATTTCCACATGCATGCAGAATTTATTAGATTAGGCCCTTTTATCATAAACTCAATGCCCAGTTTTATCCCGTCGTTGGCTTGGTAGTCGGGGTATGTTGAGGATCAAGTACCTTAAGGTTTGAAAGGTCCCCGGCCGAGCGCATGAATGCCCCGTTGCCATGAATGCCCCGCTGCCATGAAGAGATCGATTGGAGTTTTTCTTTTGTTTGATGAATTTACCTGGAAGCACTTGAAGAGAAGTTCCCGCCGCTCTCTGCCCGCGTTCCTTAAGCATTCTCTAGAAAGGAGTACTCAAAATCCTCGATTGTTGCATTTACTGATGTTAGCAATATACAGTAGCCAATTATCCTCGGTATATTATACCTTTATTTCCTATGCGGGAACTGGAATAAATTTTCGTTCACCCACTTCTATCCGTACGGAGGGAGGGGGGGGGGGAAGACGTTTCTATTTGGCCACAATACACTGCGAGTAATTCTATCTTTCCGCTAATCGGAGCTTTAAGTATAGGTCTCTAGAGATCTGATAGACCAACATTAGGTTCAGGAATATTGGATAATAAATAGTATTCTATTTAGGGTTCTTCATCGCTTATACAATGAAATCGCCAATTTTTTCACATACCCGGTTACCCTACATGGGTAAGCGCATTATTATAGTACATGTATGCTTCAGTAGCCGGAGTTCCATTGAAAAAAGGGAATGGGTTAATTCAAACATGGAATTGCTACCTCATACTCATTTTATATTTCTTTTCGCTGTGGTTGGTAATGATAGGAATGGTTCAAATCGTCTTTCTTTTATTTGAATCTATTTTATTTGAATCTAATATAGTTCAAGTTATTTCAAGTAGTGATTCCATCATTCTATAATCACTACTTGAAATAACTTGTCTGTCCATGTCCCTGCAATATCCCCTACGTCTTGTTCTGTTGCTGTTGTTGCCGTACACTGCCCAATCTTTGCTGCCACACATACACCACCTCTGAAGGCGCCATTTGATGCGGGAGAACCACAATGGCTGTGGAGTCAACCACCGTGGACAACACATCGTCACGTCGTTGACCAGCGGGAGAGCAATGCTCCGCAAAACTGCCGTGGTGCCGTGGGGTAATTGACATTGTCTCGGGTCAAATTGTCAACGAAACAGGGTGACTATTGATGGCCGTTGATTTGGTGATTAATATAATTTAGTATTTAAAAAAAATCAATATAAAAAATAAAAAAATCAACCAAAAAAATGAGTTGATAAAAAAAAATGAGTTAGTAAAAAAAATTAGAGTTATAAAAAAAAGAAGAAAAAAAATTTAGACTTGTTAAAAAAATTCCAGGGAAATATTACTGATAAACTATAAGACGAGAGGTTGGCCAGATTATACACATCGAGATGACATACACTAAGTGAAGAAAATCCACATCATTAAAGCTTTGAGGACAAAGCTTCCGAAGGAAGGGGCTATGTTATGAATATAATTCATAACAAGTAAATAAATAAAATTAATATAAATTAAATATTAAATATTGGTTATGTTAAATAGTCATTAAGTTAAGTGAAAAGGCATGTCTAAAAGACATGCCTAATTATGAAGGTCACATGCTGAGGTATAAAAGCAGGGCCTCATTGTAACATTCGTATCACTTATACATTTTATATATATAATAAATTATTATTGCAAATACCTCTTGTGTATTGTTACTTTAAAGTCTACAAGCTATCATTTTTAATGCTTCAAATCAACTACCCTTAAAAGGTATGAACTTTATAAGGAACTCAAAAGTCACAACTAATAATATTCTTAGAGTACTTATATAAGGTAAAGTTATTTGTGACCTTTTAATTGTTAGCCATTGGAGAAATTCTACGAGTCTTAAGGCAATTATGGCATCAGAACAGGTTTGTGAAATATTTATTTGATTTAGATCATTTTAAGCTTTGGATTTACAACATAAATTTTCGTAAATAAGTGGGTGAAAATAGGATCAATAAGCGTACTTTTGACATCGGGACCATAGGGTAAATGTTGTTAAATTCAACACAGAGAAATATTCGATCCTCCAACATAAATTAATTCCCATTGTACAAATATATTAGAAAAACGTTAACAACTACACCAATCACAATTTAAATGCTCGACTGTTAGGTCTGAAAAGATCTCGTCCTATCGCTGGAACTCTGCAAGAACTGCAAGAAGATGGGACTTCAAGTGTCTGACAACATGCGTTTTTATGAACTTTCAAACCCGTGCATTGTCATTTCTCAATCTCTTCAATTCCTTCACCACGAGCAACCCTTCTGGTTAATATTTAAAAGAAGAGGAAGTGATCGATCCAACAGAGCTCCATTTCACCAGTTATTTGTGACCATTTAATTGTTAACCACTAGAGAAATTTTACGAGTCTTCAGGCAATTCTGGCATCAAAACAAGTTTGTGAAATATTTATTTGATTTAGATCATTGTATGCTTTGGATTTACAACATAAATTTTCGTAAAATAAGTGGGTGAAAATAGGATCAATAAGCGTACTTCTGACATCAGGACTGTAGGGTAAATGTTGTTAAATTCAACACAAAGACAAATATTCGATCCTCCAACATAAATAAATTCCCATTGTACAAATATATTAGAAAAACGTTAACAACTACACCAATCACAATTGAAATGCTTCACTGTTAGGGCTGAAAAGATCTCGTCGTCGCTGGAACTCTACAAGCACTGCAAGAAGATGGGACCTCAAGAGTCTGACGACATGCTTTTTTATCCACTTTCGAACCCATGCATTGTTGTTTCTCAATGTATTCAATTCCTTCACCATGAGCAACCCTTCTGGTTAATACTTAACCCTTACGAAACATTTCGATGGATTAAAAAAAAGGGAAAATGTAAAAATTTATCACAGTTTCATACTCTACCTTTAAAAAACTAGGATAATCTTTAAGTGTTACCTTTAAAAAAGGGTTTGGTAAATTTGGTCTTTTGAAGGTTAATGTAGGATTGAAACTCGATTTTTTGAGTACATTTATGTTTTACATTTACGAAAAAGATTCGTTAATTTTCTCTAAAGCTTTTGTAAGATTAAAACTTTACCTTTGTAGAACATGGAGTAAATCCAATGTTCACTTGAGATCAGTGATTTACGTTTACCAATCACTGGGTAAATTTGCGTAGTTTTACAAAAGGTGGATATATATATATATATATAATCTCATGTAAGGTTCATACATGCTTTGTGTTTACAAAAGGTGGGAAAATTTGTGTTGCACTTTTAAAAAGATGTGGTAAATATTTGATTTTTTTTGCCTCATGTATTAGTTTAATACCTTATCTTAAAGAAATGAGTAAAATTGTGTTTTACCTTTACAAAACTTGGGTAAATTTACAAAATATGTGTAAATTCGTGTTTTATGTTTAAAACAAGTTGGATAGATTTGCTTATTAGATTATTAGCTTTCACAAAAGATGGGGCGAGGTAAAGTTTTTTCGACACCTTTTTTTTCAACAAATTTTTCAAAGAGCTTTGGCACTTTTTTTATTTTTATTTTATTTATATACTTTTACCAAATTTGTATTCATATGCTATATATGCTTAAAAGCTTATTTGTAATTTATTCATGCTTTTTCTTGGGAAAAAAGTGCAATTTTCATTAGTAACTTAAGAAAATTACATGTTGTATGTTCAACATGTATGAGATGCAATCTCTTGTAATCAGATTCATATTTTTTTCCCAGGAAAAAAGCGCAATTTTCATTAATAACTTAAGAAATTTACATTTTGTATGTTCAACATGTATGAGATGCAATCTCTTGTAATTAGAATAAGCATTGTTTAGTTCAATATTTACAGCTATAAACATAAAATTGCATAAAGTAAAAAGACAGTATTAACATAAACCATAAAGAGTCCATAAACTATGTAAGACAAAAAGCAAAAATCCATGGAATGATCATGAGGATCATTCCGAAAGATTTCCATCCAGACCGATGAATGGATTATGGAAAAATTGGTAAAAAGCACCATCTCCGAATTCCTGTGTTATCCATTGCCCCCTGTTTAGCTGTGTGACCTCTTTGGAAAGACAATCAACGATCTCATTCCTTTCGCTGTATATGTGAGAGCATACAATAAAATCAAATTGTGATTTTAGAGTGAAGACATCATCGGGAGAATCCCTGAGTGTGTGCAAGTGACAGTGATATGCAACATTGATCCATTTTATAACAATCTTTGGATCCCCAAAAATCTGTATCATGTAGCAATTTTGTTCTAGTGCAAATTGTAGAAGGTGTCTTAAACTATTTAGCTCTGCAAAGTTATTTGTGCCCCTCCATAGCCCCACTTTAATTCTGAAAGAAATGCGCTCATTAATGTGGAGAACAACTCCCCCCCACAGCCCACAGCCCACAGCCTGTGCCGAGCCATCAAAATAGGCCCAAGGAGAGCTTTTGTCAATAATCTCAGGTGAGATGACTCTGGTGTGCTGACGATCAAGATCATCAGGTAAAAGTTGTAGGTGGCAACAATATTGTTATAGGTGACAAGCCAATTGATCTGGGCATTTTGAAAGATTAGGCAGTTCTTGTTTAACCAAATGCCCCAGCATACAATCAGAGGAAGATTCCTGGCTTTTTGAGAGGGAGCCTCGGGCCACCAACGGAGCCATGCTTCATCAATGTTTTGACCCTCCTATTTTTTCTTCATGTTGAGGGTGAAAATAATGGAAGACCAAATTTGAGCAGTAACAGAACAATGATGACGAAATAAATGGTCCGTATCCTCAGCAGCGGTTTGCCAAAGGTAGCATCTGGAGGGGCCTTGAAAAGCCCGTTTCATAAGGTTAGATTCTGTAGGAACCTTGTTCGAGAGGATACACCACATGAACAACCGTGATTTGTGAGGGGCTTTTAGTTTCCAAAGGTGGCGCCACCACCAGCTGATATTTCCCATTTCCTGTGCATTCATGAGGACCGCGTAACCATATTTTGCGGTATAACGACCATGAGGGGCAGAGGCCCAAATGATCTCATCATCTTGTGCTGATAATCTGATGTCGGCTTCCTCCAGCGCACCAATGAAACGGTGCCAGACTCTACTCCATCTATCCGGAATACCCAGGATCCTATAGTCCAGCAATGAGCCCAGGGAGGGTGCCCAACCTCAACAATTTGAGCAATCTGGGTGATACCGGTCCCATGAAGAAATTGTCTCAGAGCCCTCGGGAGAATGAGCATTTCCACATCTAGACTAGGCATCTGTGCCTATTCTTACCTGTTCGCCATTTCCAATACTCCACGCCAAGCCATCCTTGATTATACTTACAGATTGGGAAATTGCCTTCCAGATGATGGATGCACCAGGTAAAATCTGAGAGGGTCTACGAATCCAATCAATTATTGATAGGGGTGAATGTACTTGAAGTAGACCACCTCTTTCCATAGGCTTTCAGATTTAATAATTTGCCAACCCATCTTGGCTGCTAGAGCCTTTGCAAAAATCTGGAGATCCTTTATTCTCCAACCACCCCATTTTTTTGGTTTACCAAGCTTGTCCCAGCGAACCCAAGGAAATGTTTGTCACACGTTTTGTCCCCGCCATAGGAATCTACAACAAATCTGTTGAATCCTTTTGAGAATACCTTTAGGGATTCAGGCAAGAGTCATCCAGTAAACCGGAATGGCCTCCCGCACTGATTTTATCAAAGTAAGCTTGCCAACTCTGGAGAGCCATCGTTGCTACCAGATGTTTATGTGGCTTTCAATTTTTGCAATATGCCAAGACCAATCGGCAATGCGGTACCCATTGGCTTTAGCCTGAACCTGAGATATTTAAGGCTAGAATCCAGCTCTTGTCTGACGAAAGAAAAATGTTGTAAAGCATAGCTTTCCTCATTTTGAAGGCATGACACAAAAATGATGGTGGATTTGTCATAATTTGGCTCCATACCTGTAGCTTTACAAAACAATGATAGAATGTTCTTGAAACAAGAGGAATCACAGAATGAACCATTTAAAAAAATAAGAACATTGTCTACAAACAATAGATGGGAGAGATATGTCATGTCCGATATCAGGACCCCCAGAGCTTTAGTAGAGTGGGCATTTTTATCAATCTGCTTAAACCTTCCATGATCAACAAAAATAACAGAGGAGATAGTGGGCATACCATGTTTAGCATGAAAAAAACCAGCTGCAGCCCCATTGATGAGAATACTAAAGTAAGCGAAAGAGAAACAACACATGATCTAGTTAATGAAGGAATGAGGGAAGCCGATATGAGAGAGAATGAGTTGCAGGTAAGACCAACTAGCTCGATCAAAGGCTTTGGAAAGATCGATCTTAAGGATAATGGACTTTTTCTTTTGTTTCTTGATCGAGTGAAGGCCTTCCTGAGCAGTCCCAATGGCTTCATGGATCTGACGGTGGCCGAGGAAAGCAAATTGTTCCTTGGAAATCATCCTAGATAAGAAGGGTTTTATACGAAAAGCAATAATTTTGGATATAATTTTGTAAATGCAGTTGCAGAGGGATATGGGTCGATAGTCGTCAAAAGTAAGGGGCTTGTCAACTTTTGGGATGAGGGCCAGGAAGGTCGAGTTAAACCCCTCGTACATCCTGCCTGTAGTTCTACATTCCTCAATGGTCAAGAGAAGGTCAAGCCCAGTGAGCACAATAAAAGTGCTGTAGAATTCCATGGGCCATCCGTCCGGCTCCGAGTTTTGTCCCTATTGAAACATTTTAGAGCTGCTTCCATTTCCACTAGTGAAACAGGCTCGTTTAAAGTCTCCACTTCATCCTCCTAAACAAATCTATGGAGAACCTCAGCGATGCAGAGGATCTCAGGGAGAGTGGCGCTCCTTGGAGCCTTGAAAATATGTGAAAAATGATGCATTCCCATGTCAACACGCTGATTAAATGAGCTAGCCTCCCTGCTTGAATGATCTTGCAACGCCCAAATGTTATTAATAGACTTCCTCCCCCTAGTATATTGCTGAAAGAACTTGGAGTTCTCATCACCCACCTTTAGCCATATCGCTCTGCTTTTTAAGCGCCAAGTCTCCTCTTTCTGTCTCAATAGTCTGATCTTTTCTGTTTCCAATATGATTAATTGCTCCTTTGAATCAGAGGAAGCATAACTAGAAAGCCCTGTGTTTGCCAAATGTTTGAGGACCCCTTCAATCCTATTTAGCTCTACCTCATCCTTTTGCTGCTTGGTCCTCACCCAACTGATGGTTTTTGATTTTAAGCCGGGCAAGTTGTTTGCAATAACTTCGATCGGGGAGGATCGACTGTCAGGGCTACAGTGAGTCCAATTCTCCCTTACCAAGTTGTGGAATTCTGATTTAGTAAGCCAAGTCAAATTGAACTTAAAAGGTGAATGAGGTTTATGGATGGTATCTCAAATCTCCAAGAAAATCGGGGAATGGTCTAATAACCCCCCTGTTCCCACCCATTGACGAATGCTGTCCAATCTGGCTAAAAGAGGAGCGCTTATGAGGAAATGATCCAATCTGCTGGCCAAAGCATCCAACCCAGTCCTTCTATTCCTCCAAGTTGGCATTAGTTTTGTCATTTCAATGTTCATGAGGTCACGAGAGTCCATCAAAACTTCAAAGAAGGTCGTTAAGGGATTGGTCTGGGCCCTGTTACCCCATGATTCCGCGAGTGCTAATGAGAAATTAAGGTCGCCTCCAATGATCAAATTTTTAGATTGCATGAAATCAGCTTCCAGGATTCTTTCCCAAAATAACTCCTTGTTATGGCAAGGTCCATAGATATTGATGACCCTGAGGGGAATGTTGATATCAGTTGAGGTGATATCAACGCCTAGGTAACCCTCCCCTCCCCAAACATTTTCCATTCTTATCGGTGTTTTGTTATACCCTAGGGTGCATCCTCCCTATCGCCCTCTTACATCCAAAAAATGAAAAACCCAGTCTAGAAGAATTTTCATAAGCACATTATTTAAGAAGCTCTCTTCCCCTATGGCCTCTTGCAGAAAAATTACATCCGAACACTCCGAATTGCATAACCTTTTTAGCACTAGTGTTTTGTCTGGGCTGACCAAACCCTTGCAGTTGAAGGAGAGGCACTTCTTGGGGTAACCTTTGGAGGGTTACCCTTTGCTTTATGGACGTGATCAATGGGAGACTGAATGCCTGAAGCCACCTCAATGCTAGCCCTTCTGATGGCTTTGGATAAAGGGGATTGTTTGCCCCTAGGGGGCTTCGAGGGAGAGGATGGGAGGGGGTCCACATCCATGCCAAAGGAAGAGGACTGAGAAATTGGTAAGGATTGCATGTTGTAGCAGTGAGAACCACTAGAGCTAGGGCTGCCTCTGGGAGCCAGAGGAAGGGTGTCCTGATAAATGGTCGGGGAGGAACTGAGTGGTGGAGGAGGAGCTGATACCACAGGATAGTTTAAGGAACATAGTTTGCTAACCCTAGTACCCGGACCCGAAATTAACATAGAAGCAAATGCAATACTAGATAATAGACATTCATGAGAAAACATAGGAGAGGGAGGAAGAGTACCTGAAAAAGGAGCAGATTCTCTGAAGCGTGATCTAGTGATTGGTGCCACAGAGGTCCCGATCTTCGTTTGTGAAGCCACCACCCCTGAATTGTCTTGACTCGGCACAGGTACTCCAGGAAGGATCACCGAAAAAGAAACCTCCACCTCTGTCGTTTGGGTGCTCGCCGAAACAAGTGATCTCAGAGGTTCTGGTTGTTTCCTGGAAAGCAGAGGGCATTCTTTGTACAAGTGGCCAACCTCATGACACCGCATGCAACAGAAAGTGATGCCCTAATCTAAAATCTGCCACCTGATGATCTCACCCATCTATAGTCGATAGCTTTCCACTAATCCTTCCCGACTGTCTAAGTTAATTGTGGCAATTGCCAGGCAGCCTGTACCTTGGTAAGATCTGTCATGGCCCAGGTATACTCCATGTCGTCCCCGATGCACCGAAAAATGTCTTCTGCCCAGAATTGGAGAGGGAGGCCAGGGAGACACACCCAGATTGGTCTCACCCCCATGTTTTCCTTCTCAGGATCAAAAAGCGGCGACCAACGTTTGAGCAGGACTGGTGTCATTTCTATGTGCTAGTAATGAGTCAATATCCAATCTACCAGTTCCGGTTGGGGAAAAATGAGAGCGAACCAACCCCTTGACATTGTGATGACGGTAGGAAGTTGCTCCATCGGGTTCCCCCAAA
This sequence comes from Pinus tabuliformis, assembly GCA_031772625.1. Classification (NCBI taxonomy): domain Eukaryota; kingdom Viridiplantae; phylum Streptophyta; class Pinopsida; order Pinales; family Pinaceae; genus Pinus; species Pinus tabuliformis. The sequence continues at coordinate 1,043,551,451 of CM062820.1, read as the reverse complement.
CCTCCACAGTCCATTTTTAAGCGTGTCGGGGTGTAATTACGGCCACGGACCCTGCCCACCAGTGCCGTGCTCTCTATCAGTGCTGCTTGGGCCATGCTTATACCAACCCTGAACACAAGAAGTTGATCACGTTCACGAATCTTATAAGACTTTGTTTTTACCCCTAGGTCTGATTTGCGGGCTTAAGGGCTTCTGTGCTCCCTTTGCCTGAGGGTTTTCTTCTAACCCTGTGTCCTTCTTGGTGATGCCGTAAGAACCTCAAGGAGTGAGTGTTTGAGGCAGATACTGGGAGTGGAAACCATTTTGAGGCCATCCCAAGAGCGCTAAAGGGGTGTGTCGAAAATCCCTCACCCAGACTTAATAGGCCTTTCGACACCGTGGCAGCCAGTTGAGAGAACCCTAACCCTTGTAGGGTTACCAACATTTCTTCCATTAACGAGGAAAGTTCGGCAATCTACACTTCCGCTGGGAGGGATGTTTCCAGTTCCTTCCCTACACACGACGTGTTTTTCTTCAACCCAGATATCCGATGGGGCGAAGGTGTCGGAGGAATAATCGATCAATTCCACATCCATGCATTAATCCAATGCCGTTTTGTTAAGCCGATTGTTGTTCCGAGAAACCCGGGCGAAATACCCGATAGGCGCTGACCCCTGATGAATATTCAAAGACCCTGGAGTCCAACAATCATAAACAAAACCTAATCGCCACGAGAAACCAAACGGAAAACCCCAGGGGAAAACTGTGGTCGTTCCCCAACCTCTCACTGCAAAAATCAATGGTAAAAACTAGGGAGAAAGAGGTTAAGTTAAAATACTTCTGCCAAGCGGATTAACAGTGCTGACTGCGTCCCAAGCCCTAGAGCAGGTGGAAAAGATTGAGCCACCTGGATAAACACTCCGGTAAATAAGGAAAAAAAAACCCAATGAAAATGCACAAGCTCACGATTAGTTAACCTCCTTGGTAGACTCCATCATCGAACCAGAACCTGCCATAGAACCGAAAACCCTAGCCCCCGCTTCGAAACCCTCGAACTCCATTTTCACCGTTCTCCTGTTTCACCAATTTTATGTTTGATGTTTGGATTATCTTGTTGTCATAATTTATTCATATTTTGTATAAGCTTCTAAGCTTATTAAAATTTAAAAATAATAGTTTTGGTAAAATTGAGCGGGTTTCCCCGGATGCGGGTGTCACCGGGCATGGCGTGCCACATGCTCAGCATGTGCCGCCACGTGAAGAGCGAAGGGAGTTAATGTCCAGGGCCGCCGAAACGTTAAGAAGGGGGAGGCGCGGCAGAGATCTTTATGGCGACGCTGGGAACGATGGAGAGCCCGCAGCGGGAATTCAATGCCTGCAAATCCCAAGAGAATGAATGCAAGGTTAAATGGGAAAGAATGTTGCTGCTCAGGGCTCAGAGAGCCAAGCCAGCAACACAGAGTTCTGAGGGCAGAAGGAACGCATCTGAGGCAGGAGGTGAAGGCGTTCACCTGGGCGACGTTTGCTTCTTGCTGGCTCATCCTGTGCGTGGTACCTGGGCAATTGAACTCGGCTTTGTTTGGAGTTGGGGACGACACTCAGGCAGCAGAAAGAGTTGGGATTTCAAACCCACAAGTTCGTTCTTGGAGCAATTTGAAGGAATCGTGGAAATCATGGCGCGACTGCGGGAGAGACAGCCGAGCAGGAGGGGACCTGGACGCGGGACATCTTCTCGCACCCCTGCAGCAGATGAACACCATCACTGCTGCTGCTGCTACTGCTACAGGAGGGCGGGAGCCTTACCAGTTCCGGCCAATCAGTTCTTGGAGGTGGGCAGCTCCAGTGAAGGTGAGCCCGTGCTTCCAGCTTTCGGCTCAGTTGTTTTCACATTGGGCAGCTCGCAGGGAAACACAGGCATCAATGCGCATATATCAGTCCTCTTTACGAAGGTTCCGGAGGAGAACGACAAGGGAAAGCAACCGGTTTCGGCTGAGATGCCTCCTGAAGGCAATAGCGAGGATAGTCCAGTGCTGCAGCCTCCAATTGAAAAGGGCAATCCAGGGAAGGAGCCGCAGCAAGCCCCTCCTCAGCCTCCAGAGCAGATTCCGCCGGCCACTGAGAAGGATCCCTGGGCAATGTGGGCTGGTGTTCCTGAAGGCCAAGGATGGTGCTATATCATTGAGGAAGAGCCTGAAGACTAATCCTCAGAGGCACTCTCTGGTTTACTTCTCTCGCTATGTTTGTATGCTTTTAGTTCTTTTTCATACTCTATGTCCATCTGTTATGTGTCATGGCAAGGTCCACTATGAGTCTTTTTGCTGGACGCCCCTGCGCGGGCTGCTAAACTACTGTCTAAGTTCAAGTCTGTGTCAGATGTTTTGGTTTATCATGGAGGTGATGCCCCTGCGTGGGCAAATTCTGTGTCAAGCAAGGTCTTCCAAGGTGCCACAGTTGGCCCTGGACAAACTGTTTTTCTGCATGTAATGTTACCTGTATATAATATAATCGATTAGCTAGTTTTACTGAGAAAAAAAAAAAAATTTGAGCGGGTTTGGAGTATTCCCTAAAACTACTTCTTCTTGACTAAGAGCTTGTCTTCCTGCGACTTAGAAATAGGTTAATGACCAAGACCTAGAGGCATACTCCACCCCCTTATGGACCACCAATGGGTTATTACAGGTGGCGTGGTTTTCCTTGAATAATAATGATGAGTCAACATGCATTTGCGAATAACAACTAGTGATCGATATCCCCATTGTTGGTTTGACCATTGAGTTATGTTGGGTTTTCCCATTGTTTAGAGATAATTTACTATTGATGGTTTGTGGGCCCTAGGTTTTGACAACCATTGGTTTTGCCATTGGTATTCTATATATAAGTTAAACCAACATAGATCCATCTTAACTGCAGATCAATCAAGATGAGAGGGATCAAATCTCTTGAGGTGCAAACATTTCCTCACATTTTGCATTCAAAAAAGAGGTTTGCAACTCAAGATATTTGATCCCTCTCAGCGCTTGATAGATTCAGAGTTAAGATTGCATAAGTGTTTTCAATTAGTAGGGTAGAATAGTTCACTTGTTTCTCTTTCCAGTCTTCAAGAATTTTCTTGAGCCACACAAGCTCTTTTGTTGGTTCCACAGCTGCCACATATTTTGCCTTTGTCGTGGAATCTGTTGGAACTAATTGTTTATGTGACTTCCATGAGACAATCGATTTTCTGTCTCTATCAAGGATTGAATCAGAATATCCAATCAAGCTAAAGTTATCCAGCTGTGAATATTTGAGTTCAAAGTCTTGAGTTCCTTTCAAGTACCTTAGAACTCTTTTTGCGGCAGACCTATGTCCTTGACAAGGTTCTTGCATACATTTGAATAGAATTGCAACAACGAGTGGAATATCTGGTTTGGTAGTGGTGAGGTAGATAAGACTTCCTACAAGTTGTTTGTACTTGGTTGCATCCTCAAATTCATTCCCTTCTTTTGAAGTGAGCTTCAGATTCTGTTCCATTGGAGTGGATAAAGATTGCATTCAACCATGCCAAGTTTGTTCAATAATTCTTCAATGTACTTTTGAGAGAGGAATATATACTTTGTATGTTGCGTCACTTCAATGCCCAGGTAATACTGAAGATGTCCCAAATCTGTCTTCTGCAATCCTTTCTTCATGGATGCAATATAGTTGTCATCGTTCCTTGTTATCAACAGATCATCTAGATATACCACATGATAGACAACAATTTTTCCAATCTTAACAAACACAATTGCTGTTGATAAATCTAGGGGCAACTAGATTATGTGATTTCTCTTGATTTGGTAATTGCTTGTGATCTAGGAAATCGGATTCGTTCAAAACCATTGACGAATCGCGAATCGGTCGAATCGGACACGATTCTATGCCGATTCATGTCAGAATTGCAGGGCACGTCGTGTCCAGTGACGTGCCCGAATTTCCAAATCGTGTCTCGATTCCGAATAGCGAGTCCTGGTTTTGCGATTCGTTTTGAGGGTTTGCGATTCGTTTTGGGGGTTCAGAACACCTGCAACGTTAAAAAGGGGCGTCCCTCTCAGCTCATTCACTCATTCTTTGTTGCTGCGAGGAGCGGACCGCCCAACGTCCAGTCCACCCAACGTCAGGCATCGTTAAACTTCAGGTAAGTAGGCACAGCCGCACAGGCATCGTTAAAATCACCGGTTGAAAAGATAGCATAAGTTTCTATTTGTAATCATTTTGTAAATAAAAAATCCGTGTTCAACATTTAGACCCTTCATTCATATCCAGACTTCCAGTTGATACGATTTGCAAAAATTAAAAACCCGTGTGGTTGTAAACAGTCATAAATTATAATGCTTTGTTGCAGCGAGGAGCGGACCGCAAACATTTTTATGACTGTTTGAGCGGATGTTCTGTGAGTCTAATTAACAATGAAATGCACTTATGTCTGACTCAGTGACTTGTATGCTTAACAACATAGGGATCCTGTTAATCGTTTGGGAAGATGCAATATGCCTTTAAAAATGATCCCGTTCCCACCTCAGATTGAACGTTTTCTTGTATAAAAGAAGCCCACAATTGCTCCTTGGATCAAAAACTTCTACAACGGTGCCCACCATGAACAAATTTAAACAGTATAAATTTCAATACAATAGTGATTCCAAGGTCAAGCCTTGCACAACTCCTAATCATGAAGAAGTATAGTCATAAGGTGCTGCCGCACTGTTTGAAAAACCATGAACTGAACATATTGAAGTTGTTTACATTAATCATTTAATGGCATGTCTTACAGCTTCAAAAAATTGTAGGTAGTGATGAGTATTATGTCTGCACATTAGGAAAAGAACGTATTAGTCCATATATAGATAATTAAATAACCTGTGGCTGTAGGCTGTCATCAATGAACTAAGCTAAGCATGCCCATAACTCAGTCAAATCCCAGTCCACTCAAATATAACAAGTTATATATATGTATATAAATTTAGGTAAATAGTTTCGTAATACAACAGTTTGTTCATTTTTACAACAGTTTGTTCATTTAAATTTTTACAGCAGTTTGTTCATTTTTTTTACAGGTTGAGGTAACATGGCTCAATCAAAGGCAACAAGGAAGGGCAAGAATGTCATGGGTAGAGATGCTCTTCCTCCCCCAATATCATCAGAGTCTGCTGCAAGTAATGTTGAGGGAAGAGGACTTAAAGACAATGAAAAATATCCATTGTGGAAATATGTCACAAGAGAGGATGGGCCAAACAACAAGGGAAAGGGAGGAGGCAATGTGCAATGGAAATGCAACTTTTGTAACATTTCTTTCAAAAGCACATATTACCGTGTGAAATCACATTTGTTGGCTATACCTGGTTGTGGGATTGGATCTTGTAAAGTTATTACTTCACAAAAGAGAAAAGAATTGGAAAAGGAGGCCAATGTTGGTATGGAACATGTGGCACTGGCTTCAAAATCAAAAGCACCCAAGGGCAAGAATGAAGACCCCCTTCCATTTTTGAGGAAAGCCACCACCAAATTTCCATTTGAGAGTTCTACTTCTACTGGGGGACAAGCATTAAAAAGAAGATCACTTGGTCCAATGGACAAGATTTTCCAAAAAGAGAGACGGGAAGAGCTTGATCTCACCATTGCCTTCTTCTTCTATCAAAACTTCATATCATTTAATGTTGCACGTTCACCTTTATTTGTTGAGATGTGCCGAGCTCTAACTCAAGGGGCTCCAGCAGGGTATGTGCCTCCTGGGTCAGAGACGCTGAGAACCACATTGTTGACGAAGGCAAAAAAAGAGGTGCAAAAAATGCTCGAGCCTATTATGGCATCATGGCCAACATCTGGGGTTAGCATTGTTTCTGATGGATGGATAGATCCAGCACGACACCCAATCATCAACTTCATGGTGTCTTCCTTGAATGGTCCAGTTTCCCTGAAAGCAGTGGATACACTTGGCGAATACAAGGATGCACAATTTATGGGTGAGTTATTTATTAGAGTTGTTGAAGAGGTAGGTGTTGATTCTTGTGTGCAAATCATTACAGATAATGCACCTGTTTGCAAGGCGGCTGGCATGATTGTGGAAGCTAAATATCCACAAGTGTTTTGGACACCTTGCATTGTCCATTCATTGAACTTAGCACTGAAATCCATTGCTTCTGATGTGCTTTGGATTGGAAGCATTATTGAGGATGCAAGACATATCCGTAACTTTGTGCAAAATCATACAAATGCCCTCACTATCTACAAGGAGTACAACAATCTATCATTGTTGAAGATTGCTGATACACGGTTTGCATCTTCATTCATGATGTTGAAGAGGTTGAGGGAGGTCAAGACTGCTCTTGGGTCCATGGTTATTTCTGAGTTTTGGTCTTTTTGGAGAAAGACAGATCAGGCAGCCTCTAAAAGAGTGAAGGACACAGTACTAGATGATGCTTGGTGGGAGAGGGTAGATCTACTTATTCGGATCATGGACCCTATCATCTCTTTGCTTCGAGTTGCAGATACAGACAAACCCATCCTAGGAGAGGTTTATGAGGGATGGGATTCCATGATTGAGTCTGTGAGGAGCATTATTCTACAGAGTGAGTGCCCCCAGTATGAGACATCACCAGAGGCCTTCTGCGATACCATACATGATATTCTTGTCCGCAGATGGGACAAGAATTGTACACCTTTACATTGTTTGGCTCACTCATTGAACCCCAAATACTACAGCCATGAGTGGCTGAATTGTGGACCTTCCCGCAGATTCCCTCCTCACATGGATGGTGAAATCTCACAGGGGAGGAAAGAGGCATTGAAGCGGATTTATCAGGATAGTGCATTGCTTGCTGAGGTGGAGGATGCCTTTGCAGAGTTTTCCACTGGCACTGGTCGATTTGGAGGTTATGATGTGATTAGAGACAAGGGGCTTAAGAAGCCCTACTCTTGGTGGGCAAATCATGGGGCAACAAGCCCTCCTCTTCAACAATTAGCCATGAGGCTCCTCTCTCAGGTGACTTCATCCTCTTGTTGCGAGAGGAATTGGAGCACATATGGGAATTTGCATACTGTGAAGAAGAGAAGGCTTGAGCAGTCCAGGGCAGAGACAATGGTGTATGTGCACACCAACCTTCGTCTTATTTACAGGCAGAGGGAAGAGTGGTTGAGGGGAAAGACAAAGATGTGGGATGTCTTTCCTGATGATATGGGTCTGGACACCACTGTTGAGTTGGCATTGGCCAACATGGATCTCGGTGATCCAGTGCTAGACCCTATTAGTTTTGATGACTTAGAGGGGTCAACCTCCATACCAGCAGATGCAGAGGCGACTATGGATACAGGGGAGGAGGAGGATGCAGAGGAGAGAAGTGGGGACCATGATGATGGGGACAGTGATGCTGATTGATGCCTTGAGGCTTGTATACCTATAGTTGTTTTATATTTTCTATTTCTATTTGCCATTGGCATTGCACCAACACTACCTATGTAACAGATTTTGATGACTTAATGAGAAAACTACAGTTGTCAGTGTGTTTATCTTACTATCTTGTAGTTGTAAGTTGTCTTTCAGTTATGAATTATGAATCATGATTTAAATTTTTTAATAGATTTATCATTTATGTGACCAGTACCACTGACATTTATTTGAATTTTGTATGTACTATGCATGCTAATAGCTATAGATGAAGATCTATGTTTGAAATCAATAAATTTGTATCATTAATTAAAATTTGTGTAAGAAATATGCTAATAACTAATTTTTAATATATATATATATATATATATATATATATATATTTTTTTTTTTTTAAATATATATATATATATATATTTTTTTTAATAAAATAATATATAACGTGTCCTGTTCCGAGGGTCAGCGTGTCCCGAATCCGACACCACGAATCCCGAATCCTACGTGTCCCGAATCCCCGTGTCAGGTGACTTAGCTTGCGATGTATTTTTAACTTAACTTGATTAAATTATTCTTTCACTTGATTATTATTATGTTTTTATCATCAAAGAACTACCAAACTATGAAAGAATAATAAGACAAGAGGACACAATATATAGGCTATCAACTAGGGCCAAAACCTCTCCTCCTGAGAGGAAAACCTGCAAGAACTCTTCTCTTGTAAAACTTCAAATGGCGAATTCCAGGACCTATAACCCTTGACCAAGACCTCTCCAAGACCAAGTCAAACTTCTCCTTTGAAGAACTTTCTTCTAGCAAAGTCAACCCAAGTCAAACTAGCTTCATATTTGCTGCAACTTCTCTTCTTCGACCTCAACTTCAAAGCTGCGATTAATGATTGCAATTTCGGTTGTTGCAGAAACCCTAGTTTTTGCATGTGTGGGAGAATTCAGTGTTTTTACCGTTCTCTCTTCTTTGGTTGAGATGACTTCTTCTCTTAGGTACTTCAGCTTGCAAGGGAGACTTCTTTTAGAGACAAATCTCGGCTTCCTAGTGTGACTGCAGTTTGGTACTTGATGCAGCAATATTGATGCCTTGACTTCGCATGTGTGATGAAAGAAAGCCCAAAACAGTGCTTGAAATACTTCGATTTATTGTCTCCTCCTTTGCTTGATATAAGACTTCTTCTTGCCTTGTGATCGAACCTTTTGATGAGTTAATAATGTCCTTTGAATGAGGCCGAGTGCTTCTATTTATAGGCTTCTTTGAGTTCCCTAATAGGCCGACTTGTTCCCCTTAGAAGGCCAACTTGTCGTCTTTTGAAGGCTAACTTGTAGCACTAATAATAATAATTTTATCTTTCTCTTTACATTAAATACATAAAATCATGATTACATATGTCATTATGAAGACCGAACCTAGTTACATATTTCAACAATTGCATCATCAAGATTAAAGTGTTTGAAATTCAATTTTAGAAGATGGTCAGACAACTATTCATACTAGGCTTGTGGTGCTTGTTTTAGGGCATATAAGAATTTAATGAGTTTGCATTCTTTTTGTTCTTGTTCCCTCATGACAAAACCTTCTGGTTGAGACATGAAGACATTTTCTTTCAAGTCTCCATTCAAGAAAATAGTATTCACGTCTATTTGATGAACTTTGCATTCATTTTGATTTTCAAGGAAGAGAGAGTTTGGATAGTGGCCCATTTTGTTGTGGGGGCAAAAGTCTCCTCATAATCAACACCTTTTTGTGCAAAAGCCTTGCTTTGTGCTTGTCAAATGAGCCGTTTGATTTGTACTTATTCTTGTAGACCCACTTGTAGCGAATTGGTTTGGTTCCAAATGGGGGTTCCACCAACTTCCATGCTCCATTTTTTATGAGAGCATCATATTGTTGCATTTCTTATTTCCATTCATTATGAGAAGCAAATTTTTTATAGGAGGTTGGTAAATAAATTCAATTCACAATCATATGAAACATCCATATCATCATCTGAATCAAAAATATTTACGTCACCTCCACCTTGTTTGGTGGAACTTTTGGTCTGTCTTTTCCTAGGATGAACACTTTCAGGTGTTTTGGTTAGGAAATTTGGGGGACCTTTATGAGATTGTCTAGGTTGCTCCACTTAATGAGATGGGGTTGCATCAAGTTTCGGCCTTCGAATCCTCTCAATCACATCACTCAAAAGGTCTTCCTAATCTGACGTAGTGGTCAAAACTTCATGAGGGGGAGACAGTGCTTCATAGATTGATCCAAACAATCAAGTTGTCGCTCAACAATGTTGTTAGTCTTGGAAGATTCAAGAAAAATCACATCTCTAGAAAGAATAAGCTTCTTGTTTACCTCATCATAGAGGGGATATGCCTTGCTGGTATTTGAATACTTGAAGATGATGCATTTTTTGACTCCTTGCATCAAGCTTGCTTGTTCCTTAGGAATCAAGGCATAGTAGGTGAAACACAAAACCCTGAGATGCCATACTGAAAGAATGTGGCCATACCACATTTAATAAGGAGTCTTATTTTTGAGGGCATGAAATGGACATTTGTTTTTGGCATACATTGCACATAGAACTACATAGCTCAATACATCAACTTTACATTTTTGAAAAACATCATTGAGCAAACCATATTTAAGATAGTCCTTTTCATTTTTTCCACTACACAATTTTGTTGAGGATATGGAACAATAGCTTGATGTTGAATCCCATGTTGGCGAAGATAGTTTTCAAATTCATTAGAAATATATTCTTTTGCATTATCAATACGAAGGGAGTCAATATGTGATTGTGCATCATTTTCAATACATGCATGAATTTTTTGAAAGTTTCAAAAGCTTTTGATTTGCTTTTCAATAAGTATACTCAACACATATTTGTGTAATCATCAATAAAAGTCATCATATATTTATTGCCATTTGTAGAAGGAACATGCATAGGGTCACACAAATCAGGATAAATTAGTGCAAGATTTCTTTTGTGTATGATGTAGAGTAATGAAATGGTTGTTTGTTATGTTTTCCTCATATACACATCACTTTGCTTCAATTTCCTAGGAATAGTTGGCAATCTAGAAACACCATTCTTTTTGAGTAAACAAAGACTATCATAATTAAGATGTCCAAATCTTGCATGCCATAGAAGACTCGATGGCAATGTACCTTCATTGTACTAAGAAAGGTAAGTAGAGTTTTGTGCACAAGTAGATGTTCCTTGCAACTGTAGTAGTTTTTCATCCTCTACTCCAGTCTACTCTAGTCATGACAATTGTGTTGTCAAATGCTTTCCTTATCTCTACTTTGCCATCAAACATATGAATGCAATGGGCTTGTTGACGAATGTAAACAAGGGATAACGAATTTCTTCACAGCTTTGGAGTACATCATGCAAAAGAAAATCAGGAAGTCTAGGCAATTTATGCGTGATGGTGGCAAGTCTTGAGGGCTTGAGATTTGACTTATCTGCAAAATACACTACTCCATCTACATTGTCATTGAGGTCTTCAAAGAATTTTTTCTGGAAGGTCATATGACAGGTACATCTCACCAAGAAGAAAAAAAAGTATGAAACAAATATTCAATTACTTCGATTTTGCAATGAGAAATAATGTAATGAGTAGATTCAAGTGCTTTACCTTTTGTTGGATTGGGTGCTTTACCTTTGTCTTCTTTGCAGTCTTGTTTAACCCTATCCTAGAGGATTTTGCATGTGGATGCATCATGCTCATCTATTGCAACGAATACAATGAAGATCAAAGCTTTCTCCTTGATGGTGTTTACCCCTTACCTTTGAAATCTTTCTTCCACGTCCTCTTTTACTGCCACTTCTTTTAGGAGAACCATGTAACTGATTCTTCCCTTTCTAAGCAAGGCACACTGCTTCTTTAGGGGATTGGGATGGATTGGGATGCTATCTTCCTCTTCTTGAATGCTTTCTCTTGTTTTGCAGACTTCTCCACTAGGGTGTCAAAAGTAGTGGATTTTAGTCTCACTAGCTTGCAAGGGTTCAACATAATTAGAGTATGTATGATATAGAGGGCCTTGATGAAGGCTATGAGAGGAATGTCCATGTTAACTCTAATGGCATCTACATCATACATGATGGCTCTAATTTTAGAGGATAGGGCCAAGGGGTCATTGTCTTTCAACTCAAGGTTGAAGTGTTTGACCATCAATGATACAAGCTCCGATTTTGAGTGAGTCATATAGATCTTTCAACTTCTTCAATATACCATAAGAATTTGTAATTGAAACTATATGACAACTCATCTCTTCACTTACAGAGGCAACAATTAGGGCATACGCTTTGCTGTCATTGTTCTCCCAAATGTCTAGCTCCTAATTTGTTGTGGGCTTGGTGGGTGCACTGTCATACTCTCCTTCACAAATGCGTTTACATAAGACATTAAAAATGAGGGTATGCTTGACCTTTATTGACCATTCTTTGTAGTTCTCTTTTTTAGTTAGTATTACTCTGACAATGGAGATGAGGGAATGCATTTTCACCGAAAAATTCAAAAGCAAGGGTGGGCAAATTTGGAAGATCAATAATGCTAATGGCGATGGATTCTTCTTCCTCCTTTCCATATAGACCTTACTTCTCTTTACATATACCTTCGTATTATAGAAATCATAATGAATGATATGAGTAGTCAATTGCACTTCATGAGAATGTTTGACAGGGTATCATACTTAAGCTTGGCAATGGTCACTATGGCGATAAACCCATGTAGAATTCAAAGTACCAAAACAAATGTGACTTACTAGTAACCTCAAGGATACAAAATGAATATAGGGAACCCCTCCCCCAAACTTGGACATCAATGTGAACAAAAGAAAGGAAAGCGTAAAATATAGCCCAAATGAAAATGATTGCCCATAAATCGATTAGCGAGAAGGCACGAGGGAAACAAATTCTGACTAAGGTTGCCAGGGAATCTTCATTGATGATGAGTAGAGTGAATAAGTCTCACAGATTCAATCGCAGGTATAGGGAAACAATATCTATGGGTGATCTTTCATCGAATTGTTCAACGTTCCTATGGTCGAAGCTATCAATATTACACATACTACTGTTTTGGTTTGAGGGTGGTTCACTCCCCTCACTTTTAACATGCCTTTTAATGCCTCATTCAACTCAGGGTCAATATACAATATATTAACAACTCTGTGGTAAAGCAATCACAGGGGAAATACAGAGAAATGATACCACTTTAGGAGGTAAATGGTGTGTTTGGCTTGCGAGTCATGACAAAATGGTCATATCCTCAAGCAATGTCTAACTCGAAACTTGAAATGTGATACACGTAGGGTTCATTCTTTTGCAAATTTTTATAATGCAAGGCCAACATATTTCAGAGCCATTCTTTTGAGGATGCTACGAAATTGAGTTAAGATTTGAGCATTGTGTTTAGCCTTCCAATAACGAGTCAAGGCAAAGTCTATGATGTTAGAGAGGCGAATGCATTATTAGAGAAAGGAATGCGTTTTGCAAGGAGCATTAGGTTCCATGAATAGTGAGGAAGATACCAAGGTAATGCACATCAAGGAAACATGTGAGGGTTTTTTGAGCAGAGAGAATAAACATCTTTGACAAGACAGAATGGTAGAAAAAGGTAGAGGGATAGGTTTGAGCTGGGGAAAGGAGTTACATTGAGTAGCAAAAGTCCCTAAATTTCTCTTTGATACCATGTCAAGCTAGGATGGTAACTCTCGAACTTGAATTTATTTGTATTGTTGTGAGTAGACTTATATAACATTACAAAAGCCACCCTTCATCTTCCAAGGTTAGTTCCTATTCTAATTATTCATATTTTCCCAATTTACATATTTACAAAATATTCAACAAATCCCCAAGGATCAGGTGTCCAATGATATATGTACTTTGAGTTCCCATCAAACAAGGAGAAAATAGCAATGTGATTAGAGCTTGGTTGCTAAACTTTGGACATCAATGGCATCCACACCATAGTAGTCTTACCATTTAATTGCATCCATGTTTCTCTTAGCCACCAAAGATTTGAATCTACATATAGGTCCTTTGCAAATACAAATTCAGAAAACTCCCGGCATATGTCTTGTGTGTTGGTAGAATTTGTAAGCAATTTTGTTGTGGATTTCATATATCAGTTGGACACCACCTTGTCTTTATTTGGTGCTTTTCTTTTTGGGCGTTCTAGGATATTAGCACGATTGTTTTTAAGATTATTCATGTTTTTTTTTCTAGAAAAAAAATCGAACTTTCTATTAAGGCAATAAAAAGTTACATAGTATATGCACTGAAGCATTCAGAATATTGTATGTTCATCTACAAAACATGGAGTGTATAAGCTGGGTTGGTAAGCAAAAGATTATTCATGTTGTTACTATATCCTTTATTTCATTGTAAAATATTGTTGTTGGATCTATCTCTTTAGCATTGATGAGATCCCTTGTTTTATCTAGCATTGTATGGATCCTATCACTTGCCAGTCTAAGCTTGTCTATGTCCTATCACATGCCAATCTAAGCTTGTCTATGTCAAAAAATCAAATCACCTGGAAGTTGGCTTAGAGAATGGAATTAGGTAGTCCACTCTAGTTCACTTGTCATGAATGAGAATGCACCTCTTAATTAATTGAGCTCTATCAATTTAGGATTGCCTCCAAACAGTGTAAACATTTGTGACTACCATGTTCTCTAACACCACCGTTACTATCTTGAAATTTGTTATTCTTTTAAAAGTTATATATAACATGGATCAATAGTTTAAAAGGAAATTTCATAAATAATGGATCGATAACTTGGGACATCAAAATGATGGTTTGGGATGAACATCTAGATCTCCTTTCTTTACAAATTCTCCTAATCTAGTGCATTTCACCCATCTTGTTGAGTATGATGCTCGAGGGATGTACAACTCAAGGGGATAAAAAATATTTTCATATTTGTCCTCAACAATTAGGCCATAAACTCTGCACATTTGCATTCTCTATGATGGCTTGAACAACTTTTTGTGCTTCGCCTAATTCAATTTCGTCTGTGGAATTTGAGTAATGAATTGGTTTTTATTTTTCCTCTTCCCTTTATAATCAATTGATTTCAAAAATATTGCCCAGTTTAGGGTTCGTGACAACTATATTAATTAGTGGCCTCTTTTGTTCATGCTTTCACTATTTAGACATGATAGACACCTTTGTAATGCACCATTAAGTTTGATTCCATTTTCCATTATTTTTGGTGCTACACGTTTCATTTTCACTTTCTAGGAGTGTAGCTCTAACTAGGGTGGTTATATCCTTTGGGGCTTCGTTTATGCCCTTGATCATTGCAATGCAGTAAGGTTATCATGCCAAATCAAATGGAAGTCCATTTAATAAATGCATTATGCTATAAGTTGATTTGCATCATCCTGACAGTTGACCTTAGTTCTTAAAGGCCCTTTTTAAGGGATTCTAAATTGGACCACTTTTAGGGAGTTCTAGAGTTATGTGGGTGCAATGGAGTTTTTGATGTGTCTCTAGTTAGTTAAAGGGAATGACTTGTTCCTTCATAGTTATAACTTATAACATCTACTTCATCTTGATTTGTCGTTTACACTAATTCTTTCAATGGTTGAATCATTTCCTTTGTGACATATTCAAATTTTTTTTATTGGCAAAATTGTTGACTTTCTAGGATACCTGCGAGAATTACTTTTTTCTTCACCTGATAACTTCAATGATCAATTAAACATTAAATTCCATATCATTTAGGCAGTGATATAGAAGAAAAACATCAACTAATAAACATGACAGAGCAGTAAAGTAACCATGAAATAATGGGACAAGAGACATAGGAATTAAGCACATAGCCAGGGCAAAACCCATAAGGGGAAAACCTAGAAAATATTTTTCCTTATGAGAGAGGGAGTTTTCAGATTCATTTCTACATCATAAATAATAATAGCAAAATAATAACCAAACCGGTAACTAGAATCATGATGAAGTGGCATGTCAAAGTTCATGTCCTTGAAATTTCGACCCTACCTAGAATTTTGGCAGCCTCCTAAAACTCTGGCTCTCATGTAATTTCGCTAGATCAGGGAAGCATATGACCAAATTGATGTCACCAAATGAGGAGAAATGATCTCCTATGTATAGCCTTCAAGTGGGGGTTGAATGGGTGCTTCTTAGGGGCCCAACTGACCTAATAACTTTGGAGGTAAATTAAAAAATTCAATTTTCCATTTCTTTTTCAAGATGAAAATACCAAGGCTACCATATTTTTCAACACTCCCTCTTAGCTAGGGAGTTACTTTTCATTCTCTCTCTCAAGATCAATTTTGCCAACCAATCATAGGTCTCACAACCCACAGCCTAAGGAAGAGATCACAAATACAAATCTCTCTCTCTGTCAGGATCGATCTCCTCAACCAATTATAGGTCTCACAACCCATAGCCTAAGGAAGAGATCACAAATACAAATCTATCTCTATGTCAGGATTGATCTCTTCGACCAATTATAGGTCCCACAGCCCACAACTTAAGGGAGAGATCATTAGTTTGATCATAAGGAAAGATACATAACATCCATCTCAAATCATTTCCATAACCACAAGGTCTCACGACACACAACCTACATGAGGAATCAACAATACATCTCCCAGGACACAAGGTTTCACGGTACACAGGCTTCAGGAGCAATCAATAAAACATCTCTTGGACCATAAGGTCTCATGACACACAAGCCACAAGAGGAATCAACAATACATCTCTTGGACCACAAGGTCTCATGACACACAACCTACAAGAGGAATCAACAATACATCTCCTGGACCACAAGGTCTCAGGGCTTGCAGCCTACAAGATGAATCAACAATACATCTCCGGGACCACAAGGTCTCACAACACACAATCTATAGGAGTTGGTCCATAATATGATGCTATGTAATGCTCCCACTTCAAGGGATTCTCAGTGATTCCAGTTTCTTCACATCAACAACCAGTTCAACATTAGAAATTTAGCCATGGTTGATTTCAAATATTTCAGCTTCATTCAACTTCAGTCGGGGCTTCTTTCAAAAGCAAACACCAACAACTAATGTTAGACTTTAGTAGTGGCTTCTCATAGAAGCAATCATTGACAACCATAGTAGAGTCCAAGTGGCTTCTTACATAAGCAAATATCAGTGTCCATAGTCGAATCCAGTTGATAATAAGTGGCTTCTCACAGAAACAGGCATCATCAATCATAGTAGAATCCAACAGACCATAATTGAGTCCAGCAGGTAATAGGGCTTCAGTGGAAACAAAACATCATCAGATATATCGACGAACCGATCATAGAATCAAACAAGTCAATATCAATGTCTTGCACCTTCTTCAAATCATTCATCGGGGAGATGTTGATGGATTTGCAGTGCATTGTGCCAAAGATATCACCAGGTTCATGCCTTAACAAAAACAACTCCCTCTTACACAGGAGTGCTCTACATAGCAGAAAAATCGCGGGCTCATCTTTAGCATATCTAGATCAACACCTGTCTTCAAAATTTCTAGCCACCTTCATATAAATGTGCTTCAATCAAGCTGATCCTGTCTGCTTCCTCTGAGTACAAAGCTCATCACTAGTCTTGTAATCACATTGTTCTTTCGTCATTTCCAATGATTGCCACACCTTGGCAATATCCATTATGTACTTGCAATCATCACTAGGAGGCTAAGCCAAAAGACTCATAATGAAATAATCAGGATAATATTTATCTTTTGAGATTGTGACAACTCCTTCTTGATCTTTAGCATTCTTGATTCTAATCTGTAAATCAATCTTAACATCAAGATGCCAAATCTTTTAGCAATCAATTTATAATCTCGATATTTTCTCAAACCTTTATATCGAAGAAGGATCAACAACTATTGGCTAGGGTTTCTTCATAAGGTGGAAGCAATTTAATCTAAAGGCCTTGCCTTTTTTTTAATCATCAAGGAACATCATCATTGAGTCTATATCACAACTAAGGAGTTGACCTGTCCAATTTATTATGCATGTTAAAAGTTTGATTTTAAACATATTATGTTATCAGATTTTGCCCATTTTCATCTCCAAGCCCTAAGTAGGGTTTACACATGATAAGCAGATCAATGTCAACAAAAAGAAATACAAGATGCTCATCTTTGAGCTCATGACAACTCCCTTTGATCTTCAATCTTCTTGAATCCAATCCTTATTTCTTAAAATCTCAAAGTAGAGTCCTACTATTCGTCACACTTGCAGATTGATCATTTTCTGTTAGGAGACAAAAACTTATGAGAGTCAGCTATTTTTCCCTTCAAGTTGGATTCTGTAATGAAGGTCCTTCTTATATTTATAAGGGGTGAGCTCACTAATTTAATTAAGTTTTGTCTATAGAGATCAAGATAATATCAATCTTACATTCACAAGGTTGGAGCTTCAAAAATTTGATCCTCAGACTTGGACTTCTGTCAGTGTAAAAGATCTTCATATGTTTAGGATAAGAGGCCACATAATTTGTATACAGTAAGGAGTCTTATAACATAGTGTCAATTTCAGATAACAATGGTATGTTCTATGCTTGCAACATTGCTTCAATGTTCTTTTATTAGCCCAATGTGAATTCCACTTTATTTTCCAATAACACTCACATAAACCATTAATTCACATTGACAATAATTGGAAATAGAACATAAACAGTAAATGCAGAAGACGAGTTAAGACAAGAGAACACCAATGTTTGGCTAAAGCCAGAGAAAAACCCCAAGATGTTGAAAACCCTTAATCGATCCTTATTATCAAATATCAAATGTTCAGCAGAGAGAGAATGCCCAATAGAGTACAGTGATGAGAGTCAAAGTCAATGTGACTTGACTTTTGTAAATTACCCAATCCAATGAAGATCTGATCTACTTGATGAAGGACTGCAATTCTGAAAAGTCAACAACAGTCAACTTACCCTAACTAGTCAATAGTTAATGGTTAAAACAACAGTCAAACTTGCCTTATTGAGCTCAGTTAACCTTAGTCAAACTCGACCTTCCTTGGTGGTCAAATAGTAGTAAAAACAATGAACAAATCAATGGTCAAACCCAGTCAAATGATGAAGTCAACCTGTGGTCAAAAAAGTCTTGCAACTGTACGGTCAACCCTGGTCAAACAACTTCTTTTGCCTCTATTTTTGTGCCAGATAATGTGGCTTGCTTGGACAGATCTATCCTTGCTCAAAATGCAGTCAAAGAGTCCCTTAAGGTCTAAAGTCAATGTTGGTCAAAGTCTCCTGAAGGATAGAAAAACAGCACAAGTCAAATCATCTCCAAAACTTGAATGTGTAGAAGAAGAACAGGCTGCCTCAAACTTGTACGACCCAATCAATGAAGGAGAGAGAATAATATGTTGTGTTGTTGAAGTGCCAAATGAGGATGAGGGTCTCCTTTATTTATATGTGATGATGGGGTTCAATTTGTTTAATTGACCCCAAGCTGACCTTGAACAATTGTACCCTTGTGGGCTTGACTTCAAAAAATATTTCCTCTTGTTCAAATTCAGTGCTTCTAGGATTGATTTTGGTCTTCCCGGAAAGAGGACTTTTGTCCAGCCATCATCTTGGGCCAATGATTTGCCCAAAATGGTATTTGGACCTCGTTACACATTTTAACACTCCCTCTAAACTAGGGAGAATTCCACATGCCAATATCCATCCATCATCATGCCTTCCTGATCATCATGTACTATCTATGCATCTTGTCTTGTCTTTGCTGAAGATTGATATAGATAATAAGAAGGATCGATAGAGAGTAAGTCAGAAGACATTACCACTCTCCACTGACAAAAGTCAGTCCACATAACTAGGGGTAGAACTCCAATCAGACTTGATCCTGAGCGATCAAGTTGTTGAACATCGTGCATCCTAGACATAGGGAGTACACCAGTACACGATGTGTCCATCTGTAGTGTTATGGTCCCTAACCACTTTTCCCAACTGATTAGCCAAATGAGAGGTACTTCCCAAGGGTCCTGTTGTCGCTCAAATTATACAAGCACCGTGACAATTGCTCAGGGCGGGTGCTATTACTCTGATCCCTGCCTACTTTGTTCTATCTGTCTCCCAACAACAGGCTATGGGGGGTAGTCTTTGTGGAATGAGGTGAAGGAAAACAAGTTGGAAACCAACTTGTTTGGGAAACACGGAAGAGTAGGCTTGTTACTTCGTTAAATTTAGCAAGATTAATGATTAGATTAGATTTTAAGTATGAGATCAGTGCCTTAATGGAGTCACAATTCTTGCTTATGGTAATTTGAAGTCAAGTGACTAGATGGACACCAAGTCCTAGGATCTACGTGAGATGTGGTGATCTTGGTTTATTTTAATTATATGCCTAGTTTAAGTATGACCTTCCCTTAACTATTTTGAAGCTGGGCTCCAAGGTAGGTTGTGGGAAGGAGGCCAACAGGAAGTAAGGTAGGGCTTGATTAATGATATACTCTGTTGTGCTCCTAATACCTATTACCCAATGCCTCTGGTGCTGCAAAGACTGTGGCTCTAATGACTGCAAGGTCACCGTGTTAACCACTAAAGAGTTGCCAAGCCCCTCGAGCTAGGTGAGAAGTGTTGCCCTAGATTTCTATTAATCTAGCTTATGCTAGGAGGTAAGTTTTAATGCAAGCTAGATCTAAGATGCTTATGCAAGAGATTATGAGTGAGATTATCTTGAATTAAGATTGTTTATGTTACTTAAGTACTTTGTGTGCACTGTGAATTAGCTTATAGCGAGAGTACTTAACAATGATGAGATGATAATCTTGAACAAGATAAATTGCTTTAGAAACACCAGTGCAAAACTTTAACAAATTCTTACAAGATGTAAAATGCTAGTTTTTCAACAATGTTCGATACCACTTTAAAATAAACAAATCACCATTCAAGATAGCCAAATGAAAACTTAAATGCCAAGATTTTGATTGATTACCAAAAACAAAGATGCCAATTAGATTCCAATTATCACAAGATCAAATATAGAACTTAAATGTAGGAGTGTTTTAGGTGCCAAATTCCGGGAAATTTTACAAACTTAGAGTAAACCACACAAGTGTTAGATCTCAACAGTTAAATCAATAGTAGTACTTCAGAAAATTTCAGCGCTTATTAATGTTATGACAACAGTAGAAAAATCACTCCAAACTATAAAATTTTCCCAACATATGAAGTACACAACTTTCCAATGACTAACGGAAGTAAATTTATGTGTCTAGCTTACTTTATGAAGATGTATTCAGTAATATTTCAGACTTGATCTATTTACTACAACAGTAAATTGACCCACAGATCAACAAGCTAGTGATATTAGAACCACTGTCCAATATATGCAAAAATAGTAAAATTCACCCAACTTGATTTTTTTTTCAATTTTTATGGTTTTTATAGGGTGTGATTCATAAAATTTCAGATTTGATTTATTTACTACAACAGTGAATAATTGACAAATCAACAAGCTAATGTAGTTACAATCAATGCCAAAATTACCTAGAAATATGAAAATTTATCGGAAAATGAAAATTCCAAGTTTTAGACCCTTGTTAAGTGTAAGCTTCAGAAATTTCAGATCTGAAAACTTCAGTTATGCAGTAAATTATAGCAACAATAAAAGTTAGATCTAGGCTAGACCTAGGATGCCCAAGTGGCTAAAATTTATGAAAATGGAGATTTTGCAATTTTAAACAATTTTGGCCATGTAGCATGTGATTTTAGGGCTTAATTGCTATTGATTTGACTGCTGTAATAAATCAGAGATAAAAGTAGGGTTTAGAGGTCAAACTCTAGTTCCAAGGCCTTGATGACTACTCACCCAAATTTTCTAGAATTTCTCCACTGAACTTGACACTTGAAAACACAAGATTTGTGCCAAAATTGCTACAAAACAAAATGTTAGAGATAAAATGCCAATCCTTTGAAGAAACCCTTGTTTGCAATGAGATCTAGCCCTTGTAGGGCTTATGGCCTTCTTAATGCTTGCAAAATAGATCCCAAACAATAGCTTTTTAGGTTGGGTGAGGGCTAGGGCCTTCAGAAAATGGGTTTTTCCCCCGATTTGAAAATAAACAACCTGCAAAAATAGCTTGAAGACCCTAGACGTCTAGGGTTTCAGAGGTCTCCAATGCTAATTTCTTTCTCAATCCTGAAACAAATTTAGAATAGAAACCTAAATAACCAAATACTGCACATAAAATTCGAAACCCCAAAACCCCAAATATATACAAAAATATTAAAATTCCCCAAAACCCAAGTTAGGAAAAATAATTTACAAGTTAGATCTACAAAATTATTCATAAGATCTACAAATATACAAGGGTTTTAAAATTTTTTAAATTTTTGAGAAAAATATTTTTATGTAGTTTTTTTTCTTCGAAGAATGGCTAAAAATACTTTAGAAACCCCAATGTATACTATAGCCTTATTGAAGATTTAATACACCATATAAATATTTGGAATCCAAGAAACAATGATTTTTGCCCAAGTTTGTGAACTTGGAGGCCAAGGGCTAAAGTACTTGTAAGCACTATGAATTTATCTCAAAATAATTTTGTTAGATCACATGGGGCATCAAACCTCCTAAGATTAGCCCAAAACTATCAATAGTATGGTTCTATTTCCATCTAATGAAAAAATAAATCTTACCAATATTCAACACAACAAAGAGATGCTCGTAGTCAACACTTACCACACAAATCAATAAACAAGAACACCTTGAATTGCACCCTAAAGTCTTTATTATGATTGAAAAAATAGTTCCCAGTGGGACAATAGTTACAAAGCTGCTTCAACAGAAATTTTCTAGCCATAAAACAAGATGCTAGAGACTCAAATGACTATTTAATTTATAGATTTATCCTCCAAGTGGAAAATTAACGACTAGTTTCTTTGCACCTTGTCAAAATAATCTTGGCTGTTGATAAACACTTCAAGATCTTTAAATCTTGGCCCTTGATTTTTTACTTTTGAGGAATTTTCGAATTTATCATTTAGTTTCATTTTTATTAGCTCAATATTAATTATTTTGAGCTAATTTCCTCAAAAATTTGACTTTGACTTAACCACCAAGGTCTAAGGTTCCAAATTTTCTTGAAATATACAATATTCCCTTAGTGGAAGACCTTTAAAAATTGATTCTTTTGGGACCCACGAATTTTTCCACTTGGAGAATTATTTTTCCTAAGCCAACTTAATTTTGACTTAATTAATTAAATTTTCTGGTTTAGGATTTAATTTTATTTTGCCAGAAAAATTAATTAATTTACATATGAGAGTATTTAATTATTTTTCCACCCTCTTGTACATAAGGTTTTACATTTATAACCCTCAAAGGGCGAATACACATTTGGTTTAGACCCTCAAGACACATAACCCATCTGCGACACAATAAGATCTAGTAAACTAAGTGATTTGTAATAAAATAATTAAGCCAACAACCTAAAATTATTCTCAAACTACTTTTACATCAGACTCGACTAAAAACATTAGGACTCACCTAATAATTCGACAATAAATTTCACCCTAGCTTTGGGGTTTAAGTTATAGGGAAAAGACTCTTCATATTAGTCGTGTTTAGAAACATAGGTAATTAGGGAGGTTAAAAACCTCCTAGGATGAAATTCATCATCAAAATTATAAGCTTACTTAGGTTGTTACATAGACTTAAGGTTTTACTAAGATCATTTACATTACATAACTTGCAAAATGGGATAACCATGACTCATGAACTGCTGATATGTGATCTGATTGTATTGAAAAATTTTGTACTTCTGCTTCCTTGGAACTTAGACAATTTGAGTGCAACAGTTCCCAGGTTACAAGGGTAAGGATGTATGTTGGGGCATCCGCGGGAGAAGGTGAATCACTCATCCTGCTCATATGCCATTGTAGAAGGTGAATTACTCATCCTATGTATATGTCATCAACCATAGGGGAAGGTGAACCACTCACCCTATGCTCAACCATACTGGGGTATATACTCCACAGGGGAAGGTGAACCACTCACCTTGTGCTCATATAGCTCAAATAAGTACCTCAGGCCCCCAGGAGCTCCCAAAGCTCAATGTCCAACCCAAGCGGGCCCCTTATGGGAGGGTCATTCCACGACTCCAAGTCTCTCTCGGAAGGCTAAGAACTTGGCCTTCCCCAAGGGCTTTGTGAGGATGTCAGCAAACTATTCATTAGTCCTGATGTGTTGGAACCTTATTGCTCCCCGTTGTACCATATCCCAGATAAAGTGGTACCTAGTGTTTTTAAAACTGGAACTGGTGATCGGACCGGTCCACCTGATGAACCGGTCTACCGACCGGAACCAGTTTAATCGGGACTAGTTTGGTCTAAACGAACTAGTTTTAGACAAATACATTAAATAGTTTATTTTTAATGAAACAAAAGTATTTTTAATGTTTAAAACCATGATTCCAAGCCAATAGAGACAAAATATGCAAAGTTTTCTCATTTATATACCATGTAAAGGTGAATATATCGAAATGGCACCGAGTGCAATACATATCATTGACAAAATAGCAAAATACATAAGCAGTGAGGCTTTAAATGGCCTATAAAATTCAAAAACAATGCTACAAGCTATGAGACCATTGGCCTACTACAAATCTACAGTGTACACATGATCAATCATCAAGTTCATCACCACTACTAGCCACAGGGTCATCATCAGGAGCTACATAGACATCATCTGGTACAGAGTCTGAGGATGCCTCAGCCTGATCTGCAACCTCAGTAGCAATGCCACCAATAACAATTGAAGTGGACCTAATGGAAGCACGAGTTTGTCAACCTGCATGAGTAGTGCCTTCCATTGGTTATTTGCCTTTCCTTGATGCCGCTACTGATCCTGGTTCTGATGCCGCCACAAAATCTGCTTCATCCCTCGCTAAAGCCATGTCGATATCAAAATCAGCCTCAAACACATGATCTTTAGTCTCCTCCACCCATTCTGATGTTGGATCAATATTGTTCAACACAACGGGATCTAGATCAGGGGCTTTGTTCATCATTTGGTTCCTCCACAGTCGAAGGTTGTATTGCACGAAAACAAGATCATTTAACTATTTTTGTTCCTTAAAGGCTTGAAGAGGGTGTTTTTGGAGGGAAAGCACCCTTAATTTCCCTCTAAAACCCCTAAATTACCTTGGAAAAGCCGCACTGTGGTCCTCGGTGGGCATGGCAGGTAACCGACTGGTTTAGGATCGGTTAGGTCAAATTTTCCGCCACACAGCCTATTAAACTGAGTTTTTTCACTGGTTCCAACTGGTGGGCCTGCTAACCGGCCGGTTAGACTAGTAACCGGTTAGCTAGGCCGGTTTTTAAAACTATGGTGGTACCTGATATCAATATGCTTGGAGCGGTCGTGGAACATAAGATTCTCTAAAGTCGAATCCCACTTTGGTTATCGCAATAAATGATGGTGGTATCCAACACATGTTCGAATAGCTCATTGAAGAGCTTCCTCAACCAAATAGCTTCACAACAGGCCATAGTAGCTGCAATATATTTGGCTTCGGCGGTGCTTAGAGCAATCGATTTTTGTTTCTTGCTCATCCAAGCAATTGAAGCAGATCCCAAAGAGAAGCAACATCCTATTGTGTTTTTTCTATCCACTACACTGCTAGCTCAATCAACATCAGAATATCCATGTAGCCTCAAATTCCCGATAGTGTATCTTAGACCATAGTTGATAGTGCAACAAAGATATCTTAAAAGATTCTTTGCAACAACCCAATGTATGTGATGAGGCTTAACCATAAATGACTCAATATTTACAATGATGCATATGTTTGGTCGGGAGTTTACCATGAACATTAGCCCCCCCCACAAGTTGTCTATATTTAGAAGGATTTGCCAATTCGGGACCAACAACACTTCCGCATAGCTTTTTGAAGTTTAGTTCCATCGAAGTAGACACAAAAAATTTCATTCCACCATCCACTCTCACAACTTTACAATGTTTTCCCTTAAGAAAGGAAAATATCGCCTGGCTTTTGCTAGACCTTCAGGCCTAAGAAGTGATGCATCAGTGTTAGGTCCTTCATCTTGAATTCAGAAGTCAACTCCCTCTTGCATTGATAAATGAGAGGGTCAACACTAGTCATAAATAGATCATCGACATACAAGACCAAAATAAGTGGCATGTCCTTTTCAACCTTGAAGTATAGGTTTGGATCAACATAGCTTCTTGTAAATCCCAACTTCATAAGATAGCTATCAATCCTCTCATACTGAGCACTAGGGGCTTGCTTCGACTCATAGAGGGCTTTCTTCAACTTGCATACATGTCCTTCGTTCATGTACTTCTAACCCTTGAGATTGTTCCAAGTAGACTTCCTCCTTAATTGAGCCATGCAAGAAAACAACCTTGACGACCATTTGAGGTAGGCTCCATGTGGATTGACAACAAGAGAAATTATGGATCGAGTAGTGGTATATCAAGCGATTGGTGCAGATATTTCATCATAGTCCATTCCTTCCTTTTGAGAGAAACCACGAGCCACGAACCTTGCCTTATATTTTTCAACACTTCCATCAACTTCATGTTTAATTTTGTAGATCCATTTTGAGGTGACCATGGACTTGTCCTTGGGTCTAGGTACCACTCCCCAGACATCATTCTTCATGATTGATTCTTATTTGTTAGACATAGCATCTTTCCATACCTGGTGCTTTGTATAAATTCCTTGTAGATTCAAATTTTTTATGTAATATGCTAAAACAAAAGACTTGAATCTACTCTACTCATCAGCGGAAACAATTAATCGATCGAGAAATCACACCATAAACATGAGACAAGGTTAATCACATATGCTTAGAGATTAATCTATAAGGGGAAAGCTTGCTGCTCAAAACCCCTTCCTATTTGTATATTGCATTATATCAGAAAATAGAGAAGAAATGCAATGCTTGTTCAAGCCTGAACAACCTCTGCACTATCTCTATCTGTCTCACTACCTCACTAGCTGACTCTAGCCAATATTAGCCAATTATGCTGCCTGCCAACTACTATCTCCTTGCGTTGTTTCTCAAGGAATTAGCCCCCTATTAAATGGGAAATTCCTCATCCAGAACTGTGTAATCCATATAGGTCCTTTGATTGCATGCACCACCTGTACAACTCAGATAATTATACAATTGGTACACTGCCCTTGAACTCCAATCTCAACTGGGTAACTCGAATTTCATGCATGCATGAGTTAATTATGGATGATTTATCGGTTAACTGGTTGAACACTGGAGCTGCACCCCACTGCTAGACCTCCTACTAGTTCCTCCAACGGTTGGAATTAGTTTAACTAACATTAATTCAGTTTAACTGAATTAATCTATTACAACTCAAATTAAACTCAACCTAGGTTCCTAAAATTTAGGAACGACTCTACATGGCTCAAGTTAGGCCCTCAACTCAAATTAACTGAGCCAACTAAGTGAAATTAACTTAGTTAACTTGTACAAGTTGTCTTGTGATGTGGAATTACATTTTTCACCTAATTTAATTCAAGGGAAAATTAAATAAGGATTTTCTTGTTGCCATTTCCAACACTCCCTCTCAACAAGAAAGGGATTCACATATATCCCGATCTAGCACCTTTGGAATGTATTGCATGCAACACTTCTCACTATTGCTGCTGCCACTGCAAGTGAAAATCATCCAAAAATAAAAAATAATCACTGGATCAATCTGCAACTGTCTACTAGGAAAACTGTGCCACTGACTCTTCTACTGAGCCTCCCGCTCTGCTGTCAACACTGCTTTATGACTGGCATTGATCCTCTTGATACTGAATACTTTGGGCCCCCGTAGCAAGGTAATGATACATGAGACAAACACACCTAAATGGACCTTGCCCAAATTTTTGTAACTCTTGGGACTATTGCTTCACATCACCCCACCTCACACCTGGAGGTATGTCTGCATGTGCTCCCTCTTCCCACTTGGCTCAAACTCTCCTCCTACTAGAGGTCTCTGACTGGTCCTCTTCATCATCATCCTCTTGATCAACCCAACTGCCAACTGGCTGAGGCTTCCTCTTGAGAGCTAAATCATGCTCCTTCTCAACCACAACATCTCTAATCCCTACCTTGCTCCTCAAGGCTGTGCATGCATATTCCTCTAATGTGTATAGGCCCTCGATCATGACACCAAATTGCTTGATTTGACATGAAGCAAGATGCTTGAGGTAGGCCTTCCCATCTTTAAAGACTACCTCATACCCTTTGTCTTCAATCCTCAATATCTTCATCAATTTAAGTTTCTTGGCTTCATGGCTATTATCGAATATCTCATTAAGAGTCTTCCACATAGCAAAGGGAGTTTGTTTGCCATGTATTTTAGGACCATGTGATCTATCACACCCTCTAGGATGATCTTCATGGCTCTAGCCACACACTTTTGCTAGATCTTGAGCATCATATGTTGGAGGCCTCAGGATATCATTATCTATGAATTCCTTCAGCACATTATCTTTCAACACTGCTTCCATGCGGTCCTTCCAAGAAACATAATTAAAGCTTCTCTCAAGGGCATACCCGAGTCTTAGTCCATAGAAGGGAATCCTGCTACCTCTAAAGAAATGATCTTGCAAGTTTGATCCTCCTGCAATAACGAGTTCGAAATCTCTTTTCTATTACGAATCTTGCCCTATAGTGATTCCAACTCTGATACCATGTAGAAATTCCTTGTATATTCAAACTACTTATGTAATATGCTAAAACAAAAGACTTGAATCTACTCTACTCATCAGTGGAAACAATTAATCGATTGAGAAATCACACCATAAACATGAGACAAGATTCAATCACATATGCTCAGAGATTAATCCAAGGGGAAAGCTTGCTGCTCAAAACCCCTTCCTATCTGTATATTGCATTAGATCAGAAAATAGAGAAGAAATACAATGCTTGTTCAAGCCTGAACAACCTCTGCACTATCTCTATCTGTTTCACTACCTCACAAGCTGGCTGTGGCCAATACTTAGCCAATTATGCTGCTTTCCAACTCCTATTTCCTTGTGTTGTTTCTCAAGGAATTAGCCCCCTATTAAATAGGAAATTCCTCATCCAGAATTGTGCAATCCATACAGGTCATTCTCTCACTGCATGCACCACCTGTACAACTCAGATAATTATACAACTGATAGTACACTACCCTTGAACTCCAATTTCAATATAGTAACTCGATTTTCATGCACGCATGAGTTAATTATGGATGATTTATCAGTGAATTGGATGAACACTGAAGCTGCACCCCATTGGTAGACCTCCTATTAGTTCCTCCATCAGTTGGAGCTAGTTTAACTGACATTAACTCAGTTTAACTGAATTAAACTATTACAACTCAAATTAAACTCAACCTAGGTTCCTAAAATTTAGGAACGATTCTACATGACTCAACTCAGGCCCTCAACTCGAATTAACTAAGCCAACTAACTGAAATTAACTTAGTTAACTTGTACAAGTTGTCTTGTGATGTGGGATTACATTTTTCTCCTAATTTAATTCAAGGGAAAATTAAATAAGGATTTTCTTGTTGCCATTTTCAACATGCTTTACGACTTCTTCGAAGGTGCAAGTTTCAGTTTGAATGATAGTATAGTACTCATGGCAGCCAAGTACCCTTGATAATTGTTGGGCTTCTTACTTTCTTGAAAAGTTCCTCCTGGAGCGGAATGTTTTTCAACATCTTCATGTGTATACTTGAGCCATAATGGTCTTTTCCTTGAGGTAGAGGGATCACAAGGAGGTGGATCAAGAGAATCCATCAGGCCATCAACATCAGACATAGGCTCATCCATCGAAGGCTCTTCTTGTTTTTTAGCAGCATCATCATCCTTTTTGAAATGGGGAGATCTTTGTCTTTCACGAGCGGTGTCTTGATCAAAGGTAACATCTCTACTTACTTCTACCTCTCTTTCATTAGAAACATAGATTTTATATGCCTTTGAATTTTCACTGTATCCAACAAATACACCTTTCTTGTCAGAAGCTTCCAACTTATTCTTTTTCTCTTTAGGCACAAGAAAGTACACATGACAACAAAAGATTCTAAAATGAGAAACATCAAACTTCTTACTAGTGAAGACTTCCTCAGGTGTCTTGAAATACAAAGCTTGATGAGGGCTTCTACTTTGAACATATACAACAGCGTTAGCAACTTCTCCCCATAATAACCCTGGTAGACCTTGATCATAGATCGTGGCACGAGTGGCTTCCATAATAGTTCGATTTTTTCTTTCAGCAACACCATTTTGCTCTGGAGTATATGGAACAATTGTTTACTTCTTAATGCCAACCTCTCTACAGAAGTCATTGAATTCATTAGATTCATATTCGGTTCCATTGTTAGTCCTCAACGTCTTGATCTTCTTTCCTGTTTGATTCTCCACCAATGCTTTGACAGAGCGGAACCACTTGAGCACTTCATCCTTCCTCTTAAAGAAATAAATCCATGTTTTGCGTGAGAAGTCACCCACAAAAATTGCACAGTATATGTATCCTGCTAATGAAGTTATGGGCAAGGTACCATACAGGTCAGAATGGATCAATTGAAGAATATCAGTTGTCTTGCTTTCACTAGAAGGGAGTGGTCCCTTTGTATGTTTCCCAGCTGCACAACCTTGACAGACTCCTTCATGGTTCATATGAAACTCAGGCATCCCTGTGACCATCTTCCTTGCCCCAAGTAAGTCTTTGTAATGTAAGTGGGAAAACCTCTGGTGCCATAGCTCACATTGAATAGAGGTATCACTTGCTAATGCTCCCAAAGGATTTCCATCAACTTGATAAAGACCATCAACCCTGAATCCAAGAGTAAAAGCATGTGCACGTACCTTTCCATCAATGAATGCTACCTTGAAGCCTTTGTACTCCATCGCAGAAATAGACACCAAATTCTTCTTCAAATCGGGCACTTTCAAGACTTCTTGAAGATGTATGGTTTGACCATAATTCAAGTGAAGAGTGACAATTCCTATCCCTTTTACAGGGTAGATGGCATTATCTCCAAGAATAATCTTTAGTTTAGTTTTCCTTTTAACTAGATTTGAGAGGGCCTCCTTATATCTAGTGAAATGCCTTGAGGCTCCACTATCGATTAAGCATTGATCCAAAGTATCCGGATGAGAGGCAATAGATAGAGCAAAAATAAGATAAAACTCATCTTGTTTTTCTACAACATTATTTTCATCATACCTGACATTCCTTGTCCTCTTGGGAGGTCGAATTTCCTTCTTGGGCAGCAGAACCATTCCTTTTTCCTTTATGGTTATACCCGTTGTTCCTTTGATTGTTATTATTGTTGTTGTCATCCCTTTGAGGGCTTTTCTTGTGAGGAGTCAGGACATTCTTTGGTATAGTGGCCGAACCTGTTGCAATTGTAGCATCTTCCTTTGCCTTTTCCTTTGAATCCCTTCTTAGATCCTTGACCTTGTCTCCTTGAATCATTTCTCCTTTTAGTATGTGCAAAGAAAGCAATAGGTTCATTTCCATTGGAGGACTTATCTCTCTCCATCATTCTTGTTTCCTCTTGAATGCATCTAGCCAATAGCTCATCAAAACCAGGTATCCTGTCATTATTGAGAATGGTGGTGACAAATGTATCCCATGGTCTTGAAAGACCTCCAAGAGCAATGAGAGTGAGTTCCCTGTCAATAGTAACTTGTCCAATAGATATAATTTCATTCTTGAATTGAGTTATTCTCATGAAGTAAGATTGAATAGACTCCCATTTTTCCATCTTGATACCCTTCCACTTGTTTTTGAGAAAGAGGATTTGATTTGCATTGTTCACTTTGTACATCCCAACCAACTTTATCATACATTTCCTTGGAAGTTCCTAAATTAGAAATATAGACAACCAAATGTTTTTGAAAGGAGTCAATCAATTTTTTTATAGCTTTGACCTCACCTTTTCTATACTTTGTTCTAGCAGCAACAAGTGCATTTGAAGGAAGCTCTACCACTTTCCCTTGCGCATAATCCAATACTTCATGCTCCTCTAAGGTCAGGTCCAAAGTCATCTTCCATGCATGATATTTAGACTTGTCATTGAGCTTATCCTCAATCTTGAAATATGAATTAGTAGCCATGGATACTAAGTCCTTGTTAACACATATCTTGGTGATTGCTTGATCTCTTGCTTGGGCTTCTCCTCACTTGAGCTCTGATACCATGTTAATTTTAGATAACAATGGTATGTTCTATGTTTGCAACAATTACTTAAATGTTCTTTTATTAGCCCAATGTAAATTCCACTTTAATTTCCAATAGCAATCACATAAACCATTTATTCACATTGACAATAATTGTAGATAGAACATAAACAATAAATGCAAAAGACAAGTCAAGACAAGAGGACACCAATGTTTGGCTAAAGCCAGGGAAAAACCCCACGATGGGGAAAACCCTTAATCAATCCTTCTTATTATCAAATATCAAATGTTCAACTGAGAGAGAATGTCCAATAAAGTACAATGATGAGAGTCAGTCAATGTGACTTGACTTTTGTAAATTACCCAAACCAATGAAGATCTGATCAGCTTGATGAAAGACTACATTTTTGAAAAGTCAACAAGAGTCAACTTGCCCTAACCAGTTAGCAGTCAATAGTCAAAACAATAATCAAACTTGCCATCTTGAGGTAGGTTAACCTTAGTCAAACTTGACGTTCCTTGGTGGTCAAACAACAATAAAAACAATCAACAAATCAACGGTCAAACCTAGTCAAATGATGAAGTCAACCTACGGTCAAAAATAGTCCTGCAACTCTGCGGCCAACCTTGGTCAAACAACTCATTTTGCCTCGGTTTTTTTGCCAGATAATGCGGCCTGCTTGTACAGATTTATCCCTGTCAAAACGCAGTCAAACAATCCCTTAAGGTCCAAAGTCAACATTGGTCAAAGTCTACTCAAGAGCAGAAAGGATCAAATTAATCTTCAAAACTTGCACCTGTGGAAGAAGAACATTTTTCCTTAGACTTGTACGACCCAATCAATGAAGGAGAGAGAAGAATATGTTGTATTGTTGAAGTGCCAAATAAGGATGAGGGTCTCCTATATTTATATGCGATGATGGGGTTTCAATTTGTGTAATTGACCCCATGTCGACCTTGACGAATTGTACTCTTGTGGGCTTGTCTTCAAAAACATTTTTTTTCCTGTCTGAATTTAGTGCTTCCGTCGATTCTGGTCCTCTCGGAAAGAGGAATTTTGTTCAATCATCATCTTGGGCCAATGAGCTGCCCAAGGTGGAATTTGGCCCTAGTTGCACATTTTAACATAGAGCCACAAGACTTCATAGAATTTTACAGAAAAACAAATCGCACTAAAGTAGGTGATCGATACATCATGGAACGAAGTGTGCATAAAGCTTGCATAAGGAGGGCTTGGACTTCGTACTTACCTCCGTCTAATCAATAGTTCGGATGCCATCAATCTCGGTACAAACTTTCTAGCATAGTGACATTCTACATAGATTGTACATAGTGAAACTTTGTTTATATATATATATATATTGTAGAGATTCTAGCCTCAAAACATCTGTGAAACTAGCTTCAGAACTTCACATATCATTTGATTGGGCTTATCCTTGAAAATATAAACTAGGGGCGTCATAGTCTTATACTTGAATCCACATAATTTACATATTTCCTCAACAAATATCCATAGAATATAGGTGGTTCAAATATCCACAAAAGGTAAGTGCTAAGATAACTCGACCCAACCTTAATAGAAAAACTCATTATAAGGTTCAAATTTTATGCTAGGGTGTCAGACGATCGTCAATCACAATTATTATAGGTTCTGGTTCAAGAGTAGATATAGATTTGACCTTCTTCAAGTGCCTAGAACTTGCAATGTCCATCTCTTCAACTTGGCTTTGATTCTATGTTGATTTTTGTAGCACCATCCAACCTGTTCTCTACCCTCAGATTGGGCACCATCTTGACAAGAGAACTGGAACTTGTACAAGCTGCCTAAATACTAGAATCTGAGGCTGTTCAATGGTGGATTCTTTCAACAAAGCTCTGATACCA
The DNA here is from genome assembly GCA_031772625.1 of Pinus tabuliformis. Classification (NCBI taxonomy): domain Eukaryota; kingdom Viridiplantae; phylum Streptophyta; class Pinopsida; order Pinales; family Pinaceae; genus Pinus; species Pinus tabuliformis. Next base: position 1,043,518,027 of record CM062820.1, on the reverse strand, counting down.
TGTTGAAATTTTATGGCAAGTGCAGTGGAATACAATATTCTGCTTGATGATTACTTCCTAATGATTTTCAAACAATATTTTTTATGCCACTGCTATCATTGAATAATTATACCTAGAAAATCTCAACAATGAATGCATCGGAAATTGTAAAGATCATAGAAAGACAACCATGCACAACAAACACACAATTTTTCACATAGGAAATCCAACCTTGGGAGAAAACCCAAAAATCTTTTCTTGAGGAGAAATTGTCTTTTTAGCAAGACTTACAAATCTATAATTTGTCTAGAAATTTGTGCCAATATACAAGTCAAAATACTAGTCAAACTTGGTCAATAAGCTATTTGATCAAACTTGTCAAAAACTTAGTAATCAATGTTGGTAAAATAGTAAAAGAGTCAACTTTGCGGTCAAATGCTTAGTGAAACTCCGTTAAACAATAACTAATTCATCACATGTACGGCCTCCAAGATGTCGGTCAATGGTTTGGTCAAATTGTCCTCCTTTCTTACACATACGACCTCCAAAAGGAATGATAGAATGATGAAAAGAGATGAAAAGATGATCTCCAACAACAAATTTCTCCTTGTTAGAATTTCTCCTCCACTAGAAAAGATTCAACAGGTTAGCTATGTTGATAATTTGCCTCTTACATGCTTGTCTATTTATATAGAGCTCTAAGGTTGAGTGGAGACCCATCAAGGTGGCTTCTCATCACAAGAAACCCCTAATGGAGCCTACTTCACAACTCAACATTAGACTAGAATTGTTTACTCCATTGTTGGGTGAAAAAACCTAATCAATAAACAATTCAAACCTGCTCTATAAAAAATAGGCCACTCCATCCCGTAGCACAAAAAAGTCATATACCAAATTTGTTAACCTTTAGGTATTAAAATCAAGAACTTGATTCGTGTCCAAAAGCATTTGCGTGTTCTTGTTCAAGCCGTATGAAGGGGTTATAGTTTTCCTTGCGATGGTCCGGGACGGGGTGGTACTTGCGATATCTCGGCCCATACCGTAGCACAATGTGAGTATCGTAGGCCTTTCACCCCTAGCCAAATCAGCATGGCCCCATGGGTGAATGTATCAATCTCCCCTAGTCAAATCAGCATGACCCTATGGGAGAATGTTTGCCCCTGGGCCATTCACCTTTAGCTAAATCAGCACGGCCCCATGGGTGAATATGTCGATCTCCTCTAGTCAAATCAGCATGACCCCATGCGAGAATGTCTGCCCAATGCTGCAAAAACATCAATAGAGCTATGCAATGCCTTAGATACGAGGAGAAGAACTTCAAGTACATTGCAATACAATAATTATAAGTTAGCGTGCAATAATAAATCTATTGACTTTTTATTTGTACTAGTTCTCACTCATTTCCCATGTAGGCCCACTTCTATGTTGAACCACTTTTTACACATTCATTTCACCCTTTGTTGCACCATTTGGTTCATTGAATAGTGTCCTCCAAAATGTTTTGTCCTCAAAGCTTGAAGGGTTTTACATACGATGAAATCAGGGTTTTCCTCAGATTTCCTCTCTTGCTGCCACTGTCGATTATCTATATATGCATATCTAATGTCAATTGTCAATCCTTGATAGTTTGATGTCAGAGTTTCTTTCCCTTTGATTCCATGCACTGTTGATTATCTATGCATGCATATCTAATGTCAATTGTCATCCTTTATAGTTTGATGTCACATAGTTTATTTCCCTTCAATTCCATGCTTCGTTTTAACTTGCCAATTTGTTGTAGTTGTTGGTTCTTCGAGGATATTCTCTCTCTCATAATTGTTAACCTTGATTTCATATTCTATGGATGTCGATGATTCTACCATCTACTTTGTTGGTAATGTGGATAGCAACTTGTATTTCTTTTAAACTTTTTTGGTAATGAGGACAATTTTTTGGTTGAACTTCATAGTTTTTACTTCTCTTTCTTTCAACTTATTTTTGATTTTTTCTTCTATTATTTTTTTCTGTCCCTGTGATTTATTTCGTTCGCACTTCTGTGAATGTCGATGATTCTACCATCTACTTCGTTGGTAATGTTGATAGCACCTTCTTGTATTTCTGATTTCATGTATGCTTTTTTGGTAATGAGGACATTTTTATGGTTGAACTTTATAGTTTTTACTTCTATTTTTTCCAACTTATTTTTGATTTTTTTCTTCTATCTTATTATCTTTTTCTGTCTTCTGTGATTTCTTTCATTCACACTTGAGACTTTCTGTATTTGGGAAGATATTTGTTAGGGGACATCCATCATCTATAACCTTCCTCAGATTTTGCTTATGCTGTGCTTCTATCTTTGAGCTAATATAATATATATTTTCTTCAATACTATGGTCATTATGTTCTCCCGTTGAACTACATCTTAGCCAAAATGGGATCTATTTAGGACTCCTTACATACAATTCTAACAACTATTCAACAATAAGATAAATTTGTTCCAAATTTAGATTGATACTCTCCTCGCTTTATTTTTCCAGCTGCTTATTGAATCATCCAATTTGGACATTCCAATGAAAGATTATACCAGTTTTAGATTGTCTTACTATTTGAGGCCCTTCATTCTGAGACAAAGTCTCACTCAATTTGGGGTCCAACAAATAAATATAAATATTTATGTCAATATATTAACTCAGCATTCCCACTGACCTACTTTAGTGGTCATTTCTTGGACATTAATATATTTATCTTATCTTATTATTATCTAACCATATTTTAATATTTTTACCTCTATCTATAATAAATTGGTCTCAAGCATGTGTTGTATCGAAAATGCTTTTCCAAATTCAGTATGTTGTATAAAAAATTTGAATATTCATCTACAACATATGAACCCTATATTTGGGGTCCATCTGGGCTCAACTTGTATCTAATTTGAGATACAACATATCCCATGCCTGTCGGCAACATTTCCAATATTGCCTCACAGTAATGTTTATCAAGAGCCCTTGCTTTCTCTCTATACAACCATCAATGATAATTGAACGCTCTGTCCTAACATTGTTGTTATTGATTTAAATTTGATTGTATATCTAAGCTCATGAACTATGAATTTTTCTCATCATTTCCTAAAAGGACAAGAAACATATGCAATTGCATTGGCCATCATAACTTCAATTGCTTCATCTGCCTCTTCCTTATTTACATATTATGTAGTTCTTTGAATTTGCATTTCTCAGACATGCTTAATAGATTGAGAAGTTGAGATGTTGATAGTTTAATTCACTTGGGAGGATTCTGTTATTCATTTTAGCTCGTTCAAGTGTAAATTTTAGACGCCCTCACTCCAATAGTTATGTCTAAAAGATGATGCCATACTCTGGTGCCCTTGAAAGGAGGTCTACAAAGATTGCATGCCCAACATGTGAAGGTCTTCCTTCAGATGTTGGAGTAAGGTTTCCTTGGGATAAAATGGCTTGGGTGTTTCTTGTGATCTATATTTAGATTGCACAGTTTGATTTTCTCCCTCCATTTTAAGGCCTTCCCTAAGGTGCAACTGCAGGTAAGAATCTAGAAGGAAGAAAAAGGTTTCTGCAGAAATTAAATTACTGAGAGTTCAAACAATTTAGAACCTGGGGGTAGATGAATATTTGAAGCTTCCGATGTGTTGATTCTGAAGTTATTTGCCTCAAATTTTCTTGAATCCTCAAGATTCTACCCACTTAAGCTCCAATTTAGTTGAAAAATATTCTATTCAATGCTCCAAAACTAATAAAATGTTACTTCAAGGCTATTCGAGATTTACCGTAGGCTTCTTGGTTTTAATTTCTGGTTTTGAATCATAGGTCTAGTCAATGCAAAGAATAAAGAACCTATAACTAGGTTGAGTTAGTGTTTTTGCTAAGGGTGGGTTAGGGAGAGTGAGTTTTTTGTTTTTTTGTTTATTATCTTCTAATAATTTTATTCAAACTCACATTCAAGAGATGGAATATTTTCCTTCACTTGACCTTTGGCCTTCTTCTGTGACATTTGGAATGTTGCCCAAACATCCCTTTTTCTCGAGAATTATTGTGGGGACATGGGGGCTGTCTGTCATGTTCTTAGGGACACCACAAAAAATGGGATGTCCAATACACTTGGCACACATCCTTGATTCAGCAGTGTCATATATATGACACAATGTGATAGGCAGTCTGGGTTATAATCCCTTTATTGATTATGCAATGTACAACGCATTAAATTACGGGTCATTACAAATTGCACTCGTTGTTGTTTGTTTCGGCGGTACCCAGCTTGCCTACATTTATATGTTTATAATGCAATTACCAATGCTTCATGAGGCAATCATCTGATGGAGGGAGAGAGATGCACTTTATATATCAGGGTGGGAACAAAAGGAAAATGATTGGTCTCTTTCTAGAACATCTGAGGCAGAAAGAGACTTGAGAATCAATGAATAAAAAGGTGAGTCCTTCGGTACAAAATGATTATAAATGATATAGTGAGTATCTGTAGTTGATGGTCCAGCCATGGCCTGTAGAGCCAACCTTCGTTATCTTGCTTAAGTCTCTGCCCTCTTGATGATTGCAATGAAAAGTTGATATGCTTCCCATGGTTGTTGTCATGATACAATGCATTGGAAACTGGTTTGACAATCCCGGATAGGCCTTCCTAGATGGGCTATGACCTCCATTGTGTAGCAATATGATTTCCAAGTCACTCTTAATGTTAGATGTTGGCCTTGTAGCCTATTGTATAGAACTTTTTTCATGGAGTTAAAATAACATTCCATTGTCCTTAATTGTATGGAAAGCCTGTATAGATATTGTAGCTAATTCTCCTCATTTACCAGATCCACAAAGTTCTGGTAAAACTTATTGGATACAATCTTGCAAGCATCTCGAAACCCATGAAGTTCTAGTAAAGCTTCTGGGATACAATCTTGCAACCATTTTAAATTCTTTCAAGTATCATCTTGAAAGCAATGGCTTGACTAAGCACATCACAAACTCAAAAGGCCCTCTGATGCATGTTATATGAGTGGCTGCTTCTATATGGTGCTTAGCTAATCTTTTCCATGGTGATCTCTCCACTGGCTAGTCTTACCCCATTCTGTTCTCAAAATTTGGGCCCAGAGGGAGATCATGATCATCCTATTCTTGCAACTTTATTTTAAATTTATTCGAGGCCCACCTCCATTGTTCCCTTGGTGAAATCCCTACCAAAAGGGATGCCCTGGTACTTGATAATATGTCCCAGTTGGATATTCTTCCATTTTTTTGGAAGCCAATCTCAGTAATTATCTTGTTTAATAATATGAGTTTTATTTTCATCTCATAGACTAATGCGACAACTACTTGTGCAAAGGTGAAGTATTGCAAGGTTCCTTCTTGTTAAAATTGGAAACTAGGGCCAAACTCCATGTGGGTCTTCTTATTTATGGCATTTGATATTTTTTTTTGGATCCCTCTCATTGAGAGGTGTAGGATTGATCTAAAGATCATCTGATTCCGATAATTATTCATGGAGTTATGAATTTCTTTGTGTTAATAGACAATTCGTCAAGGTCGGCCAGCAACCAAATAAACCCATGTGATCAACGTTTTAGTATAAAAGGAGATGACTTGAGAGTCATTTTACACACACACTTCACTCTTGATTTCTCTCCACTTGTTCTGGGTTTTAGTGGAAGAGAAATCTAGGAGAGGAAGCCCTAAATCGCAGAAGGTAAAGGAGCCCTAGTATGAAGCCCTAGACGTAGTCTCTACAAGCCCTAATGCAGTCCTAAGGAAGATGCCCAAACGCAGTCCTAAGAAGGAGGAGGTCTTAGCAGCCCTAGCTGCAGTCCTAGCAAGCCCTAGCCTATGACAGCTCTATGCATCCATTTGCGGAGGAAGAGAGCTCGTTGAAGGAGGATAATTCCCTGTGGTAGCCACAGCAAGAAGAGGCAGGGACACTGTAAAAGGACTGTTTTGGGTCTATTCCAAGGGTCTGAAGTGATGGAGAAGGGGCCGAGTTCCCTTGCTGGAAGAGCCGCAACCATAGGACAGTTTTGAGGGCACTTTGGAGGGGTGCAGATCCATGGAAAGGCAGCCGCAACCCTACACAGTCTTGCTGTAGGGTGCCGCAGTAAATTACAGGCAGGCCGAAGGGTAGACAAGGGCTAGGGCAGCCCAGAATTGAAGCAGCCACCCTCGGCCCCTCAAAGAAGGGCAGCCACATTTCTTGGGAGTGTTTTTGGGCACAAAAAGAAGGCTGGTTAAGGACTGTTGTGTGCCCTAACCAGACCTAGTTTGCTGCAACCAAACAGACCTCAAAACTGTGAGCTAGTACATGCTTATTGGAGCAGCATTTGTATGGTGTGTTGGCAGCTAGATACATGGGACAGCAAGGTCACTTGGTGGAGCATAACAAATAGGACAGCAAGCAATGACATGGTACAGCAAGGCTACAATGGGACAACAGCAAGCATGGTGCTGCAAACTCATTAGGGCAGCAGCAAGGTACAGTATGCCAAATAGGACAGCTAGGCAAGTGTGCTTAGTACAACATGGTAAATGGGACAGCTAGGCAATGGTGCTTGGTGCAGCAAGCAAATGGGACAGCAATGCTATGATGTTTGTTGGAGCATAGCAAATGGGACAACAGTATGCCAAACATGGAATGGCAATATCACTAACAGTGGGACAGCAGCGATGGCACATGGAACAGCTGTGGTAGCATGGTGCAACAATGGCACATGGGACAGCAGTGGCAGCATAACATGCAGCAGTATGATGTGTGCAGGATGGTCATAAGGTCCAGCATAGCGATGATGGGTGCAGCACGGTGAGGTGCAACATGATGACGAGATGCAGCACAATGATAGGTGAAGGGGTCACCTTGGAGAATCAGTTGAAGCAGCATGTCTTCAGCTGAATTCAGCCATCTCATGTATCATCTTCTTAGAGATGATCTATATTCTTATTTAGATAAGTCAAAGTGTTGACTTTTGTTGTATATGTACTATCTCTCTCTCTCCCCGCTGAACTATTGAAGAACATATAAGAAGAATTGATTAAGGGTTTCCCCACATTGGGGTTTGTCCCTGGCTCGCGCCACATCTTGTGTCCTCTTGTCTTGGCTTGTCTTCTACAATCTATGTTTATGTTCTATCTGCAATTTACTTTAATGCTGATGTGATTGCTAATCTGGAAAATATATTGAGCTAATTGTGAAAATTGAAATAAATTGCTCTAAGCATAGAACATACCTAAAATTAACACTTCCACTAACTGTCAAGACACTTCTGGGATGAATGCTGGGTCATCCAAAGTGAACATCAAGCATTTGACCTCTTCCTAGCCATGATAAGCCTCTGGTTTCAAGACACTTCTGGGATGAATGCTGGGTCATCCAAAGTGAACATCAAGCATTTGACCTCTTCCTAGCCATGATAAGCCTCTGGTTTGCTTGTGAATCTGAGCTGCATGATTGCATTTGACTTTTTGACCATTGGTTTTATTTGTCATCATAGACTCACCTTTTTTTTCCTATATTGTAGATTGGCTTACTCTATTTATTTATCTACTTTCAGAGTTTTCTCCTAAAGCTTGGTATAATGCTAATCCTCGTGCTCTTTTTTCGCATTTATTCTCTCTTATGTGCCAAAATTTCTCTCTTAATTCTGTTTGTTTATTTCTTTTATATACCTTTGCATTGCCATCACATTCCTTTGTAATTGTTTTGCTAGTTCACTTGTTATGCTTGTTCTCTCTGTTAGCTGTTTAGAACGATCAGTACTTTAACGTACTAGTTGACTCATTTTCCTTTTTGGTTGGCTTCCCTGTCTGCCAAATGAATAATTTTGTCTCTCGATCATTATTCTAATTATTATTATTATTTTCTTTATTCGAATTCATTGCATGGTTTGCATTGTCTTGCCCTCTTCTTCCCCTAAAAACAAATCTTTTATTTCCAAAACTCAAATTCATTTAGCTCTGTTGATTAGTTTTCCCTTTATATATATATATATATAGACACACACACACACACACGATTGTTTTGTTACTGATTATTTCCGACATTGTTATTAAAACTCAAATAAATCTGACAGTTATTCCCATGTTTATCTTCTCCAGTCATCTTGTGAATACCTTTTCAATGCTTGATTGCACTCTACATGCTAGTATGAATATGAAGTGACAGTTTTGATGCCTCCGTCAATGGACTACATAAATATTCTTGCAGCTTGGAGTCTCTGTTGTTTCCTGTTCGCATTTTCTAGTTAACTATGTTATTTAATCTATGTTCCAAAGGTAGGTAGATAAGTGATGTCTGACAATTGGAAGTGGTGAATCCGACCTGTAAGTTGTATAGAAATTTGTTTTTTCTCATTACACTTCTTTTTCTTTGTGCTTATTTGCAGTGTGGAAACAACAAATATGAAGGAGTTGAAGAAAATTAATGAGGATCAGTAGATGCCAAGAAAACCCTTCATGCATGTGGCATATATGTATGTTTGGTGCTACATTTATTTTTAACCTCAAGGCCTTGTAAAGGTATAAGGAGTGCAATATCTGCATCAATTTGTATCTCCGCTCATCCTGGTTGCAGTTTCAAATTTTTTTGTGTACGTTGGATATTGTAATGATTTTGATGGTTATATTTTATAAAAGGACACCACCATCTTTTCAGATTCCTATTATGGGATAATGTCACCTACTTACAAATGTCCATTTTTTAAAATTAATTGTGTTATTATCCTGCTGTTAGAGGCCCTGCTTATTTGATGTGTTTTCTAGTAACAAGTTATTTCTGGAGGTGAATAGAGCTCAATTTAGAGACTTAAAGAGTTAGAGTTAAATGATTAGAACACTCACAATAAATTTGATGGTCTATCAAGGTTAAGACTGTTTGAATTCTGGTTGTTCGGAGAAAGGTGTACGATTGCATTCTTGACACAGGAATGACCTTCAAAGCCCTTGGCGAAATAGACAATTCTAAGAATGCCTTTGCTATGTCCTGCTTTATAAAGGAGACGGAAATATTTTTATATATGCTAAATTAATGTTCTTTTCCAAAATAGTTCATATTATTCATTATGGAGTCGTTGTCTAAAAATATGAAATTTATTTGTAATGTCGTCTAAATGTGTTTATGTTTGAATAGGGAAAATAGAACAACAAAAGCTTGGTCTTTAGTTCTTAAAAAAAATAGGGCAACTTACGGACCAGGGAATCTGGGCCAGTTACAGTGTATAGCCTAAACACTACTCTTTATTATATAAAGAAGTGCTACTCCTTTTGCTACAGGATGCTGGTTTCACTTAGAATATCATTGAAGCATTACTCCAACTAATAAAAGGATACAAGTCTTTATGGAGGAGTTGGCCTCTATTCCATTAACGAAGAGAGCTGTCAGAAGCAAATCAATTAACGAAACTAAATTCTCTTCAGACCCCACTGCATTGAGAAGAATCAAACTTGCTTGGTCGGTCAAGGCTTTTCTTAGAGGCTAGCCGCTACACCATTCAATTTATTTTGTCACCTGCCACTGGTTCATAGTGAGAGCTTCACTAGATGGATGTGAAGTCATCCTTTTTTGATGTGATCTTTGTGAGGAGATCCGTTTGCAGAAGTCTCAAGGTTTGATTGATGATGGCAGTCCTGAACTTTTCTGTACGTTGAAGAAAATTTTGTATGGGTTGAAACAAGCCCCCTAGGGCATGGTTTGAGAATATTGATCACTCCTTTCTTGCTAGTGGCTTCATCCAAATCTTTACATCAAATTGCCTTGATATGAAGAAGCTTATGAGTACTTTCAAAGTCGATGCAGCATTTCATAGTACCTTCCTGGTATTCAAGTTTTGCAACTTGGTGAAGACATTGCCGTTTGAGAACTCATGTATGCTCTTGATTTTATTTAAAGGTTTGCATGGAAGACTTGAAACTTCATTTGATCTCGTTTCAATCTTGAGTCTTCACTGCGACTTGTACTTTGCCAAAGGTTGATGCCACTTTGTACTGCCAACTTGTTGGCGATGTCTTATATAATTTTTGGGTAAAATGTCTTATATTTACAAAACACTACTAAAAAGGATGGAAGGGTATATATATTATACAGATGAGATCATCTTGAAAAGTGCCCCTCTATAGATAGTAACTTAGGCACTTCCTTATGTACAAAAATGCACTTTCATTTCTCCGATTGGTCAAAGAGGGAGAATCAACCATACCTGCTCCTATAGCTAGTTCGACCACTGGTTGAATCTATGACCAGAGCAAGTCGAGTTCATTGCTACTTGTACTTTGCCAAAGGTTTATGTCACTTCTAATTGGCAACTTGTTGGCGGTGTCTTATATATTTTTTTGGTAAAATGTCTTATATTTACAGAAAAATATTTACAAAAAACTGTAAAAAGGGATTGAATGGTATATACAGATGAGATCATATCCTCTGTTTCAGACAAAGTAACACTGAAAGAGTGTGAGTATTGCTAGCTGTGTTGGTGCTTGAGTGCTTCTGGACAGTGTTCTCTGGTGGTTTGTTTTATTTGGTGATTGGACCTACACTTGCAAGGCTTTGGCGTTGTGTAAAGTGGTTTCTGACCATGGGATAAAGTTTGCCATCAGTTTCTGGAGATGTCTTATATTGGACTGAATTAGACCAAATATTTTTTGATTGATCATTTTCTTTCCCGATATATGCAGGGGTTGAAGGATATCCATTGTCTCACAAGAAACCAATTCTGAGATATGTTAAGGTTCTTATCAGTTTTATTGAATACGCTTATGGGGATCAAGGGGCTTTGGTCGGATACACCTATTCGTGGGATGTGGGAATAAATGAGCATAAGTCTAGTTGTGGTTATGCTTAGTTTCATAGCTATGGTCTGGTTGCATTGTTGAGTAAGATGCAATCTCGGATTTCTCTCTTCTATCAATTTCCATGTCTTCTACTGAGGTGGAATACATATTCTTTGTGACCTCTCTGACCCCTAGGCACCAGGCCCATGTATTCAAACGCTATTGGATGAGCTTGGACGTCATCGAGAGAAAACATCGCATCTCTCTGATAATTAGGATGCCATTCAAGTGCTTGACATTTGGTGCACCATTCAAAGACCAGATGCATGTCCATCAACAGGGAGTATTGGTGCTTTTAAGATCAGATTGTAAACATCTTCACCGAACACTTGATGGAAGCTAAAATTGTCCAATTTTAAAGTTTTCTTGGATTGAAGGAAGTTGTCATCAAGAGGCAGTGTTTGTATGATTAAAATGCCACCACGTATAATTTATTAGACATCAACTTGTGGTCATAGTTGGCAATAAAGTTCCTAGGAAGTTGTCATCAAGAGGCAGTGTTTGTATGATTAAAATACCACCATGTATAATTTATTAGACATCAACTTGTGGTCATAGTGGGTATTAAAGTTCCTATGTGACTCACCTTCAACATTGCAGATGTGACTCACGCTCAACATTGCAATTTAGTGGTTGATAGTCCTAGTGGTACCTTAAGGGTGCGTTGGGGATTGATAATCTAAACCGAGGTTCATGCCTCATTTGTATTACATAATTCTCTTTCCCAAATATCTGGGTAAAAATGATTATCTGTGCTATCTTAATCTTGTGTTTTGGGTTTGTTATGTGTTTATGTTTCGAAGATTTTCTTTTGATCTTGTTGGCTAATTTAAGTTAAATGTCCCGTCATGTCTCCAAGTCACGCTGGAGGAGGATGACTATGTAAGTAATGTACCATCATGTGTAATTCATCTTTTGATCTTGTTGGCTAATTTAAGTTAAATGTCCCGTCATGTCTCCAAGTCACGCTTGAGGAGGATGACTATGTAAGTAATTTACCATCATGTGTAATTCATGTCTCCTCAAGCTTGTAATGTACCATCATGTGTAATTCATGTCTCCCAAGTCAAGCTTGAAGAGGATGACTATGTAAGTAATTTACCATCATGTGTAATTCATCTAAAGTAATGTACCATCATGTATAATTCATCTAACTTCAACTTGCAGTCCTAATGGTTATTAAAGTTACGATTCTCTTGCAGGGTTAAAGTTACGATTCTCTTGCAGGGTTGTAGACCATATTAGCAATGGTTATTAAAGTTACGATTCTCTTGCAGGGTTGTAGACCATATTAGCAATGGTTATTAAAGTTACGATTCTCTTGCAGGGTTGTAGACCATATTAGCAATGGTTATTAAAGTTACGATTCTCTTGCAGGGTTGTAGACCATATTAGTAGTTGGTAGGTGATTGTAGTGGACCCATGTAATAGGAACCTACAACCTATTCTCATTTGTAACCAATCTAATGAATGACTTATGCATTAATTGATTAATCCATCTAATGAATGACTTATGCATTAATTGATTATTTATGCAATTACTTATGCATTAATTGATTATTAATGCAACAAGTATCAAATCTCGTGTTATAGATTTACTTTATCCTATTTCTTTATACATTAACTGGTTATTTGATTTGGCTAACAATGTTATGCATCATATCTTATGTTTTAGATTTGTTTGACTCTATTCAATTGTGCATTTTAGTTTCTTAAAAAATGAGGTGGCCTTGTGATCTAATTATTTTTCCCTTTTACTTCATGTGCTTTTGTTTGTTTGTTGCATAAGCACTATTCTCTTTTATTGTTTAATCAATGTTTTGGTAATTGGAGCTATATAACAAATAATAATAATAGTAATCTAATAGCTTAATAAATGTTTTGGTAGTTGAAGCTTTATAACAATAAAAAAAAAAAATAATAATCTAATTTTAAGGTTACAGGCAAGTTAGACATCAAATTGGTGTATAAGACCCCATTGTTTGTGGGACAAGGGACCCCCTCCTGCGCTGATGAAGTTTATAGAGGTGAACATGTGACTATTAAGAAGAAATCCATTTTCTTAACCATTAGGCCCAATAAAAAGTGACACAAGAATTGTGAGCCTAAATTGGCCAGCCAAATAAAAAATATTTACATAAAGAAAAATAACATATAATAGTATATAGTAAGATGAGATTTATAACAGTAATGAGCAATAAACCACATAGATAAAATATCATTCAACTTGAAAAAACAAGCTGGAAGATATAATAACTTAAGATATGAAAAATGACATGATTTATAATCACTATAAAAGAAGAAAAGCCTTACAAAATAATATTACTTTGGTTGAAGATGATATCATATCAACAAAACCTTCTTGATAAATTAAGATGGAAAAATAACATATGATTACCAGGAAAAAAAGATTTTTTTTTTTTAATAATTTAATATTATATTGGTTTTAATAATTTAGTATTATTTTGGTTGAAGATGATATCATATATATATATATATATATAAATCTTTTTATATTTTTTTTAACATCCACAAGTTTTGATAATATAGTATTATTTTGATTGAAGGTAATATCATATGAATAAAATCTTTTTATATTATTTTAATACCCATTAGTTTGGATAATATAATATTATTTTGATAATATAGTATTATTTTGGTTGAATATTATATCGTCTGAATAAAATCATTTTGTATTTTTTTAACATTCACAAGTTTTGATAATATAATATTATTTTGATGGAAGATAATATCATATGAATATTTTTTATTTTTATTTTTAACATTTACCAGTTTTGATAATATAATATTATTTTGGTTGAACATACTATTATATACATATCCACAAATTTTGATAATATAACATTATTTTAGTGGATTGTGTTTTTTGGAAGTTTAATAGGACCTTTTATTCATTTATTTTCAAAGCATGTTACAACTAGGAAAAACATTTCGTGGCCTCAACCCGCCCATTGGGAAACTAGTTCTGTTGACCATGAGAACACATTATAAGCCATCCAAAATCTGAGGTTCTTAAGTCTGTGCAGAATGTCTAAAACCCAGTTCACACTTAACATACTAACAAAAGCACTGCGACTCAACATATACATACTCAAATGTAAAAGAAAGAGATAACTAAAACTAGTCATCAGAGGACTCCACAGGAGTTGGGTCCTTTGTACTGGAACTTGGTAATTTGGATTGAGGAATGCACAAAATGTGCTTCTTAATGCAACCCAAACAAACATTTTGCTGTTGAATTTGGAATTGAACAAGTTGGAATTCTTTCTGAATTTCCTGGAATCTAGGATCAACTTTGATAGACCCTGTTGCATGCATGATAGCTTTGGTTACTATGCTCTTCATCATCCAATAAAGATAAATTGTCTACTTGCACTGGGTGAGCCGTCCTCAAGTATGGCCAGGATTAGGTACCGACTAGCATGAATATTCCACCTGGATTTCCTGCTCAACTCGTCGGGTAAGGTTTGCCTCCCAACCTACTATTAGTTACCTTACCTACTAAGGAGAACCAATTGTATATGCATGGGCCACATCAGTGACGTGTTGGGCGTTCGATGTCCTTCCACTTCTCCTCAGCGGCCCTAACGAGGATGTTGCTCGTCCTCCTCGAGACTCTCTCTTTCGGCTGCGTCTGTGGCCCCCATTTCCAGATTGACTAGTGCTCATGGATGGTCTTGCCATCTTTGTCAAACGACTTTGAGTTACACAATAATCGACTACCCAAACCACCGAATGAGGGAGTACCCTCGGCTCGTCGATTCGGCGGTCACTGCAATTATAAACTCCTGGAAGAATTACAAATGACAGTAGCAAAAAACAAGAAACATTAAACCCAAGCAAAGTGAAAGCAGAGCAGGACGTGTCGACCATCCTCCAATGGTTCTTTCTTCTCATATCCCACAGTTTTTGCTTAGACATGTCACAAAATAAATTAAAGGCAAAGAGGGTCTGTCTTCGCCAGATAGCATAACCACCGACCAATGCCTTAACCGACTTCCCATGTATACAAACACCAATACTTTTAATTTTAGGTATGTTCTATGCTTAGAGCAATTTATTTCAATTTTCACAGTTAGGTCAATATATTTTCCAGATTAGCAATCACATCAACATTAAAGTAAACTGCAGACAGAACATAAACGTAAATTGCAGAAGACAAGCCAAGATGAGAGGAAACAAGATGTGGTGCTAGCTAGGGAAAAACCCCATGTGGGGAAACCCTTGATCAATTATTCTTATATTCTTCAATAGTTTAGCAGAGAGAGATAGTACATATACATCAGAAGTCAACACTTGACTTGACAAAATAAGAGCAAAGATCTTTAGCATGAAGATGGGATTGCAGATATGAGGACATGCACTGCAGTTCTGAATTAAGATGAAGGCAAACATTCTTCCAAGGTGACTTGCTGCATCCATCATCATGCTACATCCAACATCAAGCTGCATCTCATCATGCTACATCCTACATCATGTTGCATCTCATCATGTTGCATCTTATCATGCTTCATCCTTCATCATGTTGCAGCTCATCACGCTGCATCTTACCATGCTGCATCCTACATCATGCTGCATCTCATCATGCTGCACGTTGCATCCTACATCATGCTGTATTTCATCATCGCTATGCAAAATTTCATTACTTTGTTGCACCCAACATGCTGCACACTGTAACACAGTCATGGAACAACCTTAGCTACTTGCTATGGCTTGCAGCGTAGCAAAGCAACGAGTTGTAACTTGTAGATATGATTTAGCAGAGGTGTCTTACTGTACCTCATCCGAGATATCAAACCTCCGAGGAGGACATCCTAAACTGTCCTCTTTAATGCGGATCTATGCTCCATATATGACTGCATTAGTCACTTAGATCTTACACCTAAGACTGTAGCTTGTTTTCACTTGCTCATACAGGCTGCATAAACTTCTGTCCACGCATGAATAATCTTCCACCTAACACAGACTCAACATAGATACAACATGCATCTTCCTCTTGACTGATATATCTCTGCTGCGATTTAAGGTTTGGTTAGGGCAAGATGACAATCATCTTCAGCCCACTCAAACATGCCCAATCTTCCTTGAAATTGCTACGGCCTTTCCTTTTATTCTTGCTGAGCTGAACAACTCCCTAAAATAGAGTCTCAACCTCCTTTTACAGCTGCCCAAAATGACTTGAGTTTGTGTTAAGACTTCAGTACCCTGCGGCTCCTTAAGTCAGCCCTTAAGTGACCCTAAAATCCTTCTATGAGCTGCGGCTTCCTTTCTCCTCAACTCGGACGTGTGTAGAGGTTGAAACTAACCCAAAACAATCCTATCTTTCCTTACGTCTTGTCGTCATCTTGATTGCAGATTAGGGCCTCCTCTCGCTGCGGATTAGGGCCTTCCTTCGGCTGCGGATTAGGGCCTTCCTTCTGCTGCGGATTAGGGCTCTTCTTACTGCGTATTAGAACTGACTGCGGCTAGGGCTTCTTAGATATGTGGCCAAATCTCCTTCAAGACTGCGGCTAGATTGTCTTCTTGCATGACTGTGATTAGGGCCAAGTATAAGACTCTTCCATGAGACTCCATGACTGTGTCTAGATCTCATTAGGGCAGCAAATTAGTCTCCTCTATGACAGCGTATAGATCTCCTCTTACCTGCAAGATGATCTCCTCATAAGACTGCGGCTAGGGCATCTTAGGTTCAGAGTCTAGGGCTTCTCCCTCTAGATCTCTCTAGCCACCAAACCCAAAACAAGTGGAGAGAGATTGTGAGTGAAGTGAGTGTGTGAAATGACTCTCAAGTCATCTCCTTTTATACTAAAACGTTGAGCACTTGAGGGGTTTATTTGGTTACTGGCCGACCTTGACGATTTGTCCAAAAACACAAATAAATTCATATCTCCATGAATACTTATAGGAATAAGATGATCTTTAGATCAATCCCACACCTCTTGATGAGAGGGATCCAAGAAAAATATTAGTTGCCATAAATAAGATGACCCACATGGAGTTTGGCCCTAGTTGCCAAATTTAACACTCCCTCTCAACTAGAGAGAACTCCATCCGCTGATCCATGTGTTCGATTGTACTATTTCTGCCATCAGTGCCTTGCACTGCTTTTCTCTGCTCTGCTGAACCATGAAGAAGAGGATTTGATCGAGAATGTCTCATACCATTCTCTACTGACCCAAAGTCAGTTTCATCTGAAGAGTGTGTCATATCACTCTTACTGACCCGAAGTCAGTTTTATTGATCCCAGATCAATATCACAAGAGAGTGTCTCAAACCACTTATACTGATCCCAGATCAGTTTCATTGATCTCAGATCAATGGAGGTCATCCTAGCATAGGGAGTATAGTAGATACAACGATGCATCCATCGATAGTACTGCTATGGTCCCTATCTCCATTTCCCTGCTCATTGATACGATGAGAGGTATTTCCCATGAGTCCCAGACTGCATGGGTAGGATACCTTCACAAGAGAACTAATCATCTTGTCCATAGGAGAATGAATCATCCTGTCCCGCAGTTGCCATAGGAGAACTAATCATCTTGTTCCATAGTCGCCACAGGGTATCACAAAGGAAGTTTGAACCTGTCACCCTGTAAATAGCGCACCACCAGGGGAGGGTGAGTCGCCTTGTGGTCGTATGTTGCTCCGGTAAGTACCCCAAGCCCCCTAGAGCTCCCAGAGCTCGATACATGCAACATGAAGGACCCTTATAAGGTCTCTCAATAACTCCAAGTCATTGGGGAAAGTCACAGATTTGACCTTTCCCTGGGGCTTTGACAAAATGTCCGTGACCTGTACATCAGTCTCAATGCGATGGAGCCCCCTTGCTCATCGACTTACCATATCCCAGATAAGACAGTATTTGATGGCTATTTGCTGGAGCAATCATCAAATACGAGATTTCTCAATAATCGAATCCCCTCTTGGTTGTCATAGAGAATCACAGTGTTATTCGTCATGTGTACAAACAACTCACTGAATAGCTTCTGCAACTAGGCAACTTCACACGAGATCATACTCGTAGCTATGTATTCGGTCTCAGCGGTGCTTATAGAAACCGAATTATGCATCCTGCGCATCCATGATATCGAATCAGAATCCAAAGAGAACCAACAATGAGAAATGCTCTAGTGATCCTCCACACTGCCTGCGCAGTCAACATTCGAATAATCATGCAGTTTCATATTTCCGGCATTGTATCTCAATCCATGAGAGATTGTGCCTCGAAGATATCTCAGAAGATTCTTGGCACCAATACAGTGAGGCTCAACCAAATATGAGCTCACCATGCTAACTGCAAAACATATATCTGGACGGAAGTTCACCAAGAACATCAATGCAGATGAGTTTATGAAACTCAGAGGCATTTCCCAAATATGGTCCGACATCATCACCATATAACTTCTGAAAGTTAAGATCCTCGAGGTAGTCACGGGCTTGCAGTTTACCATTTCACATCTGGAATCCAACTCCCTCTTACTTCTGCAGATGAGAGGGTTTGCACCTGTTAGAAATAGGTTGTCCTCAGAAGGTGATGGTATGAGAGGTCTATCATCCACAACCTTTGAGCAATGGTTTGGATCAGTTTCACTCCTAGTGAATCTTAGCTTCATCAAACAACAATCAATCCTCTCATACTATGCCTGGGGTGTTTTGCTTCAAGTCATAGAGGGCCTTCTTCCACCTGTATACATGAGATTCCTGATCATGAATCTAAAACACCTCGGGTTGTTCCAAACCTGTGGACTTGCTACATGAGGGGAATGGTTCCCTTGTAAGATTTTCCTTCGGTACATCTCAAACATGTACCTTCATGCTCTTCTTGAATTTAGGCATCTGAGTCACCATCTGACTCACATCGGGTAGGGCCCCATAAGCAGACCTCCGATGCTATAGATTAGATGTGTCAACTGATATGGTCCCCAATGGACCCTCCTACAACTTGATACAAATTGCCAACCCTGAACTCAAAATCATCTTAGAAATTTTTTTTTTTTAACACGTACCTTTCCATTGATGAATGCCACCCTGAAACCTTTGACTTCCATTGCCAAAATGGACACCAGGTTCTTCTTGCGATCAAGTACATAAAAGAGATTCTGTAAGTGAATCGAGTTACCCTCATTCAATTGAAGGGTAACATTCCCTACACCCTTTCCGGGATAGGTGGCATTGGCTCCAAGTATAATCCCATGATTGTTTCCATCTCTACCAAATTAGAGAGAGCACCCTTCTATCTGATGGAGTGCCTTGAAGCACTGCAATCAAGAACCCAGATTCCCAAAGAATCTGAAGGAGAGGGCTAATACAAGATAGCATTTCTTTATCTTATTAGAAACAACATTTGATTCTTCATACTTGGGGTTCCTTGCTTTCTTGAAGAGTTAGCCATTACCTTGATGACTTGCACTGTCATTCCTCTGATCATTGAAGATGTCCCTAGAATGATTGTTATCATCATCAAGTGATGTGTCCCTTCCATTCAGACACTCCGCATAATGGCTGAACTTATTACAACCAAGGCATCTGCCTTTCCTTCCACCCTTAGATCCAGACTTCTCATTGAAGTGATCTTTAGGCAGGCCATCAAAAACTTTCGCTGCGCTATTCTGATAATACTCTCTGCTTCCACTTCACCCTCGGTGATTTTGAAGAGGGATGAGGAAACCATTGATCCTTTGTCCTTTCCCAACTGTCTTTGGTGATTGCTCTTTCACTCTTGCTTGGGCTTTGTCTTCACCTTAGTTCTGATACCATGTTAATTTTAGGTATGTTCTATGATTAGAGCAATTTATTTCAATTTTCATAGTTAGCTCAATATATTTTCTAGATTATCAATCACATCAGCATTAAAATAAACTGCAGTTAGAACATAAACTTAAATTGCATAAGACAAGCCAAGACAAGAGGACACAAGATGTGGCGCCAGCCAGGGACAAACCCCAATGTGGGGAAACCCTTGATCAATTCTTCTTATATTCTTCAATAGTTCAGCAGAGAGAGATAGTACATATACATTAGAAGTCACCAATTGACTTGACAAAATATGAGCAAAGATCTTCACCATGAAGATGGGGTTGTAGATCTGAGGACATGGACTGCAATTCTGAATTCAGATGAAGTTAAACATTCTTCCAAGGTGATTCCATCACCTTGCTGCATCCCTCATCATGCTGCATCCAACATCAAGTTGCGCCTCATCATGCTGCATCCTACATCATGATGCATCTCATCATGCTACATCTTATCATGCTGCATCCTTCATCATGCTACATCTTATCATGCTGCATCCTACATCATGATGCATCTCATCATGTTGCATGCTACATCCTACATCATGATGCATCTCATCATGCTGCACACTGCATCCTACATCATGTTGCATCTTATCATGCTGTATCTCATCATCGCTATGCAACACTTCATTACTATGCTGCACCCAACACGCTGTCACCTACATGTTGTATACTGTAACACAGTCATGGAACAACCTTAGCTACTTGCTATGGCTTGTAGCCTAGCAAAGCAGCGAGCTGTAACTTGTAGATATGATTTAGCAGAGGTGTCTTACTATACATCATCTGAGATATCAAACCTTTGAGAAGGACATCCTAAACTTTCCTTACTACGGATCTATGCTCCATCTATGACTGCATTAGTCACCTAGATCCTACACCCAAGACTGTAGCTTGTTTTCACTTGCTCATACAAGCTACATAAACCTCTGTTCACACATGGATAATCTTCCACCTAGCAAAAACTCAACATAGATACAACATGCATCTTCCTCTTGATTGATATATATCTGTTGCAATTTAAGGTCTAGTTAGGGCAAGATGACAATCATCATCAGCCCACTCAAACATGCCTAATCTTCCTTGAAATCGCTGTGGCCTTTCCTTTTATTCTTGCTGAGCTGAACAACTCCCTAAAATAGAGTCTCAGCCTCCTTTTACAGCTGCCCAAAATGACCTACGACCGTGTTAAGACTTTTGTACCATACGGCTTCTTAAGTCAGCCCTTAAGTGACCCTAGTATCCTTCTATGAGTTGCGACTTCCTTTTGCCTCAACTCGGACCTATGTAGAGGATGAAACTAACCCAAAACAAGCTTATAATTCCTCACGTCTTGTCCTCGTCTTGACTGTGCATTAGGGTCTCCTTTGCCTGCGGATTAGGGCCTTCCTCTAGTTGCGGACTAGGGCCTTCCTTCTGCTGCAGATTAGGGCTCTTCTTACTGCGTATTAGAACTGACTGTGGCTAGGGCTTCTTAGATCTGCGGCCAGATCTCCTTCAAGTCTAGATTGTCTTCTTGCATGACTGTGATTAGGGCTGCGTATAATACTCTTCCATGAGACTCCATGACTGCGTCTAGATCTCATTAGGGCAGCGAAATAGTCTCCTCTATGGCAGCGTATAGATCTCCTCTTACCTGCAAGATGATCTCCTCATAAGATTGCGGCTAGGGCATCTTAGGTTCAGTGTCTAGGGCTTCTCCCTCTAGATCTCTCTAGCCACCAAAGCCAAAACAAGTGGAGGGAGATCATGAGTGAAGTGAGTGTGTGAAATGACTCTCAAGTAATCTCCTTTTATACTAAAACGCCGAGCACTTGAGGGGTTTATTTGGTTGCTCGCCGACTTTGACAATTTGTCCAATAACACAAACAAATTCATATCTCCATGAATACTTATTGAAATCGGATGATCTTCAGATTAATCCTACACCTCTCGATGAGAGGGATCCAAGAAAAATATTAGCTTCCATAAATAAGATGACGCACATGGAGTTTGGCCCTAGTTGCCAAATTTAACAAATACATTTTAAACCAACACCGATAACAAGTAGAGAGTAATCACAAACCAATTCAACCAAACATGGAAACAACCATTCCACCCGGGTGGTACATTCTTTCCACATAGACAAGAATCCCAAATTAAACCATACATTCCCATACGTAACAATAAGATACCATAGGAAACAAATATCGACTTGGAAACAACATTTTCAAAATAGAATTGAGCTACACATATATGCTTTGCAGACAACCAAACATTTCCAAATCCCATAGTCTCCCATTTGCAAGGAGGGGTGAAAATCCGACAGGGATTCAAAGAACTAGTATGTCGCGAGCAAGGATGGTTGGAGAGAAACGATACATACCCTATTACCCTCGCCATCAAGCCGACTCGAGTGACCTCTCGCAACCACTGCCTCCCTATTAAGCTTGCTACTGGACGGGAACAATAGTGCTTCCTCACAGCTCTTGGAACCTCTCTTTACCACAACGCGACTGCATGTAATGCGATACCCGCTGCCACCACCTGGAAGGTTATATCACTGCAACATTTAACGTTTGCCATAATACCTCCCATGCCTCCCATCTCATCCAGTCGATCACACCTGCCATGAATCTGCCATAGCCACCCCTCCTCCATGCCTTCCATCCAATCACCATTACGTGAGTCCCAAGTGGGACAACGACTTGGCCCACACCCCGATTAGTGGTAGTTGAAAATAATATTATATGGATACAATTTTTTTTTATAATTTTTTGAACATTCCCAATTGTATCTTTTTATATATAAAATAAATTTAGATGAAATAGTTAACATATACATGAATTTAGACTAAATAATTGATATATAATTAAAAAATACTAATAGATTAATTTTAGTCCTTTTCCATATATTCATTTATAAATATAAATCATTCTGAAGTGTTGTTAATGGTTGCATCAATGTCAAGGGTATTCTTACAACGATTGACAACACCAATACATGTTTTATCCATGCATGTTTCCTCAACTACATCTTGCAATACATGTACATATATTTATAAAATGTAATTTTGACAATTTTATCAAGTCTAACTAATAGACAAAATGACTTTTTTTGAGCATTTTTTGGTATATTTTATTCAAAATATGGTGCAGATTTTCATAATTTTAAGGTGTTTAATTTACAAAGATTGAATGTGTCAAAAGTGTTTTTTAGGGTGATAAATCCATTTATACCTTCAAAAGTGTATTTTAATTAACAAGAAATCACAATATTGCTAGAAATTGTATTGCCGAATTTTGGCCAAAAAACCATTTCATCTATTAGTTAGACTATGCCAACATCAATACTTTGCACAAAATTACTAAAATTTTCTTCAACAATTTAAAATAATGTACCATATGCCTAAGTGAGAGTAGAAACTTTGATGTAGACTGGTCAGTGTCCTCGTTCCTAACTTGAAGTACGTCCAATGACCACTTCCTTCGCAGATTCCAATGTACTAGATCAAAACTGATGACCCACACAGTGGTCCACCCTACCAATGCCAACATATTCTTCTTCCCTCTGGTTTCTTGAGCTACAATGGGGATGTATGAAGGAGAAAAAACCCAAACTAGCTGATAGGAATTGTGCCACAACCTTGATCTTTCCTGATCATCGTTTTTATCCACCACACTATTTAACAAGTACTCAAGATCACAAATTCATAATAACAAAATCACAATATCATAAGTTTTCACAAGAATACATGGAATGCCATTTTGAAACCCATCGAGCACTAGGGAGTTAAAATGAATCCACCCTACATAAGAATGTGTTTATTTTATAGTATTTTAGGTGAGGACTACGTGGCACTTGTTTTTCATGCAAAATTAATTACTTATTTTTGTAAATTTGATTATTCACTAAGGCATATGTTTTATGTTTTATCCACAAATTGGCTTTCATGTAATTTTTTATTATTTTATTTTAAAAAATGAATCTTTCATGAGGTACATGTTCTTAAATTTTCTCTTTCTTTTTACTTTGTGTGTTTTTTTTTTATTAATTTTATTAATTTGTTTAACTCTGTTATTTACCATGAGTCCAAATTAGTTTTAGTTAATTTTTTCGTTGTAAAATTTAGTTATTTTTTCTAGGATTTTTTTTAACTAGGTGAGGTTTTCTTGATTTTAATTATTTATTTAAATATTTAAATAATTCAACTCATGCCCAAGTTTATATAGATTTTTGTTCACATAAGTTTAATCCATTTAAGTTATTTTTTACAAACACGATAATTATAATTCTCACCTCTAACTTATACAAAACTCTTTTTTTCAAAGTTAGTACTAATTAAATTTTAGATTAACTTGATACTCAATAACTTTTTAAGTTTTTTCTTTTAATCATATATAGGATATAAATCTTTAAGGGCTTAGAAATTAACTAGAATCATATATTTTCTTATCCTCAATTTGGTCCCAAGGGTGCTAAGTTTTTCTCTTTAATCATCTTTAAGGGCTTAAGAATTAATTAGAATCATAGATTTCTTATCCTCCATCTGGTGCTAATGGTGCTAACTATCGTTCCTTTCAATAATCTCATGGTTCAAGGGAGCCACAGGTTATCTTCAAACACCTTAGAGCCAAGTAGGGGAAAAAACTATTGGCAGAATGGAAACTCAATAGTTTCCTTGTCATCCTTGTTGACAGTTTTTGTTGATTGAGGATCAAGGTTTCCCTTGATGCGTGTCCCTGAATAGCGCTTCATGAGCGACCATATCCATGGTCTAACCCTTCTGCATCATGCAACTCCAAGGATAAGTATCCTTTATACTTCATTGTCTTTGTTGATAATTTTGTGGTGGTTGAGGATTAAAGTTTTCCTTGATGCGTGCTCCTGAGTAGTGCTTGTGAGAGCGACCATATCCATGGTCCAATTCTTATGGCATAATGCAACTCCAAGGATAAGTATCCATTATACTTCATCTTGAGCCACGACTAGAGTGCTAGTAGATATGACTAGGTAGACTGAACATACTCCTCCAAATATGTTCAATCTCATTCACCTACAGCCCCACTAATTGTATGCGTGTCATCTGCTAACACTTATAGGTCTCTGCAAAATTGTGAGAACATTCATAAATGTAATCCATATAAGCATACTGACTATCTGCATCAATATCAAATATCAAAACATAAACATAAATTACAATATGACTCAAATCGTCATGGTATGGCTTGTGTCCACAATCTTCTTTTCCTGCCACACTCAGGAAATAGTTAGTAAAAGTTGATAAAAATGATATAACTATCATTTATTAAACATCATAAATGATCATATATAAATGTCATCATGATGATAAAAGTAAAATATCAAAATATTATGAAATACACGTCTCATCAAAATACTTAAAATATTTAGATCATCAGAGTGATGTCTTCAGAGAATAATGTACAAGTCAAATGATGTTTCAAAGTCAAGATATTGTAAATATCTTGTCAACTAGAGAAACACTACATACAACCCCTTTTAAATTTCTCGAAGTCTCAAAAAAATAAAGGAAAATGGTGACGTATCTCGACAACATTCTCTCAAGTAGTTGAATTGGGATTGTAATTATCTAAATTGACCTTCACTTGGTCCACCAATTGTCGCTTAGGTTTTAGAGTTCATTGGTCTAATTTGTGGACCAACTCAACCGTCCTCGTCTCCTTGTTTGAGAAGTGAAAATGTCTCAAGTCAATACAAACACATTGAACATATCATGCATACCTTCCAATGATGTAGATAATGCAATCTTATATGCTATTCACCCCTTTCTCTCTATGACTTTGAATGGTCCCACAAATAATGGAGACAAATTCGCTCCCTTTCCAAATTTTATGGAATTCTTTTGAGGTTTTACCTTTAAAAACATTTATCTCATATCTCATAACTACGATTGATTAAACGAGCATTCATGTAACTCTTTTATCGATCTTGAGTTTCCTTTAACCATGATTTAATCATGGTCATTCGATCTTCCATCTCTCGTATTACTTAAGTCCTATAAATACTTATTCCTTGAGTCAATCCCAACTTAGAGATGTCCTGCAAGGCCTCCCATATTATAAGATGCAATCTTGA